>JAJPUD010000757.1:315843-471673 GCA_023553655.1 Myrmecobius fasciatus | reverse complement strand
TCTCTTTTTCTCTTTGTCTCCCTCTCTGTCTCTTTCTTTCTGTCTCTATCTGTCTCTGTCTTTTTACCTTTCTTTCTCTTTTTCTCTGTCTCCCTCTCTGTGTCTGTCTCTCTCTGCCTCTCTCTGTCAGTCTCTCTACCTTTCTTTCTCTCTTTTTCTCTCTGCCTCTCTACCTTTCTTTCTCTCTTTTTCTCTCTGTCTCTCTACCTTTGTTTCTCTTTTTCTGTCTCCCTCTCTGTCTCTTTCTTTCTCTGTGTATCTATCTGTCTCTGTCTTTTTAAATTTCTTTCTCTCTTTTTCTCTCTGTCTCTCTACCTTTCTTTCTCTTATTCTCTCTTCTTCCCCCCCCCCCCCATGCTCCCACTATTTGTACTCCCGGTGCTTAGTACAATGCTTGTCACATAGACAGGTCTTAAGAAATATTTGTTTCCTTGCCTTACTTTGCCGATCTCCTCACTCTGGAACTTCCCTCCATCATGCCGACTACCATTGGTAAGTTCTTCGGGATCTCCATTGTGAAAATGGCCCCAGGCTGGCTGTCCCTCATTCCTGGTCCCTGCAGGAACTCCTCCTCTAGCCTTCTAACAGGACTCTTCCCATGTTTGACAGTGAAGTCTCAGTATCGATCAGTAGGAGTGCTCCTAAAGCAAGTGATCTGGACATTTTTCCATGGGCTTTCCAGTCTTAAAGCCACATCCTGTAAAAAGACCTTAGGGACCTCAGATAAATAAGTGAAGGCTTTTCTTTGGGGCTATTTGAAGTGCTGCATCGACTGTTCTCATGATGTACACCTGCCAAGTGACACTCTTTGACCCATGCATCGTGGAAATGTCTTCGAAGGATGTATTGTGACACCGGTAGAAGGGGGAAATTCAGGTATCACCAAGAACGTCAGAATGGGAGTCAGGGTGGGCAGGTCCAATCCCAGCTCTTCCTCTTAACTACTTGGGGTCAATAACCATTTGGTAAACAGTGGGGATGCAAAGAAAGGCAAATGACAATCCCTGCCCTCAAGAAGCTCACTGTCACATCACATCAAAAGAAGCCAAAAAAGGCATGGAGGGGGTGGGGAAGGTGCCCAGTGTGAAGACTTGCAGCCTGGTGGGGAATGATGAAGTGACTGCCCTGGGAACAGAAGCCACAAATTTATGAAACCTTTCCCAAGTAGGATAGTATGTACTTTTTTTTTTAAGAAGGAAAGAGAGCTGGTTTCAGCGAGATAAAAAAGTGGGTTTTCCCTAGAAGAGAAGTTTTCCAAATCTGACCCAAGGCTTTCCAAGATTTTTTTCCATTCAAATCCCTGGAAATATACAAGATAGTCCCTTGGCTGCCTTCATGGAGTTTTGTTCTTGGTCTGCATTATGAATTCACTGAAGTGTGTAGGAAAAGCTGACTACTTCACTGAGGTCTTATCAGGGGAAGTGTCATTACTTCTATCTCTTTTGTGGGAAGATTTTTTTGAAATTGTGAATGTCAGGTGGGTTAACTGATCTATTGATCCAGTGACCTAATCTTGCCTAGGCTGCTAAAGGGAATCTCTAATGGGAAGTAAGCTAGATCTGGATTTAGATAACCACTGTGAATGAAACCTCAGATTTATTATCTGTGTAATTTGGTTGTTGTACAAATCTCAGAATCAGTTTCTTCCTAAGAGACAGTGAGGGGATTTGAACCCAGATTCTTTGATGCCAGAATCGATGTTCGTTCCCCTGCTTCATGCTTTGATAGTCCTGCTGTCTACAGACACAGGGCATTTCAACAGGACTCATTTGTTATTGTTTTATCCAAGCCTGGGGGACTTTCTGCTGCTGATCCATCGAGTCCCTTTGGAGTGAGCTCCTATTTTTGAAAGTCTGGAGATGTTCTTGAGAGTATTTATTGGAGGCTTAATTAAAATAGATGTTTTTCTTACCAAAGGGAAGGTGATGATGGTAAAGTCAGGAAGTTACATGTTTGAAAGTCATTCTATTTCTTTTCTAAAGAACGCCAGGGGACTTGAATAAATGAACAAATAAAGCTGAGCATGGCCCAGAAGCCGCCTGGCTCAGGTGGATACAGCACTGGAGGCAAGGGAAGCTCCAATTTCCAACATTCCAGTTTTGTGAGTGAGATTGACAGCTCATAAAAGAGCTTTAAAATTGTTTTTACAAAGTTTTCCTCACTATGCCCAGACTTTCCTTTAGGAATTTGACATGAGAATGAGAAAAACTGATGGGGAGTGTTGTTTTATTGAGACTCTTGAAACTCATCTTAGAAATAACAAAAATGGAACTATTTTCCTTTTACTTTTTGTAAACACACTCTCTACTTAGTAAAAATAATTCAAAAAGTATAGTCCATAGTCATGGACCATATAAATGGATGCCTCTTACAAAGATCATTGTACTTCTAAAAAATAGCAACAACACTTAAAAAAAATAACAGTGATGGTGGAATAGCAGACAAGATATCATGGGAACCACTGAAAGAACTTCCAGTTAATCTGGCCAGGTTCTTGTTGAGTTCTTTGAGGATTTTTCATCTCCTTACCCTTTGTGGCAGACATTGGTACATAAGCTGCAATTATTTTCATGCTGATATTTTTGTAAATATTTCTCATGAGTCCTTTAGATATGAGATGGTCAGAGTTCCTACTAAATGATATTTCTTTTTTTTTCTATTGGTGCATTTAAAAAAGCAACTCCTTTATTTGCGTCTCCAAAGAATGAACTTCAGATCTATTCCTCTTCTGAGTCCTACCTTGAATTCCAAAGACTATGCCGGGGGTCCCAAACTCTGAGTTTTATCCTGATGGAGGGGATTTGAGTATGGTCCCAGAAACAAGTGAATTTTCTGATACTTATTTGGAAAACATGGCTCCAACTTTCCCAATCTGGATGCTTCAGATTGCCCATTTATCACCTAAAACCAAGTCCTGGGTATGGTTGGCCAGATGACACTGAGATTGTCATTTCCCTTGTATAGAATAACAAATCCTTCTGTCTTCCATGTCAGAATGGAGCTGCTACCTGCTAAGATTTAGACACAAAGAACAGACGTAAAGGCAGATTATCCCTGGAGAAAAGTACCTTGTGCAAGTGCTAATTGGGCTGGAAAACCAGAATGCCGGTGAGAGGACTTCCTTGCAGGAGTTTCATGGTATTCAAATTCTGGGAGCTTGAGAGATATCATTGAGCAGTGATCCTAAGGCAACAAGAAAAGCTCTCTTCCTGCAGCCTCCATGGTTTCGAGAGCAGCTTTAGAAGGCAGCAGCCAGTTTGTCACCTGGCAGTGTCCCTCTTGAACGTAGTGCTCGGCAACTAGACAGAAAGCCTTCAATTTCTATTCGTTCTTCCTAAGATCAAGGGGATTGTGACCTCATTTCAATCTAGTGACATAGCCAAACCTTGAACTAGGTAAAAGCCAGGCAGGCAGGGAAACAATCTGAACATACCTGTGGCTTTATGGTAAGGAGAAAAAACCCAAGGTGAGCAATTAGATCAATTGTGTCATTGTGTTCAGCTTGACAGAGAAGTTAGGCACAAGGGAGAGATTTACCAAATAATCCCAGATTGGAGTCAAGGGGCTCACTTAAAAATTGTGTTAGTGATCTGTTCAAGTGGTTGGTGTTAGCAATTTTACTGAGACCAAGCAACATGAGCAAAGGAAAAGTTGGTCTTTGACTTTAAAAATAAATGGGGAGCTGACAGAAGGAGTGATTCCTGAATTTATAAGTTTTCAGGGAAACTCCTTCAATGAAAAGAGATTGGAAGGCAAAAGGGAGTCTTCACCTTATTCAGGAGTGGGGAAGAATGTCTAGAAAGAAGGAAGGAAGGAGGCCTCCTGAGCATTCAGAGGTCATTAGAGAAATAAGGATGGACAAACCCATGAAGAAGAACCTGCTTGTACTCTAAGGGATGGTGACAGGAGGCAGAGTGATGTGGTGAGAGTCATATATTGACTCCAAGCTCCTGGGCTTAAATTCAAGCTTTGTCTATTATTTGAGCATCCTTGGAGCAGCCATTAAAGCTCTCCTTCAAATGAGGATGCTGGACCCAGAGGCCATTCGGGCTCTTTTAAGTCTATGATTCTTTGATTCAAAGAGCTAAGGATATATCGGGCGCAGTGATCAAGGTAAGCAGAGAGAAGTAGCAGCCAGAGATTATTTGCAGGGACATCCCTTTGGTGACAAAACTCTGCTGACTTCTTGGGGCCCAAGAAGAACGTGCCCAAATGGTCACACCTGATCATCATCACTACCTCCTCCTGCTGAATCATGGCAGCAAATAGTATGGCCAGAAATGCCCGAGAAAGTGTTGGCTGTCCTTTATGAGGTTCTAGACAAACACATATACACCAACAGACACAAAGAGCAAACAAATGGAACACAAGCCAGAGAGGCAACCAGAGTCCGGGGAATATTTACTGGGGGAAAAAAAGTGGATTTGGGAAGCAAAAATATGGCTAAGAGCTGATTACTGAGACCAAGAATGGACTTTCTAGATTAGTCAGTCAGCCAGTCAATGACCTTTCATTAAGGGCAGACTCTGTGCCAGGCATTGAGCTAAGTGCTGAGGAAACACGGAGGCAAAAGACATCCCCTGCTCCCTCAAGGAGCTTCCAGTTTAATGGGGGAGACAGCAAATAAACAAATAGGGGCAATCAAGGATAAACAGGAAATAACAGGAGAAAGAAGGCTCCAGAATTAAGAAGGGTTGAGGAAAGCTTTCAGTAAAAATTCAGGATTTTAGTTGGGACTTGAAAAGCAACCCGGGAGGTCTGGAAGTACAGATGAGGAGAGAGAGAATAAAAGGATGGAGGACAGCCAGAGAAAATACCCAGAATGAAGAGAAGGCATGTCTTGTTCATGGAACAGCCACAATCCCAGCGTCACTGGATTGAGGAGGACTAGGTGTTGGAGAGTAAGGGAAAGAAGGAAGGAGAAATAGAAGTGGGGTAGGTTATGAAGGGCTTTGAATGGCAAGCAGAGAAATTTGTATTTGATCTTGGAGCTGACAGTCACTGGAGTTTGAGTAGGGGGATGAGATGGCCAGACATGGAAAACCATTTTGGGGGCTGGATGGAGGATGGAATGAAGCTGGGAGAAATCAAGGCAGACAGCCCCCCCCCCCCCAACAGCTGCTGCAGTCATCCAGGTATGAGGTGATGAGGGATGGCCATGTCAGAAGATAGAAGGGAAGAATTCAAGTTGTTGCAAAAATGAATCCTTGGTGACAGATTAGATGGATAGGTGAGACTTACAAGGAAAGCAAGATAACATTGCAAGCCTGAGGAACCCAGAAGATGGTGTGATGGGGAAAAATATTTTTAAGGAAAAAAATGTTTTGTTTTAGATATGTTGGATTTAAGATGTCTACTGAACATTCAGCCTGAAATAACTAAAAGGCAGTTGGAGATCAACCAGATCTACCAGGTCCTAAGAGATCTTAGGGTGGGAGAAGGAGATCTGAGACTCATTTGGATAGAAAGGATAATTAAATCCATAGGGTTTATCATATTCATTTTATGTATGAAATTATGTATATTTGAAGCCAAGGATTGGATTGCTGTTCTCTTCTCACCTATCCCTTTTTCATGAATCATGGGGCTTCTCTTCTGCTTTTCTTCCTGTATTTTATTCTTTATGGCATCAGATTTGATGGATGTATATGGCCCAGTCTTACCATCTTACACAGATTCACGCAATTCCATTCAAATATATATCTTAACCAACCCTTATCCTCACCCATGATGGGTTTAAGAGCCTGTAACTTTTGTGTTTTAAATGTAATTTTCTATCCTAACCCTAATCTTCATCCATACATGCCTTCTGGCTTCCTGGCCCCTCAGTTCTCTCCTATGTTATCAACCCAACACTATCCACCCTTCTCTTTTCCCCCATCTTGTGGGGAACTGAACTGATAAGAAGCATTCTCTTAAGTTTGTATCTTCCTTATCATGACTGATAAATCTCAGTCTCAGATCACTCTCACTATCTGCATACTACTTTTACTCCTATGCATATGCTGTTGAATGAAGGTGGAGAAAATTATAGAATCATTCTGAGTGAGTTCATAAATTTAGGATATACTATCTCATCTGGGCCCCCATTGCTACTATAGGTCCCTCAACTCACTTTCCTACTATCCAGATCTTGCAGATCTCTTCATGTTTCCTAAAATGTCCCCTGATTCCCCCTCTTTCTACTCTTGTCTGAGAATCTTCCCCCATATTTTCCAAAAAAGAAAACTCAACACCAAACAAACAGATGTAAGCTATTGTCATGAGCTCCTTTTTCTCTTTCTCATCTCAATATTACCTATGTGCCTTCTGGCCTTTTGCCCCTCTGCTCCTTCACTCTTATCTGACGTGATTAAATGGCCTTTCTTTTGATGAAGGCTGACCCTTCTGCATTTACAAGGCATACTTTTTCATCTCATCTCCTCCTTCAAATCAGCCCCTTGGTCATCCCTACTTAATCACTTATTTCCAATCTCTCCCTAATGGTTCTTTCCCTATTCTCTATAAACATGCCTATAATCCATTCTCATCAAAAACATGCTTCCTGGGGCAGCTAATTGGTGTAGTAGATAGAACACCAGCCCTGAAATCAGGAGGACCTGAGTTCAAATCTGGTCTCAGACACTTAATACTTCCTAGCTGTGTGACCCTGGGCAAGTCTTAACTCCAATTGCCTCAGCAAAAAAAAAAATCATTCCATACCTCTATCCTTTTTTTTTTTTTTGCTAAATTCTTTGAAAAGTCTATCTTCATTAATGATTTCCACTCTCTTCTTAACCCTTACCATCCAGTTGCTGAACTCCTCATTCCACTTAAACTGCAATCTCTAGTTATCAGTGCTTTTTGAATTGCCAATGAAATGGTCCTTTCTTAATCCTGATTTCCCTCAACTTCTTTACATCCTCTTTTACAATTGATCATGCTCTTCTCCTTGACAATTTCTTTTCTTTAAATATTTTCAGCACCACACTCTCCTGGTTCTTGGGCTCTTTATCTGAAAATGTCTTTTTACCTACTCCTTTCACAAACTCTCATCCTTACATAGTGTCAAATGTAGAACAGATATTAGTTACAAGATCCATACCACACAAGTAACTTGAATTGGAGCTAATAGTCAAGAGGTGTTTTTAAAATACATTTTTGATGGGATTCATTCTCCCCGATGACATTTTGACTTTTACTATTTTCTGGATTCTCAGGGAATCTAATCACCCTTGGAGTGGGGGCAAAGAGTTGTGACATTTAGTGAGGTACATCAGGACATGAGGTTGCTCATTATATTAATATCACCATTACTGATGGCTGAAAAACCACCTTCTCATGAATTGCCCATGTCATTTTCTTCTTTCTTGGCTTCCATTTTCAGCTCAGTTCCTGTGTTCAATTCTGTGCTAATAATTCTTGATGCTCAGTCTTCTTCCTAGAAATAGATTCTACTTTTCAAAAGAAGACATCCCAGGTGTTATGGGAACTGCCTTTTATTATCCTGGTTTCTTGACTTCTAACTCAGGTAGCATGAATTGATTCTATTTTTCTCTTCTCTTCTCCTTCTACCCTAAACTTGTTCTTCATACCTTCTTCTGACAATGAATGACTCAAAGGGACATTCCATTTTCTTTACCATTTATCTTTTCATTTACATCTTGCTCAGGGGCATCTGGCCTATGCCATAAAAATGCATACATTAGGAAAGTGCTGGAAAAAGGAAAATGAAGAACCAGTCGTGCTCCTGGAACTACTGTGGAATGCAACTGTCTCTACTACACTGGGAAGACGATATTCCACATGGGATTTAGGGAGGCTACCAGGCCATGTAACAGTCTACAAAGAAAATCAAACTTGGAAGAATGGGAAGCTCATATAAAGAAATGTGGTTCTGATAAGGAAATCAAGAGGACTTGGGGCAGAGCCAGGGTCTTCCTGATACAAAACTGAAGAAAGACCTTGGGCTGGAGATTAATTTGACTTAAGTGCTAACATCTCTGTGCAAGCTTTGCAGAAACATTAAATGGGGAGCCTGTGGCAATCTCAGAAGGAAACATAGACACTTTCACCTTCTGGACCACATGAGTTGAGTCTGAGTCTGGAAGGACTGAGTGAAGCTCAGCTGATTAGGAATGTCAGGCCCAGCTGTGCTGCTGCGACATGGCCCTGGGTGAGAAGGAACTGGCCCTGGGTAAGTACAGAGACAGTGGGGCAGGAGCATTGCTGGCTGCTGGTACTTGCAGGAGGATGGAGCTTACATGATTTTATAGAACTCAAAAAAATTTAAAAATCAAGTGAGAGACTTTGAGGAAAAACTAAAAAAAAATCAAAGAAAAACAAGTTTTAAAAAGTTAACCAATTAGAAAAGGAGGTACAGAGTCTCAAAACTGAAAATAATTTTTTGAAAATTAGAATAAGGCAAGGGGGGAGCTATGAGAGCAAGAAATAACAAAACAGTGTAAAGAAAATAGAATATATTGTAAAACATCTTATAAGAAAAATGACAGATGCAGAGAACAGATCAAGAAGAAAAAATATAAGAATGCTTGCACTACCTGAAAGTTGTGACTAAGAAAAGAACCTTAACACAATAATACAAGCAATAATCCAAAAAAAATTGTCCTGTAGTGATAGAACATGAAGAGAAAATAGAAATTGAAAAAATCCACTGATCACTACCTCAAAGAGATCCTTTGTGGAAAACACAAAGGAATATTATTGTCAAATTTCAAAATCCGCAGATCAAAGAGAATTTTGTAAGAAACAAGAAAAAAACAAATCAAATATGCTGGAGTTACAATTAGAATTGTACAAGACTTATCAGTAACTACCATAAAAAATCATGGGTCCTGGAATCATATCTACTGACAATCAAAAGAACTAGGCCTATGATCAAAAATGTCATATCCAGAAAAACTATAATTTTGAATAGAAAAAAATGGCTTTCAATGAACTTGCAAATTTTCAGAATTTTCTATCAACCAAACCCAAACAATAGAAAATTTAACATATTAGAGCCAATATCAAAGATCAACTTTGGGGCAGCTAGGTGAATTTAATTAAAGACTCAGCTAGGAAAGACTGTGTGTGTGTGTGTGTGTGTGTGTGTATGTATCTGTATAAATATACCTTTTCCTAACTGCAGCATGCTTAGAGGAGGTGGTGGGGATAAAAGGGGCAAAAAACAGTAAAGTAAATAAGATGCATAGCAGAGAAGCAAAAGAACAATTTACAAAGATGTAAAGAAAAAAATGGGCATTCATGAATATAATTTCTTCTAATGTATATGCATATATATACACATACATATGTGTATATATTTACATATATACACATACACGTATGTGTATATATTTATATATACACACACATACACACACTTTCTTGATCTGGTAATTTCTTGTTATATATTTTGAATCCTCCCTGATGTTCTGTTGGGCAATGTTGGACAATGTTGTCTTTTTCTTTTGATCTTTTGTATTCTTTTTCTGCTTTTTTTTTACTCTTTTTTTCCTAACAAAATACTTAAAAATTTTTTTTTATTAAAGCTTTTTATTTGCATAACATATGTATGAGTAGTTCCTCAGTATTGATCTTTACAAAGCTTTCCATTACAAATTTTACCCCCAGTCCCCACCCCTCCCCTAGATGGCAGGAAGTCCATTACATGTTAATGATAAAATACTTGACAAGTTAACAAAATACTTTTTAAGAAAAGAAGAAATTGCATAATAAAAGCAGTGTGGGTCTACAAGTAAATACTTTAAGCAATAATGATGGAAAATAAAAAGACAGTCACAGAACAGAAGCCAGGCCAATTATTGAAGAATGAATGCAAGAAGTAAGTTTAAGGCCTAAAGCATAGAATGAGCAGAGGTTGGTGAAGAAATCTCAGGACACCAACAATTCTGAAGAGCAATCTGAAACTATGCCCAAAGGACTATAGTGCATCCCCTTTGACCCAGAAGTGCCATTACTGAGTCTGTATCCCAAGGAAATCATAAAAGAGAGAAAAGGACCCACATGTGCAAAAATGTTTTAACTGCTTTTTGTAGTAGCAATAAAATGGAAAATGAATGGATGCCCATTAATTGGGGAATGGCTGAACAAGTTGTGGTGTATGAATATTGTTCTATAAAAAATGATGAACAGTATTTTAACATAATTAATATATAGTGGATATCCTGCCATCTAGGGGAGGGGTGGGGAGTAGGGGGGGAAATTTGTAACAGAAAGCTTTGTAAGGGTTAATGTTGAAGAATTACCCACACATGTTATGCAAATAAAATAAATAAATAAAAATAAAAAATGATGAACAAGCTGATTATAGAAATGCCTGGAGAGATTTACATGAACTGGTGCTGAATGAAACAAGCAGAACCAGGAATACATTGTACACAGTAGCAGCAGGAATGAGCAATGATCAACTGAGAAAGGCTTGGTTCTTCTCTGTGGTTCAGTGATCCAAAGCAATCTCACTAGATTTGGACAGAAAACTCCATCTGCATCCAGAAAAAGAATTAAGGAGACTGAATGTAAATCAGCACATGCCATGTGTACTTATTTTTTTCTGGGTTTTTTTTTTTATCTCTTCCATGATTTCTCCCTTTTGCTTTGTTTTTTCTCTCCCAACATGATTCATAAAGCAATGTGTATTAAAAATAAATAAACCTACTACAATAAAAAAGAAAATAAACAGCTTAAGAGTAGCAGAAACAAACAGAAATCTAAAGACAACAAAAAGAATTTCTTTGGATAAATTGGAAAAAAATAGGATGGAAGCAGCAATCAGATAATTAGTAGTAGTTCAAGGGCAATGATGATAAATGAGCAAAGCTAGGTATGTTCAATTTTCTATTGTTTATCTCTTCAACCAATGACTACAAAAGGCAAAATAAACAGAATAACACTTCTAATAATGGCTTGAAATCCAAGGTAAATAAAGAGATAAGAAAACATTCAGCTCTCCTGGATAAGCTTGAGTCCCCAGATTCAGACAAGCTACACCACCCTAGGGACCTAAAACTTTTGGCAAATTTGACAGTGGAGCTACATTCAGTGATCTTTGAGAAAAAATGAAGAATGGAAGAATCTCACAAGATGCAAAAGGGATGTTCTCAATTGTCACTAATGGACAGAGAACCAGGTCCACCAATGATCAATGTGCTTGCTGTGAATTCCTGACAAAATTTGTGGCCATCAACGGGATGGTTGCTGACTTCTAGAAAAGCAGGGCACAAAAAGCTGGCTGATCTTCATTGGGGACAGGCTGTGGTCAATGTAGCATTCACCTTTCATTGGTGGGCTTCCCTATTTGGGGGGTCCCAAGGCTTTGCAAAGCATCTGGCACAGAGTAGTTCATCTACATCACCGCAGGAGTTTTTCATGGTCTTCCTGTGGACAAGTTAGAGAGAGATGCCTTTAAATTCCTTATTCAATGCAATTAGAAATGTAAGAGGGGACATTTCATTCTTTGTCAGGATTCTCCCATTCCAGTGTCCTTTGGGCATTCTGGCCTGATCTGGATGGTAGGCAGGTGGGGTGGAGCCGGAGGTTTTTGGTGAAGAAATAAGACTAAGGTACAATGAATGGGGTGAAGTACATAACAGAACCTCTTCCACTTCTCTCAGACACCTTGAAGCGGGGACCTTTTCCCTTCAATGGAAGATGTCAAGCACTGAGCGAATGCCCAGATTTCCAGACCTGGGATCCAAATGTCCAGGTGCTGCTGTTGACATCCTGTTTATCTAGAGCTATGCCGTCGGGACAATGACTTCCAGTCTCCATTGTGCTAATGGGGGAAGAGCATCATGATGTTTTTTGAAAGATGTCTGCCTTCATCTTGTTGCTATTGCTTGTGGAACTGGCAGGTCTGCTGTAGGACCCTAACTTCTGGACTGACAAAGCCCCCTTCCCTGTTCTGGCTTGGAGACTGAAGAGGCTGGAGCCAGGCTACAATCTGAGATGAGGGGAGGGCTGGGAAGGACTGAAGATGCACGTGCTTTTACGATTTCTACTTACCTCGGCTTTTCCTGGCCGTCACACACATAACAAGCCTGAGTCTCTGAAGGGACCAAAGGGGAGGCAAAGAAATGACAAGGAAATGAAAGCCTAATCTAAATAGATGCAAAAGTGAGTGCTTTTTACTAAAGTGCTCTCACCAAGACTTTAGATTTCATTAAAAGCTCTGAACAATGTTGAGGCACTTGCTTGTTATTTTCTCTAGAAAAAAGAAATCCTTTTGGCATGATTGTGCTATACAGAAAATAAAATGCTTCAGTGAGCCATCTCCTCCTCTTTTTGTGTTAAACATTGTGAAAGGGAAATATTTATTTTTAGATTTGAGAGATGCTTGAAATTTTACTTTTATTTAAACTTTCATCACAATGGAGTAATTCCACGGAATCCTAAGTTTTCTGGCTAATAAGATCCAAGGCAAGTCCTCCATCCCTCCAAGGACAGAGCCAGAATTTGCTTGAGTTGTTTTCAATGTAGAGAAAGGACTTTCACTGTGTTGTGGTACAAGCCCTTTTCGGGACTTTCTTCATGTATAAAACAGAGGCTTCATTTAGATCAGCTTTATTTTATCTTGGGAAGGGCATCCTTAACGGATCTTCTGATGAAGAGCCAAGGGACCAGAACCCAGGAGTGAATCAGAGATGTAAAAGATGGGGGAAGTTGTCCCCATGGTTACAAAGAAAGAATTGGTTGTATGACTAGATCCAGAGCAGCCACAGAATCACCACAGTTAGAGCTGGAAGGGACTTTAGAGGCCAGACTTCATTTCACCTATTTTTAAAAGGAATCATTTCTCTAGTATGTCCCCTCAAACTGTCATCAAGATTTTGCTTGAGGCCTTCATATAAAAGAAATCTGCCATCTTTCCTAAAAGCTCATTTCAGCTGGCTGCTGCTGCCATTGTAAGGAAGTTTTCCTGATAGCCAATGGAGATCTCCCTCTGGATCGCTCCCCCCTTTCTACAGCATTGCTCCTGGTTCTGCTCTTTGAGACAAATCAAGCCCTTCTCCTACACAACAGTCTTTCAAATATCTGATTGCTGCTCTTGGGTCCTACCAGAGTCCTCTCACAGATAAAAATCTGCAATTCCATCATGTCCTTTGCTTTCCCTCTTTCTACGGAAGGCTCTACCATTCTTCCCCAAACTGCAGCTCCCCGGCTCAATCATTCTCAACTCTTTGCTCATTATTCCTCACAATCAGCTATTACTTCTGAGTGGTGCTATTTCTTAACCACTCCCTTGATCTGCTCTTTCACAGTCTAGTTCCATTCTAGGTCTCTGGTCACTGAAACTATGACAAAAGCTTCCTAATGTCTCACTCATTTCCCAATCCTTTATGATTCCAATCCATCTTCTACCAGGTGCCTATGTGCTAAGTGCTGAAATAGAGAATCTGACCATGTAGGAAAAGAATCAATGCTTCCAATTGTCTTCAGTATAAAATATAGTTTGATATTTAAAATCCTCAAAGATCTAGATATTGCCAGCTTTATTTCTCCCCCCACCCTAGGCATTTGGGGTTAAGTGACTTGCCCAGGGTCACACAGCTAGGGAATGTTAAGTGTCTGAGGCTGAATTTGAACTCGGGTTTTCCTTTCTTCAGGGCTGGTGCTCTATCCTGTGCCACCTAGCTGCCCCAGCTTTATTTCTTAAACACCCCTTTGGATTCCATCCCAAGGAAACGAGCTTGAAAACTACTCTATTCACAAACTAGTCCATCTCCCACCTCCGTACTTTTGCCCAAATGGTCCTTTATATTCTCCTCTTAGGATCCTCCAATTCCTTGAAAGCAGATCTCTGACCACCTCCCACATGAGGGTATTTCTTCGGGTAGTTAGTCTTCTCCCACTCAGGATTTCACTATGGACTTTGTGCATAATATTCTGGTGCCTATTGAATCTCTGCAGTAAAATGGAAACTTCTTGAGGGCAGAGGTGATCGGTTCTTGCCTTTGGGTTAAGACACTTCATAAATGTCTTTTGGGTTAAACTGATTCAGTCACATAATCTTAAGATATCAAAGATCAGCCTTGTGCTGCCATGCATGAATTCCCCCTCTCTCTGAAGAGCAGGGTTACAGTTTAAAAGTGTGCATGTGTGTGTATCTGGGCATGTTCACGTGTGTGTGTGTGTGTGTGTGTGTGTGTGTGTGATGGTAGCAGTTTGCTGCTGCTTATAGAGCCTTTTCTTCTTAGAATCATGCTTTTAAGTGCATAAAAGAGAACGATAGGTTTACAGAGGAAACCAAGAGTATGGAGATGCTGTTATTAGACTGTTTAATGTAAATCAGCTCCTGTCCACCAAGGTACAAAGCTCTGCTGTAGAGAGAAGGCTTCTTCTCCCCACATCCACAGTGCAGAGCTATAAACTCTTCATTTCCTTACTTGGCCAGAGCCCACCGAGAAGACCTAGAACTGTCACAACCCAGGACTCGCTCATCACCTCCAGGTGCAACTGCCCACCTTCCTGGGCAAGAACAAGGTACGACGTAGGCGTGTGGGCTCCATACACCCTCTCCATGGAGGACTGTCTTTGTGCTTTGGTAAATGTCATGAGCTTATGGAATCTGCCTCTCTTTCTCTGGCAAGTTCAGTGTGTCGATCAATCAGCTGTTTGTACAATACATGATTATTGTAGTTTCTAGCTCCCCTTTGACCCAACTTGTCACCAGGCAAACTGACACTCGCCTAGGGAGAATGTGGATATCCAGAAGGTGCCTGCTTTGGGCTCGACAACAAGTTGCAGACAGTGGAAAACCCAGAGCAAACACTGTTGCCACTATTAGGCCACTTATCCTTTTCCTTCCTCAAAGGACCATAATTATATTTCTCTGCAAATGTATTGTGCCTCCCCTCCCATCTAGCTAGCTCCCTCCCTCCCGGACAGCATACGATCCTAAAAAGCTTCTATGGTTCTATGTTGGGTTCTCAAGTACTCGGCTCACAGGAAGTATTTATAGATTCTTCTTTTATTAGATTAGAGCAGAAGGATGGAGGTTGAGATTCTGCCTGGGGAGTGATGGATGAAGACACCCATGGTGCCCATTTTAAAGTGGCCACAGCTGTATGGGGTTCCAGGCCCAGAGAAGGGACTTGCAGGTCTTCACAGCCGAATTGTGGCTGCCTGATTAGGACTGACACACTGGCCCCCAAACAAAAGCTCAGACATCTTTGGATGTCCTCATTCAGAGTGTGGATCTAGCTACATGAGGAATCGTTAGCATGAAAGAACGGGCCAAGAGAGGAAGAGCATCCTCCTTCCCAACAGGTTGGACATGGCCAAGAGGAAGCTTCTCGGAGATGTGGGGGATTCCTGGAGATGCATGAAGAAGGACCTGCTTCAAAAGTGGGGTTTGACCTGATGTTCAAGGTCTCTTGCTGCTCTTCTATCTCCAGAGGATAAATAAATAAGATTAACTGCCCAAGGAGCAGTTCAGCTTACTACCTTCCCCCCAAATCTCAGCATAATTTCAGGTTTCTTTTTCCAGATACCTGGGAGCTCTGCCCTTTTCCACCAAAGATTCCTTGATTTGGGGAAAGGAGAAGCTCTAGTCTTTGGAGAGGGGGACTGGTTTCTTTGTCCAGAGGCAACCCCATCCCAGTTATCCTGTTACAAGGAACCCCTTCATACACACATAGAGGGAAATAAATTTCTGCCCAAGTCCAAAGCTAACAATTTCTCTCGAATGTTATTTCAGATGCAATTTAAAAAAAATCATTCCACACTTTCCCTACTAGTTAAAGTCGACTTAATTGTCTTGGTTATTTTTAATACTGTATAAAAAGAGAATAGATAATTATTTTTTAAAATTCACCCCACTGACAGAGTGTGTCTGACACATGAATTGACAGTATACAGCAGCCTATGAAACATAATGATGATAATCATTTTTAATAAAAAAAGCTTCCTATCCTGTTTGACAGGGTAGCAGCCTCTGAGCTGACACACTGTGACACTTCCTCTCTGCCACGCTCATGCCAATGTGGGAGCAACCTGGAAGGAAGGAGAAAAAGCAATCTGCCAGTAATGATCTGATGACCTGGTACCGCATCCTGTCACCATTCCCAACTCTTCTGCACCTCACACAGGACAAGGCAGGGAACTGGTCCTTAGCAGGGACATGAAGAGAGGAAAGGGACAGTGGGATCTTCAAGTAGGGACCACCTCCTCGAGACCCCATGGAAAGCACTCTTAATCCTGATAGAAATATCTCCCCTGTGGAATGGGATAAGATTGGGGGACAGCAACAGAAGAAAGACTGAGATGCTCATAATGAGATGATGTAAGGGAAGGGAAAAACCTTCAAGGAGTAGGGTTGCTGCTCTCTGGCCTGGGCTCAGGATCATGGCTCCCCTAGTTTTAGTCCTGGAAGAGGATATTTTTATTTTTTTATTTCATTTTATTATTATTATTATTATTATTTGCTGAGCCAATGGGGTTAAGTAACTTGCCCAGGGTCACACAGCTAGGAAGTGTTAAGTGTCTGAGGCCAAATTTGAACTCAGGTCCTCCTGACTTCAAGGCTGGTGATCTATCCACTGTGCCACCTAGCTGCCTTTGGAAGAGGTTGTTTTTTTTAAAGTCCTTTTGATGACCTTTCATATGCCAACATGGGCAGAATCTGAAAGCAAACTTTTGGGATCACCAGCTAACATGAGGGAATCAGTGTGGCTCTTTCTGGACTTTAGTCTGACATCAAAAAATCATATCCTAGAAAGCCTGAACCTGCACTTAATTCTCTTGTGTATTGCTCTCTGTGTTTGTATTTTATGTTTTTATGTGGCTCTGTCTATTATCTAGATAAATATGTATATATATATCTATACATATGGATATGGAAACATGTATAGAAAGGGCATCAAGTTTTTGTATTTTGGTAAATATTTTCCATTACATTGTTTTTCAACTTATTTTTAATACATCTTGCTTTATGAATTATGTTGGGAGAGACAAATCGGAACAAAAGGGAAAAACCATGGGAAAGAAAAAAAAACAAAAAAAGAAGTGAACATAGATTGTGTTGATTTACATTCAATCTCCTTAGTTCTTTTTCTGGCTGCAGATGGTATTTTCTGTCCAAAGTCTAATAGGATTGCTTTGGATCACTGAACCCCTGAGAAGAACCCAATCTCTCATAGTTGATCATTGCACCTTCTGGCTGTTACTGTGTACAATGTATTTTTGGTTCTGCTTGTTTTGCTCAGCATCAGTTTGTATAAATCTTTCCAGATCTTTCTAAAATCAGCTTATTCATCATTTTTATAAACAATAACATTTCATTACTTTCACATACTTATTCAGTTATTGCCCAATTGATCAGCAATGAAATATTTTCCAATTCTTTGCCACCACACAAAGAGCTGCTACAAACATTTTTGCACATGTGGGTCTTTTTTTTTCTCTTTTATGATTTCCTTGGGACACAGACTCAATAATGGCACAACTAGGTCAAAGAGTATGCACAGTTTTATAGCCCTTTGGGCATAGTTCCAAATTGCTCTTTAGAATAGTTGGATCAGTTCACAACTCTACCCACAATGCATTAGTGTCACCCCTCCAACATTTATCATTATCTTTCCCTGTCATCTTAGCCAATCTGTGGGGTGTGAGGTGGGACCTCAAAGTTGTTTTAATTTGCATTTCTCTAATCAACAGTGATTTGGAACATTTTTCATATAACTAGAGATGATTAATTTCATCAGCTGAAAGTTTGTTCCAAATCCTTCGACCATTTATCAAATTGGGGAATGATTTATATTCTTATAACTTTGACGCAGTTCTTTTTATATTTTAGAAATGAGACCTTTATCAGTTTATAAAGGGACATCATACCTGGGTAGGAAAGTTAATGAAAGTCCAAAGTCCCACCTAGCCATGGGAAGTGAACTAGATTATATAGAGTTCTTAAAAGTATATTGTTGTTCAGCCATTCGATTGTGTTGAATTCTTCATGGCCCCATGGACCATAGCACACCATCTGCTTCAATTCTTCACTATCTCTTGAAGTCTATCCAAGTTCATGTTCATTGTTTCCATGATATTTTCTATCCATCTTAACCTCTGCCATTCCCCTTCCCTTTTGCCTTCAATACTTACTAACATCTGGGGATTTTGCAATGAGTCCTGTCTTCTCATTATGTGGCCAAGTATTTTTAAGCTTCAGTTTCAGTATTTGATCTTCAGAATTAATTTCATTTCTACAAATGTTTTTGTACATATGGGTCCTTTTCCCTTTTTTTATTATTTCTTTGGACATAATTCTAAATTGCTCTCCAGAATGGTTGGACCATTTCACAACTCTACCAAGTATGCATTAGTTCCAATTTTCCCACATCCCCTTCAACATTTATCATTACCTCTTCTTGTCATACCCAATTTGTGTCTTAATTTGCTTTTCTTTAATCAATAGTTATTTAGTGCATTTTTTCATATGACTAGAAATGACTTTAATTTATCTTAAAATTGTTCATATCCTTTGACCATTTGGCAGTTGGGGAATAACTTGTATTCTTATAAATTTGCCTCAGTTCTCTACTTTAGAAATGAAGTCTTTAACAGAAGTACTGGCTGTAAAAATTTCCCCCCTAGCTTTCTGCTTTCCATCTAAACTGGACTGCATTGGATTTGCTTGTGCAAAACTTTTTTTTTTAATTTAATGTAATCAAAATTATTCATTTTGTATTTCATAATGTTCTCTAGTTCTTCTTTGGCCATAAATTTTTCCTGACTCTGCAGATCTCACAGGGAGACTATCCCTTATTCTACTTATTTGCTTATAGTATCACCTTTTATGTCAAAATCATGAACCTACTTTGACCTTATCTTGGAATAGAGTTTTAGATGTTGGTCAATGCCTAGTTTCTTCCATATTATTTTTCAGGTTTTTCAGCAATTTTTGTCTAATAAGGAGTTCTTACCCAGAAGCTGGAGTCTTTGGGTTTGTATAACACTATTGTTATTGACCATTGTGTCTTGTGTAACTAACATATTCCACTGATTGCCTACTCTGTTTATTAGCCAGTACCAAATACTTTTTTTCTTTTAATAATAAAGCTTTTTATTTACAAAACATATGAGTGATTTTTCTACATTGACCTTTGCAAAAACTTTTTTTCCCCAAGCTTTTCCCCTCCTTCCCCCCACCCCTCACCCCTAGATGACAGGTAATCTAATACATGCTAAATAGGATAAATTATATGACAAATACAATACATGTATACATATCTATACGGTTATCTTACTGCACAAGGAACATCAGATCTAGAAAGAGAAGAAGAAAAAAACAACCTAAGAAGGAAAACAAAATGCATGGAAATATTCACAGAAAGCATTAAAATGCTGTATTGTGGTTCACTCTCAGTTCCCACAGGCCTCTCCCTGGATGTATATAACTATCTTCATTGCAGAACAACTGGTTTGAATCACATCATTGTTGAAGAGAACCATGTCCATCAAAATTGATCATCATATAGTCTTGTTGCTGTGTATAATGTTCTCCTGGTTCTGCTGATTTCACTCAGCATCAGTTCATGCAAGTCTCTCCAGTCCTCTCTGAAATCCTCCTGTTGGTCATTTCTTACAGAACAATAATATTCCATAACATTCGTATACCATAATTTATTCAGCCATTCTCCAATTGATGGGCAACTTTTCAATTTCCAGTTTCTTGCCACTACAAAAAGGGCTGCCACAAACATTTTTGCACATGTGGGTCCCTTTCCCTCCTTTAAAATCTCTTTGGGATATAGGCCCAGTAGAAACACTGCTGGGTCAAAGGGTATGCACAGTTTGATAACTTTTTGAGCATAGCTCCAAATTGCTCTCCAGAATGGTTGGATCCGTTCACAGTTCCACCAACAATGTATCAGTGTCCCAGTTTTCCCACATCCCCTCCAACAGTTATCATTATCATTTCCTGTCATTTTAGCCAACCTGACAGGTGTGTAGTGGTATCTCAGAGTTGTCTTAATTTGCATTTCTCTGATCAATAGTGACTTGAAGCACCTTTTCATGTGACCAGAAATAGTTTCAATTTCATCCTCTGAAAATTGTCTGTTCATATCTTTTGACCATTTATCCATTGGAGAATGTCTTGAATTCTTATGTATTTGAGTCAATTCTCGATATATTTTAGAAATGAGACCTTTATCAGAACCTTTGGATGTAAAAATATTTTCCCAGTTTACTGCTACCCTGCTAATCTTGTCTGCATTCATTTTGTTTGTACAAAAACTTTTTAACTTGATATAGTCAAACTTATCTATTTTGTGATTAATGATGACCTCTAGTTCTTCTTTGGTCACAAATTCCTTCCCCCTCCACAGGTCTGAGAGGTAAACCATCCTACATTGTTCTAATTTGTTTATAATATTATTCTTTATGCCTAGATCATGAATCCATTTTTGACCTTATATTGGTATATGGTGTTAGGTGTGGGTCAATGCCTAATTTTTTCCATACTAGTTTCCAATTATCCCAGCAGTTTTTGTCAAATAGTGAGTTTTTATCCCCAAAACTGGGGTCTTTGGGTTTATCAAACACTAGATTACTATTGTCATTCAGTATTTTGTCCTGTGAACCTAACCTATTCCACTGATCCACTACTCTATTTCTTATCCAATACCAAATGGTTTTGGTGACCACTGCTTTATAATATAGTTTTAGATCTGGTACAGCTAGGCCACCTTCATTTGCATTTTTTTCCATTAATTCCCTTGAAATTCTTGACCTTTTGTTTTTCCAGATGAATTTTGTTGTTATTTTTTCTAGGTCAGTTAAATAATCTCTTGGGAGTTTGATTGGTATAGCACTAAATAGATAGATTAGTTTAGGTAGTATTGCCATCTTTATGATATTCGCTCGACCTATCCAAGAGCACTTGATGTTTCTCCAATTGTTTAGATCTGACTTTATTTGTGTGGAGAGTGTTTTGTAGTTTTGCTCATATAGATCCTGACTTTCCTTTGGCAGATATATTCCCAAATATTTTATACTATCAATAGTTATTTTGAATGGAATTTCTCTTTGTATCTCTTGCTGTTGCATTTTGTTGGTGATGTATAAAAATGCTGATGATTTATGTGGATTTATTTTGTATCCTGCAACTTTGCTAAAGTTGTGGATTAATTCTAATAGTTTTTTAGTTGATTCTCTAGGGTTCTCTAAGTAGACCATCATATCATCTGCAAAGAGTGATCATTTGGTTTCCTCATGACCTACTCTAATTCCTTTAATCTCTTTTTCTTGTCTTATTGCCAAGGTTAGCATTTCTAATACAATATTGAATAGTAATGGTGATAGTGGGCAACCTTGTTTCACCCCTGATCTTATTGGGAATGGTTCCAGTTTATCACCATTACATATGATGCTAGCTGATGGTTTTAAATAGATTCTACTGACTATTTTAAGGAAAAGTCCATTAATTCCTATACTCTCTAATGTTTTTAATAGGAATGGATGTTGGATTTTATCAAATGCTTTTTCTGCATCTATTGAGATTATCATATGTTTTTTGTTAATTTGGTTATTAGTCAATTATGTTAATAATTTTCCTAATATTGAACCATCCCTGCATTCCTGGTATAAATCCTACTTGGTCATGGTGTATTATTCTAGGAATGATTTTCTGTAATCTCTTTGCTAATATTTTATTTAAGATTTTTGCATCAATATTCATTAAGGAGATTGGTCTATAATTTTCTTTCTCTGTTTTTGTTTTACCTGGTTTAGGTATCAGTACCATGTCTGTATCATAAAAGGAGTTTGGTAGGAGTCCTTCATTCCCTATTTTTTCGAATAGTTTATATAATATTGGAGTTAATTGTTCTTTAAATGTTTGGTAGAATTCACATGTAAATCCATCTGGTCTTGGGGATTTTTTCTTAGGGAAGTTATTATTTCTGCCTTCCTGCATTTGATTTTGAGGTTTTTGTGTCCTAACACATGGTCAATTTTTGTATAAGTTCCATGGACTGCTGAGAAAAAAATAAACTCCTTTCTGTCTCCATTGAATTTAATTTCCTCCAAAGATCTATCATACCTAACTTTTCTAACATTTTGTTTACCTCCTTAACTTCTTTCTTATTTATTTTGTGGTTTGATTTATCAAGTTCTGAGAGAGGGAGGTTGAGATCCCCCATTATTATAGTTTTGCTGTCTATTTCTTCTTGCATCTCTCTCAACTTTTCCTCTAGGAATTTCCATGCTATACCACTTGGTGCATATATGTTTAGTATTGATATTGCTTCATTATCTATGGTACCCTTTAGGAAGATATAATTTCCTTCTCCGTCTCTTAATGAAGTCTATCTTTGCTTTTACTTGGTCTGAGATCAGGATTGCTACCCCTGCTTTTTTTTTTGTTCACCTGAAGCATAATAGATTCTGCTCCAGCCTTTTACTTCACCCTGTATGTATCTCTATGTTTTAGATGTGTTTCTTGTATACAACATACTGTTGGATTCTGGTTTTTAATCCAGTCTGCTATCTGCTTCTGCTTTAAGGGAGAGTTCATTCCATTCACATTCACAGTTAAAATAACTAATTCTGTATTTCCTGCCATCTTATTTACCCTAGCTTATGCTTTTCTCTTTCTTATCCCCTTTCCCTCCTTCCTACTATTTTGCTTTTGATAACCACTTCCCTCAAACAATCCTTCCCCTTTAGAGCCCCACCCACCCCCCTTTTCCCCCTTTCCCTCCTGTTTCCTTATAAGTATGTCTATTATTCCCTCAGAGCCAAATCTGATGAGATGGAGATTAACTCAATTCTCATTCCCCTCCCTTTTTTCCTCTCAATCATTATACATTTTCTTTGCCTCTGCATGTGATGTAATTTCCCTTATTTTACCTCCTTTTTCTATTCTTCCAGTGTTATCCCTTTTCTGCCTCTAATTTCTTTTTCAGTTTATCATATCATAATAATCATAAAATCACAATAATCATATCATAATAATCATAAAATCACAGTAATTATATCATAATCATAATGTAATAATAGATTCATAAAATCAACCCTCATTCTATAAGGTATCTATAACATAAATATAGTTCTCAAGAGTTTTTTTTTCCTCATTACCTTTTTATGTTTCTCTTGTGTTCTGTGTTTGTAGATCAAATTTTTTGTTCAGTTCTGGTCTTTTCAGTAGAAATAGGTAAAATTCTCCTATATCATTGAATGACCATCTTCTTCCCTGGAAGATAATGCTCATTCTAGCTGGGTAACTTCTTCTTGGCTGTAATCCAAGTTCCTTTGCTCTTCGGGATATCTGATTCCAGGACCTTCGATCCTTCAAAGTAGAAGCTGCTAGGTCTTGTGTGATCCTAATTGTGGCTCCCTGATATTTAAATTGTTTCTGTCTGGCTTCTAGTAATATCTTTTCCTTGGTGTGATAGTTCTGGAATTTAGCCACGATATTTCTGGGGGATTTAATTTTTGGGTTTCTTTCAGGAGGTGATCGGTGGATTGTTTCAAGGAATATTTTGCCTTCTGGGTCTGAAATATCAGGGCAGTTTTCTTTTATGATTTCCTGGAAGATAGTGTCTAGGTTCTTTTTTTCATCATGGCTTTCAGGAAGCCCTATAATCCTTAGATTATCTCTCCTAGATCTATTTTCCAGGTCAGTTGTTTTTCCTGGGAGATATTTCATGTTTTTCTCTATCTTTTCATTTTTTTGTTTTTGTTTTGCTGATTCTTGAAGTCTTGATGAGTCATTCATTTCCAGTTGTTCGATTCTAATTTTTAACGTCTTATTTTCTTCAGTTACTGTTTTTAGTTCCTTTTGCAATTGACCAATTACATTTTTTTGTTCATTGCATTCTTTTTCCATTTTTTTTCTATTTTATTTTGCAGTGATCTCATTTCATTTCCCCATGTTTCTTCTTAACTCTTAAGATTTTTTATGTAATCTTCAAAGGAAGCCTTGTGACATGGAGACCAGTTTATGTCTCTCTTTGGGGCTTTTTCTGGAGTTGCTTTACCTGTAGGGGCCTCAGGATTTGAGGTCTGTTCTTCCCTCTCTCCATAGAAGTTGTCTATGGTGAGAGCTCTTTTTGGTTTTTTATTCATTTTTTTTAAGGTGTGGGGTGTGTTTAAGGCAAAGGTGGGACAGCTGCTTTAATTTGCCCTGGGGCAGTTCTGCTGATTGAGTTATTTCAAGAACTGGGCAGTTCTGCTGATTGAATTATGTCAGGTGCTGGGCAGTTCTGCTTTAGTTCACCCTGGGGCAGTTCTGCTGATTGAATTATTTCAGGTACTGGGCAGTTCTGCTGATTGAATTATTTCTGGTGCTGATCAGTCCTGTTGATTGATTGATTGCCCTAGAGTGCTGTGTAATGGCAGCTAGGTCCGATGCTCATCAGGGGTTCAGTGGTTCACAATCTACCCCCCACAAAAGGCAGACCCTCCAAACCACCTGCCCAGAATCAGGACAGATTGGCCCAAGAGGCCCCCAGAAGACTCCCAGGTGTGTGAAAAGCACAAGGCTCCCACTCCTGTTCCAGCTCCCTACTCCAGCTCCCTGACCTGGTCTCCCTGTGCTGCAGTCTGGGTTCAGCAGACCACCCCCCTGCCCAATTAAAACAGACCTGTTTTGAAGTTCTTCCAGAGTATCTTCTTCTAGAATCGTGTTGTCCTCCAGATATTGTGGATTTTTTGCTTCAAAATCAGTCTAGAGGCTTCATATTTTGTTGGTTTGAGGGGAGGTTAGAGGTTACAGAGACTCCTGTCTGATCTCCGCCACCATGGCTCCACCCCCGGAAGGAAGTCAGTATCAAATAGTTTTGATGACTACCATTTTATAAAAGTTTTAAGTCTGGTAAGGTGAGGTTACTTTCCTTTGCAATTTTCCATCAATCCCTTGACCTTATTGCCTTTTGTTTTTTCACATAAATTTTGTTGTCTTTTTTTTCTCTCTCTCTATTAATTAATTCTTTTGGTAGTTTGATTAGTATAGCCCTGAATAAGTAGATTAATTTAGGTAAAATTGTCAGTCTACCCATGAGCAATTTCTAATTGTTTTTTCCCAATTGTTAAGATGTAACTTCATTTGTGTGAAAAGTATTTTGTAATTGTGTTCATATAGTTCCTAACTTTGTCTTGGCAGGTAGACTTCAAAAATTTATATTGTCTACAATTATTTCAAATGGGATTTCTCTTTTTTATTTCTTGCTGCTGGGCTTTTGTGGGTAATATTTAGAAATGCCAAGAATTTTGTGGGTTTATTTTATATTCTGCAACTTTGTAGAATTATTCAATTATTTCTATTAGTTTTTAATCGATTCTCTAAGTATATTTTTATATCATCTACAAAGAATGGTAGTTTTGTTTCTTATTACCTACTCTAATTCCTTCAGTTTCTTTTTCTTTTCCTGTTGCAATAACTAACATTTCTAGTGCAATGTTGAATAATAGCGGTGATAATGTGCAATCTTGTTTCATGCCTCATCTTATTAGGAACGCTTCCAGCTTCTCTCCATTATATATAATGCTTGCTGATAAGGAAAACTCCATTTATTCCTATGGTCTCTAGAATTTTTATTAGGAATAGGTGTTGCATTTTGTCAAATGTATTTTCTTCATCTATTGAGATAATCATGTGACTTTTTTTAGTTTTGTTATAATATGGTCAATTATTTGGATAGTTTGTCTGATGTTGAACCAGCCTTACATTCCTGGATAAATACTTCTTGGTCACAGTATATTATCCCCATGATAAATTGCTGTAATCTCTTTGCTAATATTCTATTTAAGATTTTTTCTATCAATATTTATTAAAGAAATTAGTCTATAATTTTCTTTCTCTGTTTTTACTCTTCATGGTATAGGTGTCAGCATCATATCTATGTCATAAAAGTAACTCAGTAGAACTTCTTGTTTACCTATTTTTTCAAATAATTTATATTGCAGTTGATTTAATTGTTCTTTAAATATTTGGTAGAGGGGCAGCTAGGTGGCGCAGTGGATAGAGCACCAGCCCTGAAGTCAGGAGGACCTGAGTTCAAATCTGGTCTCAGACACTTCCTAGCTGTGTGATCCTGGGCAAGTCACTTAACCCCAAATGCCTCAGCAAAAAAGCAAAAAAAAAAAAATATTTGGTAGAATCCACCTGGACGTAGAATTTTTTCCTAGGGAGTTAATTGATGGTTTGTTCAATTTCTTTTTTCTAAAATGGGACTATTAAAGTATTATATTTCCTCTTCTGTTAATTTGGGCAATCTATATTTTTGTAAACATTCATTTTACTTTGCTAGATTTATTGGCATAAAATTAGGCAAAATAGGTCTTAATTATTGCTTTAATTTCCTCTTCGTTAGAGAGAAGTTCACCCTTTTTCATTTTTGATACTGGTAATTTTTTTCTGTCCTTTTTCTAATAAAATTAATCAAGGGTTTATCTATTTTATTGTTATTTTTTCTCCTAAAACCAATGCTTAATTTTATTAGTTCAATAGTTTTCTTTTAATTTTATTAATCTCTCCTTTGATTTTCAGAATTTCTAATTTGGTTTTTAATTGGGGGTTTTAATTTGTTCTTTTTCTAGCCTTTTAATTCATTGATCTCCTCTTTCTCTATGTTTTTCATGTAAACATCTAAAAATATAAAATTTCCCCTAAGAACTTCTTTGGCTGCATCCCATAAGTTTTGGTATGCTTTCTCGTTGTCATTTTCTTGGATGAAATTATTGATGGTTTCTATTGTTTGTTCTCTAACCCACTCCCTATTTTTAGGATTACATTATTTAGTTTCCAATTAACTTTTAGTACATTTATCCATGGCCCTTTGGTACACATAATTTTTATTGTATCATGATCTGAAAGGATGCATTTAATAATTCTGCCTTTCTGTATTTGATTTTGAATCAAATTTTATGCCTTAATGTATGGTTAATTTTTGTGTAAGTTTCACATACCACTGAGAAAATGTATATTCCTTTCTATCCCCATTCATTTTTCTGCAGAAGTCTATCATACCTAACTTTTTAAAAATTTCATTCACTTCCTTATCTTCTTTGTTTATTTTATGGATGGTTTTACCTAGTTCTGAAACAGGAAGATTGAGCTTCCTTAATAGTGGATGATTTTAGAGAGGCCTGGAGAGACTTACATGAACTGATGCTAAATGAAATCAGTAGAACCAGGAGATCATTATACATGGCAACATCCATATTACAGGATGATCAATTCTGATGAACATGACTCTTTCCAACAATGATATGATTGATACCAATTCCAATGATCTTGTGATGAAGAGAGCCATCTACACCCAGAGAGAGGATTGTGGGAACTGAATGTGAATCACAACATAACATTCTCACTATTTTTGTTGTTGTTCACTTGAATTATGTTTTCTTACTCATTTTCTTTCCTTTTTGATCTGATTTTTCGTGTGCAGCAAGAGAATTGTATAAATATGTTTACACATATTGGATTTCACATATATTTTATGCATAACATGTATGACATGCTTGTCATCTAGGGAGGGGGTAGAGGGAAGGAGAAGAAAATCTGAAACACAAGGCTTTACAAGGGTCAATGTTGAAAAATTATCCATGCATATGTTTTGAAAATAAAAAGGTTTAAAAGGAAAAAAAAAACAGAAAAAAGATTCCTCACTAGTTTAGTTTTGCTGCCTGTTTCTTCTTGCATCTCACTTAACTTCTCCTCCAAGAATCTGAATACTATACCAGTTAGTACAAGTATGTTTAGTGTTGATATTACTTCATTATCTATCCTGCCTTTTAGTAAACTGTTATTTCTTGTCTCTATTTTTGCTTTCACTTGATCTGAGATCAAGGTCGTTACTCCTGCTTTTTTTTTTTTTTTTTACTTCAGTTGAAGCATAATAAATTCTGCTCCAGTCTTTTACCTATAGTCTGTATGTATCTCTCTGCTTCAAATGTGTTTCCTATAAACAACATATTGTAGGATTCTGGCTTTTAAGCCATGGTGCTGTCTGCTTACATTTTATTGAAGGGTTCATCCTATTCACATTCACTAACTCTGTTAAGATCACTAACTCTGTATTTCCTGTCATCCTATTCTCCTAATTCTCCCCCTCCCCCATTTATACTTTACTCTCTCCTTTTATCCTTTGCCTCTCCATCAGACTAGGGGACCTTCTGATTTCCCATCTCCCTCAATCTGCACTTCCTTTTATTTGCCCCACCCAGTTTCATATTCCTTTCTTCTACTTCTGCTTTCCCTTCTATTAGCCCCTCCCTTCCCCACCCCACCCCTTTCCTCTTGTACTTCCTTCTGGGGCAAGACAAATTTCTATACCAAAGTAAGAATGTATATTATTCCATCTTTGAGTCAAATTGCATTAGATTCATGTTCAAACAATGATCACCCCCCTCTTCTTTTCCTTTAGTGTCATGGGTCTATTATGTCTCTTCACGTGATGCAATTTATTCCATTTCATCTCTGGGTAGGGCTTGGCCTGGAGTACATATATTGGTAATAGGAGCTTTTAGCCCAGATGTGATAAGGGGATTGGGTAACTGATTATAAAGAGGTTGCAGAGTACCTTTCTGCTACCCCTGGGTATAGAAACAGATGCTTTTTGAAAACTCCATTGTCTATACCAACTTTCAGGTCATAGTTTTAGAGCAGAGAGAAACACTTGATTCAGAAGGGAACAGGAACCCTGAACAATATTGCTTTTGGTTCAAGGGATCAGGGGTCTTTCCTTGGTAATGATCAGAGTGCAGACTTGGAGAGCAATGACCACACCTCTCCCTATATCATATCACCTCAAAAGCACCAAAAAAGCTTGACTTAAGAGTAACTCTGAAAACAATAGTTCAAAAAATCCTAAAGTTTGAGACAGTTTTGGATCTCTGCATCCCCAGGTGAACAGAGCCTGACTTTAACATAAAGTTAAAGTTTAAAAAATAGGTTGGAAAAATAAAAATTCAGCAAAAAGGGAATTTAACCATAAAAAGCTATTCTGGTAACAGGAAAGACAAAGATAAAAGGTCAGAAGAAGACAATTATTTCAAAATAGCTTAAAGCAAAGCCTCAAAGAAAAAAAAATAATTAAACCAATTTCAAAAAGAATTCTTGGAGGATCTAAAATTTATTTTAATAAGCAAATAAGGATGATAGAGGAAAAACTGAAGAAATAAATAAGAGCAATGCAAGGAAATTATGAAAAGATAATTAACAGCTTGGTAAAAGAGGCACAAAAATACAAAAGAAAATAGCACCTGAATAAAATACAATTGACTAAATGACAAAAGAGGTATAAAACTTCACTGATGAAAATAACTCCTTCAAAAACAGAATTAGATCCTGGAGGAAAAAAGGAGCATAAGCTCACTGAAGAATGATCCACTAGCAGTTAGAATTGGGCAAATGGAAGCTAATGATTCCATGAGACATCAAGAAACAGTAGTTGTTAGGGGATGTCAATGTATTGTTGGTGCAGTTGTAAATAGTCCAGCCATTTTGGAGAGCAAATTGGAACTATGTTCAAAAGTATAAAATTGTTCATATCATACCCTTTGATCCAGCAATGCTAGTACTGAGTCTGTATCCCAAAAAGATCATAAAAGAGAGAAGGAATGACCCACTTGTGCAAAAATGTTTGTAGCAGCTCTTTTTGTGGTAACAAGAATTGGAAATTGAGGGGATCCCCATAAATTGGGGAATGGCTGAATAAGTTATGGTATATGAAGATAATGGAATATTATTATACTAAAAGAAATGATGAGCAGGCTGATGCCAGAAAAGCCTGGAAAGAATTACATGAACTGATACTGAGTGAAGTGAGCAAAACCAAAAAAATACTGTACACAGTAGCAGCGATGATCAATTATGCTAGAATTAGATATTTTCAGCAAAGTGATCCAAGACAAGTTCAGTAGACTTGGGATGGAAAAATGTCACCCACATCCGGAGAAACTGACTCCATTTCTTTCTTGTGCTTTTTCCTTTTTTCTGATCTTTATTTCCCAACATGACTCATATGAAAATATGTTAAAAATTGACTGTACATGTATAACCTATATTAGATTACTTGCTGTTTTGGGGAGGTAAGAGCGAGGTGAAGAAAAAAATAGAACTCAAAATCTTATAAAAATGAAAGTTGAAAATCATCTCTACTTATAATTGGAAAAATAATATGCCACTAAAATAAAAATATATTTAAAAAAAGAAAACAGAAATAATTGTTGTTGCCCTTTGTTCTCAAAGAGGACCAAAATGGCATTGTTATATTGTATCTAACTGTGATTGATCAAACTAACACAAGCTAGGAAGGCCCAATCTCAAGTTGGGCACAAATAGATCATATGACCACTTGCTGTGGAGATGTCTCAAAATTTGCACATCTCCATTTTATTTTGAGCTGCTGCAATACTGCTTCACAAAAAAGCATGGTGCTTTTTTTGATGTGGGCACACCACACTGGATGGTCCTTTGCCAGTGTCTCCCAGGTCATATAATTGATTCCAAAGTTATTCAGGAATACCTTGAGAGTATCCTTGTATTGCCTCTTCTGACTGCCATGTGAGTACTTACCTTGCATGATTTCTCCTTAAAATAGCAGAGCGAACATAATAAAAATGACAATACTACCCAAACTAATCTACTTATTTAGTGCCATACCAATCAAACTCCCAAGAAATTATTTTACAGATCTAGAAAAAATAGTAGCAAAGTTCATTTGGGAAAAACAAAAGGTCAAGGATTTCAAGGGGATTAATGAAAAAAAAGGCAGATGAAGGTGGCCTTGCTGTACCAGATCTAAAACTATATTATAGAGCAGCGGTCATCAAAACCGTTTGGTACTGGATAAGAAATAGAGCAGCCGATCAGTGGCACAGGTTAGGTTATCAGGACAACCTAGGCATTAACCTTAACAATCTAGTGTTCGATAAACCCAAAGACCACAGCTTTTGGGATAAATACTCTCTATTTGGCAAAAACTGCTGGGAAAATTGGAAACTAGTGTGGAAGAAATTAGGGCTTGACCCATACCTAACACCACATACCAAGATAAGATCTAAATGGGTTCATGATCTAGATATAAAGAGGGACTTTGTAAGCAAGTTAGAGGAACGTAATATAGTTTATCTTTCAGACCTGTGGAGATGGAACAAATTTATGTCCAAAGAAGACTTGGAACTCCTAATTGAACACCAGATGGATAATTTTGACTATATTAAGTTAAAAAGTTTCTGTACAAACAAAACAAATGCAGACAAGATTAGGAGGGAAGCATCAAATTGGGAAATCATCTTTACATTTAATGGTTCTGATAAAGGCCTCATTTCTAAAATATATAGAGAATTGTCTCATATATATAAGAATTCAAGCCACTCTTCAATAGATAAGTGGTCAAGGGATATGAACAGACAATTTTCAGATGATGAAGTTAAAACCATCTCTAGTCATATGAAAAGTTGCTCCAAATCACTATTGATCAGAGAAATGCAAATTAAGACAACTCTGAGGTACCACTACACACCTGTCAGATTGGCTAAAATGACAGGAAAAGATAACGATGAATGTTGGAGGATGTGGGAGGGCTGGGACACTAATACATTGTTGGTGGAACTGTGAACGGATCCAACCATTCTGGAGAGCAATTTGGAGCTATGCTCAAAAAGTTGTCAAACTGTGCATACCCTTTGACCCAGCAGTGTTTCTACTGGGCCTATATCCCAAAGAGATCTTAGAGGAGGGAAAGGGACCCACATGTGTAAGAATGTTTGTGGCAGCCCTTTTTGTAGTGTCTAGAAACTGGAAACTGAAGGGATGCCCATCAATTGGAGAGTGGCTGAACAAATTATGGTATATGAATGTTATGGAATATTATTGCTCTGTAAGAAACGACCAGCAGGATGATTTCAGAGAGGCCTGGAGGGACTTGCATGAACTGATGCTGAGTGAAACGAGCAGAACCAGGAGATCATCATGCACAGCAACAACAGTATTACATGATGATCAATTCTGATGGACATGGCTCTCTGCAACAAAGAATTGTCTCAAACCAGTTCCAATTGTTCACTGAAGAAAACCATATACACCCAGAAAGAGGGACATGAAATATGGACCACAACGTAACATTTTCATGATCTCTATTGACATTTGATTGCATTGTGTTTCCTTTCTCTGATTCTTTTTTTTCTTGTAGATAGGATTTTTCTTGCATAACTTCTCAAGCATTTCAACATTATTAACATGTAGTGGACTTCCTGCCATCTAGGGGAGGGGAGGGGACTGGGGGTAAAATTTGTATTGGAAAGCTTTGTAAAGATCAAGGTTGGGGAACTACCCATACATATGTTATACAAATAAAAAGCTTAAAAAATTTAAAAAAGAATAATTCCATGTTTCCTTAAAAAATAGTTTTTTAGGCAAATGTAGATTGAACATTTGAATAGAATGAACCATCCCATTGGAGTTGTGCTCTCTGAAGAAGACTTTGAATGCTTGGCAGCAGTCGCTGAAGAAAAGACCTCAGTGTCCAGTATCTGATCTTTCTAAATGATTGTCAGAATCTTTCAAAGAAAATTTGAATAGAAGTGATTCATTTTCTTGGCATGACACTGATACTGCTCCTATTTCATAGGCATACAACAATGAGTTAGCCCAATAGCTCTCTAGCCTTCAATTTAATTCCTGACCTAATGCTCTTCTTGCTCACATTTCCCCTCAGGTCTTCCTAAACACTGATCTATCTCTGATAATGAATGCATCAGCCTCATATCTATTTGGACATACCTGGAAAGTAGACTGATAAGGTAGGTGAACTTCTTTACAGTATTAAAAATTTCTCCATTGGCTACTGCCAGTGATTTCACATATGGATGGTGTGGTACCCGAGAACTTGTGTTTTCTTGATGTTAATTGTTAGGCCAAAATTAGCAGAAGCAGAGAACTGATCCATACTTTATTGCTTCTCAGCTTCAGAGGTTGCATTGAGTGTGTAATCAACTGTGAACAATGAAAATCATGCACCAACTTTCCCTCCACTTTAATCTTGGCATGTAAGCCATTTCAAACTAAATTGTTTACCATCAGTGTGTTGTCTGACCTTGATTCCATTTTCATCCTCTTTGAAGATATCTGACAACACTGTTGAAAACATCATGCTAAAAATCATGGGAGCAAAAAGTCTTACTTCACTCCATTGGTGACAGGGTAAGCATGGGAACATCATCCATTATTCAGAACCCAGATAAACATGAGATCGTGAAATAATAAAACAAAATCAAAAGAAAAAAAAAATAAAGATGTGAAAGCAAAACAGCCTATCTGGAAATAGGCTGAGGAGAGACACTTTGTGATCAAAAGCCATGATCAAAGAAAAGAAAGAGTCCAGATATTACCTTTCCTGAAAATATGGAGGAAATTTGTTCTAATATCCTAGAATCAAAGGGTAAACATAGAAATCATCAAAGAATCTGCTAATCACTTCCTGAAAGAGATCCCAAAATGAAAATTACTGGAAAATTATAACCAAATTCCAGAATGCCCAAGTTAAAAAGAAAATATTTCAAGCAGTCAGAAAGGAATCATCCAGATACCATGAAGCAACAGTCATGATCACACAAGGTTTAGCAGCTTTTATGTTAGAGAAGGCTTGGAAGATGATATTTTGCAAGGCAAAGGAACTAAGATTACAATAAAAAATGACTTAACTAGAACAATAGTGTTTAATTTTTGAGGAAATACTCAATATTTAAGTTAAATATGATAGACATTTGCAGAAAACTGAATGATAACAGAAAGTATATATGCTTTTTTCTCAGTAGTAAGTCCATGCACTAGAGCATAAAAATTTCACAAGTAAATGCAGAAAGGTATATGTATTAAATTGACCCTCTGGGAAATATAATGCAAAAAAAATCATTCCAGAAAGGGCTGTGAAGCATTGATTACAAATTAACTGAAAAGTAAATATTCTAATCTTAAAGAATGAGTTAGTCAAATAATAAATTACAGAAAAAATCAATAATTTTCTTAAATATAATGGCAACAATGAAACAGTATATCCAAATTTTTATCTCTACTTATATAAATTAAACTTACATAAATTAAATAAAGAGCATATCAATAGATTGAGCATGCAACTAAAACACAAGAAAAAGACACAAGAAAAATCTTCAATTAAACACTAGAATACAAACCCTGAAAGTCAAAGGAGAGATTAATAAAACTGAAAATAAAAATACCCATTGATATAATAAATAATAGTAGAAACTGATTTATGAAAAGAAATCAATGGTTATTTGAGTAAGAAAGAAAACCAAATTACCTGTATCAAAAATGAAAAAGATGAATGCATTACCAATGGTAAAATTAAAACAATTGTAATGACATATTTTGCCCAGTTGTAGGCCAATACACATCCTATGTCTATATCCTTTAAACCAGCAATACCACTACTAAGCCTGTTTTCTAAGATGAGTAAAAGAAAAAGGAAAAAAAAACTTTATGTTCTAAAATAATTTTAACAGCTCTTTTTGTGGTTGCAAAGAACTGGAAATTGTGGCGATGCCTATCAAGTGGTGGTTGGCTGAACAAGTTGTGGTATATGATTATAATGGAATAGTACTATGTTACAAGAAATGCAAATTAAAACAACTCTGAGGTACCAATTCATGCTTTTCATATTAGTTAACACAACAGGAAAGGAAAATGACAAATGCTGGAGGAAATAAGAAAAAAATGGTGAGCCTAATGTACTGTTACTGGCATCATAAATGATCCAGCTATAAATTGGAAGAATGCCTAAAGGATTATCAAACTGTGCATACCTTTTGACCTAGTGATACCATTAATAGGTTTGTATCCCAGAGAGATTAAAGAAAAACGAAAAGGATCCATGTACAAAAATACTTACAGCAGCTCTTTTTGTGGTATCAAACAATTGAAAATTGAAGTGATATCAATAATTAGAGGATGGCTGAACAAGTTGTGTTGTGTGATTTTTTTTTTTTGCTACTGTGATCAAGACAATGATCTAAAACAATTCCAAAGCACCCATCAAAACTATTATGTGCCTTCAGAGAGAGAGAGAGAACTGGTGAGTTTCAAGGACAAATTGAATCTCATGCCATCCTTTGGAGCCTTTTGAGGCTAATTGGAATTGAATCCTCTGTGTCCATGCCTTGTCAGGGGGAGAGGATGCATTCTAAGTGCCCAGTTGAAGGCTCTCATCATCATGAAGGGATCATGAAGGCACGATCATCAGTCTGGGTAGTCCAATGATAGTGGGTGTCTAGGACTTATAAGGAAAGATAAGGGTATTTGGGAGTTGAACTGGGGTCTTATTCTTTGCTCAATGAGTCAATTTTTAATGCTATTTGTTCATTCTGAGATCGAATCCAAGTCCCCAGTTCAGCTACTTTCATTGAGCAAGAGTTGATGACATGCCTGTTATACATTTGTTGTACATTGTACAAAAGACAGACAAGACAGATTCTGCCCTCAAAAAATTTTCACTTCCCTGGGAAATACAACGCAAACCTGGGTTATTAAACTAGGGCTATTAGAGAGAAGGAATATGGGGGAGAGAGAGAGGATTGATTTGATCATGTCCACCAGGGGCTACTGAAGGGGATCGGAGCCTTGAGGCATGAGAAAGATTCTCAGGTACAGAGAGGAAGCATTCTGATTTGGCATAAGAGAACAAGCACTAAAATTGCAAGGTCTGGGCACCTCTAATCAGCTTTTCTGTTTGACTATGAAGTGTGAGCAAAAGGATGTTGTGGAGTGCAACCACAAATCCCTGATGGATCAGAATAGATTTTAGTGGTCACTGAAGTTAAACTGTACCTGGAAGAGACTTCCCCAATATCCTTGAGAAACATCATTCAACCTCTTCTCAAAGGTCTCCAGTGCTTGCAACCACCTCCTAAGGTGGCCCATTTCACTTTAGGGTAGTTCTCATTTTTAGGGAGTTTGTGGATTTGTTTGCTTGCCTGATAGTAAGACTAAATTGTCCATTTTGTAACTTTTACTTCTTGGTGTAATTTGAAAACAAATTGTAAGGGGTTGTAAAGGCTAAACTGAAGAGTTTTTCATTTACTTTAGAAGTGATATAGAGTCATTGAAAGTTCTTAAGTAGGGTTGAGCTATGGACAGACTCAGGTTTCAGAAAGATTAATTTGGAAGTCCTGTGGGGGATGAGTTGGTGAAGGGGAGATCCAGGGCAGAAACATCAGGCAAGAAGCACTTAGTTATGTGAGAGGTAATGAAACTCTAATCCAAGATGGCAGCCACTGGACTAGAGAGAAGGGGATGTATGTAAGACATGATGTAGAGCAAAACTGATAAGATGAAGGATCTTATTGATTATTAGGTGTGTGTGTGTGTGTGTGTGTGTGTGTGTGTGTGTGAAATTGGAGAAGTCAAGGAAGATTTCAGTATTACCAAAACTGGATACTAGAAGGATGCTGTATCCCTAACAAAAATGGGGAAGGAGGAACAGACTCACCTAGGAAGATGGTGATATAGATGTGTAAAGTCCACTTCAAAGTAAAAGAGGTGGATCAGTCAGCAAGCATTCATTTATCACTGTTGTAGACACTGGCGTGAGGTGGCTGGGTAGGAGGTATGTTGGGAAGAGAGCCAGATATCTATTAGGAAATATTGTGGAATGAAGATAAAGGGGGATATGTTGGTAGAGGTGGAGTTCCAAAGGGAATAGTGGAAAGCAGAATGGGTAAGGTTAGACCTAAACCACATAGAGATGGGTAAGAGGAAGACAGAGAAAATATACTTACCTCAATGGATTATGACAATTACAAAAGTAAGGGGATCAGGAGGTGAGATTTTTCTATCCAGAACATGAGAAAAGAACCAATTGATTGAGACTCCCATATTTCAGTGAGTTTGGGAGAAGAGAAAGTAGCTTTAATGTCTCCTCAGTACAGCAAACTCTAGGGAGCTAGTGGTAGAAGTGGGAAGATTTCTGGTTGGATATTTAGGTCAGGAAATCCTGATTATTAGGTTCTTAAGGGTGGACTGAATTCATACCCAGCTCAAATGTAGCACTCAGTATCAAGAGGGTGGTCCAGAACATCTGATGACTCTAGACTCCTGGACTTTGGGATCTCTGGTTGTTCTGAGAACCAGTTTAGCTGCTCCAGTGTCTGGTTCAGAGGAGCTCAAGTTTCCTAGTTGTTCTGAACCATTGACAATGACAAGCTCCAAGTTCCATGGAGTAAAGATCCACTGGGTATCAGTATGCTTCAATATGACAGTATAAGCCCATGTGCATGGGTAATGATAGTTTGGAAATTACCTGTGCTAGGGATAATTAGCATTGTCATTGGTACTGAATACATCACTGAGGAAAGGAGGAGTTCTTTGTTGCCTTCCTGAAAGCAGGGTGGGGTGTGTGAAGTAGACAGATAAGCTGCCCACGTGCCCAGAGAGGCTGGGCATCCCTGTGCCCTCCCCTAGTGCTCAGATAAGAAACACCTGTATGGCAGGGGAAGCAGCTCAGATCCCTGCATGCTGCCTGCCTAATAGCTCTGCAGGGGAAAGGGGTGGGTCAGATGTGTCATACTCCTGCTGGCTCTTTCATCCATCAGAAGCTCTGACATGCTTCACCAAGAACAGGAGCCCTGAACAATGGGAAATATTCAGGGATTGTATTGAGAGAATCAGTTTCCATCCATCTATTAAGCATGAGTCCCTCAGGTGGTATGTCCAGGATCCAGGCAAGGGACTGACTGTCCCAGAAGCCCTGGATGGATGGCACTCATTCCCCAGACTGATATTGTCAAAAGCAGGTGGAAAATGTGAATCCTAATGTATGTATGTGAAGTTGATTTTTCCTCTTTATCAGGTCTGTCTCTCATCACTTCATGGAGAGTGTTTTATTTGAGTCACTTCCCCAATGCCTTCCTTTGTCAGAGTGCCTTCCATCTGCTCCGCTTATATCTTGCATGTGTCTAGTTGTTTACTGAGTCTCTCTCACAACAGAAAGGGAGCCCTTCGAGGGCAGGGCCATGATTTTGCTTTCCTGTGTATTCTGGTGATTTAGCATAGAATAAATGCTTAATAAATGCTGGATGCTGGCTTGGCTTTCCAATCTGAACTCCTATATGCCATGGAAATGATCCAAAGTAATGCATAGCTCTGGTCCTGACATGTGGTTACATATAGTGCTAACATGTGGATCCATATCCTAAAAGAGTTCATGCAGAAGCCACTTTGGGCCAACATAGTCTAGTTTTAGGATTCCTTAAGAAAAATATTAATAATTCTATTTAGCATTGGTTCATTTGTTATAGGAATTAAAATTCATTAGAAAAAAATAAGATGTTAGTTAATTTTTTTTACCATTAAAGAAATGTTTGATTTGAATCCCAGTTGTAAATTAAGATTTTCCTCTTGGTTCCCATTAGCCAAATCATCATTTGTATAGAATTAGAAATCTTAATATAGTGCTGACTTCTTGTCTTCAAGATCTCATTATCATTTCACCTGTTAAATATTGTTTTATGATGGGATTAACTTGGTTTTTGGTCCTCGTGCACCCATGTCTTCCTGCAATCTGCCAAAAGATTGGCCTAGGAATTTGGGTTCTTCACCATTAACTGGATACGTGGTCTCCTAACATGCAAGGCTTTGCTATTTAAGCTTCCACCTTTTAAGAGGACTCCATTATAAGGGTTTGGGTCTCACCCTTGCCTCCAAATTGTGAGTCGGTGCCAGCGAGAATCTCAATCCCTTATTTCAGTGAAGTTATAAGTAGCCAAGTCCCCGGACAAGTAACATAGTGCCTAAGCTCTATCAAGCTTTCTCCTTTTATATGTCACTTGATATTTGGCTTTAGCTTACACAGAGACCAGTTTTCCATGATACAGGTTTCTACCATGCCCCATGCCCTCTCTTTATAAAGTTTTTCCATTTGCAATTTCTGTTCCAATTTGGGATGTACCTCCTACAAGTAACTGTCCAGTCCCACTCTATGCCTGACCAAAAATCTCGAACCTACTCTCAGAGATTCCCCAGGAAAGGGGATCTCCTGTTGCTCAAGGCAGTCCATGCCTCTTCTGAGCAACTGAGCCTGTCAGGAAACTATTGATTGGTTGTTCAGTCATTTCAGTCTTGTCCGATTCTGAATCCCTGGACTTGCAGTTATTGTTGGCAAAGATATTGAAGTGGTTTTCCATTTTATTCTCTAGCTGAAGTTTGAGCGTGCCTCTTTTCACTATCTATCAATGGATGTCTTGGTTCTGTTCTATGGCAGTGAAAGGGACAAGTCATGGCCTTATTCCACAGGACTGCCTTTCAGACTTTCCACATTAGCTCCCATGAACCTTCTCCAGGCAAAAAATCCAGTTACTTCTACTGATCATCATTATGTGTCATGGACATTCAGGCCTTTCATTAATGTCTTTGGCCTCCTCTGGATGCTCTCCTGGTTATCAATGTTCTTCTTAAAATTCAACCCCCAAGCAGAACACCTCCTCCGCCTTCTATAATATGCTAGGCCACTTAAACCCGATATCCCACATCTGTAATGTCATGCATCTATCGATTCACCTGGTTCTTCCTTTATTGGCCCATAAGCTCCTTGAGAGTAGAAATTGTTTTTGTGTTTTTGGCTTTCTTTTTTTTCACAGTGCTTACTGTAATACCTGGCACACAGTAAGTATTTAATAAATAAGTGTTGCTTGATTAAATGTTTGGAAAGTCAAGTGTAAACTTTCCCATCTCTCTCTAATGGTTTACCTCTTCATATTTCTCTTAATGTTCTAATCTGCCCGGATCCTTTGGGACCTTGATTCTGTTACTCATTGGGTTAATAACCCTTTCCACATTTGTCTCATCCTCAGTTTTTGTATGTCCACACTCCATGTAGGAGGTAACTATATGGCTCAGTAGGTAGGGCACTGTTCTGCAGTCAGGAAGATCTGAATTAAATCTGACTTCAGATATTCCTAACTGTATGACCCTGGACAAATACTTAACTTTTTATCTTAATCCTTTGGAGAAGGAAATGTCAAACCACTCTAGTATCTTTGCCAAGAAAATCCCATGTATGATACTAATGTTCCAGGTTCCTCGTAGTTCTAACGTAGGACACAGCCAAATGACTGAAAAACAAGAACACTCCATTTGCACTGGAATATGGTCAGTCCATATGATGTCATGAGATTTTCTTGGCCAAGGTGAAGAATGAAGGAGAAATGAAGGTGTGAGGATGGGAAAAGGATATGGTTACAACCACATATAGTCAATGAACCCTGGCTCTATAATGGTTCCAGAATGGTTCTTGGAGCTGTGGAAAAGATGCAGATTACAAGATGTAATAAGTCTCATCCTAGTCCAAGTATCATTTCCATCTATCTGAAATCACAGCTGCCTAACTACAGCAGAGATGGAGTAGGAGAGGGAGAGCCATGAGAGAGCCCTCTCTCTATCATATGACATATGTGAAACACACTTTCAGGCCCAGATGGTTATTGAATTCTTCTCTGCAATGTTCTTCTTGTCTGTAGTTTGGACAGGCCTTCTCCTTGCACTCATAGCCCCTGGTACTGATTGATATCGGTACTTGTTCTTTGATACCATTTGTCACTTTTTATTGTGCCAATCGGACCATCTGCCTCACAGAATTTGTCTTTGGTCAAGCTTTCTGTAAAATTGATAGGATCTCAGCTAGAACTACCACCATTCAATTTGTCCTCATCATTCCCTTAATCAACTAACTTTGGTGATTTCTGAACCATCATTCTAGTTAGACAAGAAATGATAATAACAATATTCTTATTTAACTTCAAAATAATAAGTGATATCGAGTATCTACAGGGTGTCCCCAAAGTCATAGTGTAAGATTTTGAGGTATCTAGGACAAAACATTGTAAGGTTTGAAAAGTGTCCCATCTATTTATCTATCTCCATATATGTGTGTGCATAAGTATATATATGAAACATATTGTTCCATATAATTATGTTATATAATCATATTTAAATAAATACATAGATTATATATATATATATATACAATGTTCATTTCATCTTAACAACGTGCCTGAGAGAGAGACTATTTTACCTTTATTCTAGTTCATAAGTCATGAAATGCAAAAGGAGAGTAGATTACTCTTTATATGCAGACAGAGTACCAACTCCCATAGTATAAACACAAAACCCAGAGTGTGCTCCAGAATTCAGTTTTTAAACTAGAGTACAGATAGACAGACCAGTTGCCACCAGTGCCCGCTCCTACAACTGCTCCACTAACACTTCAGAGTAACAATTTGGATAGATACTGCCAAACTGACCTCATAATTTTCAAACCATGTGGAATACTATGCTCAAACAAGAGAGTCTGAACAGAAGGAATGGAGTTGTGGGGGAGGGAATAAGCTAGTCGTGTGTCATTCCTATCGTTGGCTCTGATACTTGAGTTGTTCCAAAGATGTTCCCAAGAATCCTAGAGGAACAAAACTTCTGAACGCTTTTCAACTCTAAAAAGCCATCACTCTATACACATGTACAACAGTCTGTGGAACATTAGATGGAAAAGAATAATAGAATGGTAATGACTAGTCCTTGCATTGTTTCTATCTTGATCTTATAAAAAAGATAGAAAAAATAAGATAGCAGTGACCAAACTACTCTTCTTTTAATTACACTCTCCTCTCTTCTCTACCATGAATCTTAGTGAACCAACCCAACGCTACACTTCTCTTGAGTCCTTTATTCCCTGCTCGTATTGCCCATATTGTTCTACCAAGCATCAGCCTTGTTTCTCTGCCACCACTGCTGCTTTTGCTCCTGCTCAGGTGCTGCTGAACAAAGCTGTAGAAATATCCCAAAATCGCACTCATGGGAGCCAATACAAATTCATGTTATGTAAGCTCAACTGGACCCTCAGTTAAATATGGCAATTTTTTCAACATCACTAATTGACTCACTATCCCACGCACCATAGTAGTTTTTGTAAATGTTCTCAGTCCTTCTCAAACCTTTTGAGTTGTTACCTTTAACCCTTAACAATCACAACTGAGAATCTTTCCTCATTTGCCATTTAAAAACTGAGCCCATTCACTTTCTTCTCAACTCATATTTTCCAGATATTTTCTGCCACTATTTCTTCCTCCACCCTCATCTCATATAATGAGGTGACCCATTATGTGAGGTAATAAACCCATCCTGTCTCCTTGCCAAGTGAAACTCCTCTAACTGTTAAAAAATGATTCAATGCTCTATTATTCCCACTTTTTCCACTTATCTTCAATTTCTCTCTCTCCTGGCTGCTTCATTACTGCCTACGAGCATGTCCATGTCTCCCCCATCCTTAAAAATTCTCATTTGATTTATCCATTTCTGTTAACTATCATCTCATATTTCTCTTCTTTTTTGTAACTAAACTCCTTGAAGGTCGTCTATAATAAATACCTCCACTTCCTTTTCCCTGACTCTATGCTACTAATCTCATTATTCAACAGAAATGATTCCCTCCAAAGTAACCAATGACCTTTTATTTCCTTCATCACACATATATGTATATGTTACAAAATGTATGTATATATATACACATACACACACATATATATACACTTATACATGTGTGTATGTTGCTTACATACATACATCTATATTCATATATACATACATATATATACATATATATATATATCATTATCACTGTTGTTCTATAGATGTTGCATGGATATTCCCAGTATATTTTCAGAGGATGAGCTCATATCCCAATGCTTGTATTCAGCTATAAAATAATTTTGTCTACATGTGAAATGATTTCTAGAACTTTGAATATGAAAGAGTGGTAAAAGCATGGCAATTTCTCCCAGGATCATTTCTATTTGAAAAAGAAAAGAAAAAAGAGAATGAGATCATGCTATAATGGGGCTGAGTCACACTTACCCCTTCTGAGCATACATAGTGTGAATGGCTCATGTGATTTCTACGTGAGTTTCAGATCATATCTGCTTGTTCATTCACTGTTTCTGGTCTTCATATGTTTAAGAAATGGACACTACAGGCTGATGAAGAAGAAATGGGTTTATTACAAATGCATGAACCAGATAAAGAAAGGCTTTTTCTTTTTCATGCTTGGCCAATGTGAATGAGGAAAACATGTTTTAAGCCTCCAGATAAAGAGGGGCCTTAGGTACTCTCTATCTGGCTTGGCCTATGGCTCATGAATATGGCCCTGTTCTTTGCCTCTTTGCAGTTGTTTTTTTCCTGTTTTTAGAGGAAGGAAGTTCAGCACAGGCTGTAATCTTGTAAGATTCAAATCAAGGAGAGTGAGCCACCCAAAGACTGAAGAGTTAGAATTCAGATAGCCAAGACTGGAAAAACTCCTGATTTGCTTTGACTTATCATAGCAGTCAATGGAAGACAACCAAGAGGGCGTGACAGTAATTCCTATGCTTGGAGGTGAATTTGGTGGAGAAAATTCTTTGTAGAATAAATATGTTTATGCAAAAGTTAATAGACATTAATTGGTTAAATGATATTAGGTATGATAATAGCTGGTTCAATAAACATGAAGGAATACTAACTATAATTGATCATTGATATTGGGGTGAACACAAAGGAATGGATAATCAAGCCAATAGTTTAAAATGATCCCTCCCAACCACATAGGGGAAACCCTAGAACCTTAAGGAGTTAGTATATCAGTTATGCTCCAACAACTTGATTTTTCATTGTTAATAGTGGAAGTTGAAATAAAGACATCCAAAGTTTATTAGTTACATAGAAAATGTAATTGTAATAACATTTATGTATAACAAGAACAGTACTTGAATAGATATCACACTCATAATCTTTAAGCTATTTGGAATGAAAAGATTTCAAAATATGGTTATTTTAACCTGAACATGCCTAGTAAACCATTATATTTTCCTCCAATTTCCCTATTACTATTGAATATAACAACATCCTTGCCATCACCCAAGTTCCCAACCCCATTGTTACCCTCAATTCCTCACTTTCTTCCCCCTGCCCATATCCAATTGGTTGTCAAGTCTTATCATTTCTAGATTCACAAATTTTTCATATACAGCCCTTATTTCTTTTTTTCCTCATAGCTGCCACCATGATGCAGACCCTTACCATCTCATTCCTGGAGGTCTGCTTAGGGAGTCCAGCTTCAATCCATCTTCTACTCAACTATTAAATCTATTTTCCTAAAGCATAAGTCTGATTTCACCATCCTTCCTGCATTCAATAAACTTTAGGGGATATTTCTCACTTCTAGGATCAAATATAAAATCCCATATTTGATTTTTAAAGCTCCTTATAATGCTCTTTGCATCTCCAATGTTTCTCCACCTTATTCCCCTCCATGTACTCTGCCATCCAGCAACACTGACTTCTTCACTGTTCTTCAAATAGGACACTCTTATCTCCCAACTCTTAGTATTTTCATTTCCTGCCTGCGATCACTTAGATACTCTCTCTCCCTCCTCATCTCTACCTCCTGAATTCCCAACTTCCATGCAATCTCAGCTGAAGTCCCATTTTCTTCAGGATGCATTTTCGGATTCCTCATAATGCTAATGCCTTCCTTCTGAAACTAATTTTAACATACACTGTGTATATATATATACATATATATATATATTGCTAGTCAGTCTCCCTCATTAGCCTGAATTTCTTGAAAGAGACTGTCTTTTGCCCTTCTTTCTGTCCTCAACACTAAGTACACAGTCTGGCACATGGTCATCACTTAACAAACATTAGTTGATCTATTTTTGATTAATGGATCATTACTTTTTAACTTATTAATATATTGTTTTTTCCCATGTTGCATATAATGATTAACTTTCATTTTAAAATTATGAGTTACAAATTCTCTCCCTCTTTCCCTTCCCTGTCATTGAGAAAGCAAACAATTTGATATACATGGGCAGTTATGCAAAACATATTTCCATATCAGTCACGTTGTGAAAGAAAACAGACAAAAACACCAAGAAAAACAAAATAAGGAAAAATGTGCTTTGATCTCATTCAGACTCTGGATTTTTTTCCTCTGGAGATGGATAGAATTGTTTATCATGAATACTTCAGAATTATCTTATATCATTGTATTTTTTTTAAATAACTGGCATTTACAGTTAATCATCATACAATATTGTTGTTACCATATAAAATGCTCTCTTGGCTCTGCTAATTTCATTTTGTATCAGTTAAAGTTAAGTCTTTCCAGATTCTTAAGAGAGCATCTTGCTCATCATTTCTTCTAGCACAATGGCATTTCAAGTTAATCATCTCAATGATTGTCTCTGTTACTGGAGTTGTATAGGTGATACTTTTAATAAGGCTACAGAAGTTTGTTTTATATTCTAATATCTTTATATAAAATGTACTTATTTTAATCATTTGTATAGTCTGTAGAACATTAAAGGTAAAATAATAAAGTAATAATAAATAATGAAGTAATAATTTGTCGCAGTACTGTTTCTATATGAAACCTATAAAATGAGATAAGAAATATGAGATAATAATAACTCTGATTTATATATCTTAATATTTACAAAGGACATGCAAATATTATCTTGTGATTCTCAAAACACTACCAGTGATTCAAATAAAATAGGTACTATATTCCCCTTTTGGAATATATAGAATCTGATTTACAGAGAAATTAAATAACTCATCCTTGTTATATAGCTCACATTGACTAGTTGTAGGAGCTTCCTCATTCCAAGTGTAATGTTCCTTCTATAACCTTATTTTTTCCTTATATGAAAAAGTAGGTAACTTCCAATGACATTTCAGCCTTTGTTTTCTTTTCTAAAAAGACTTTGCTAAAGACACTAAAGATTTATTAAAATAAATTCATTATTCAATGACAGTGTGTGCTGAAATGTCTGGTTGTACAGATCAGGAAATCCATATGAACTCATACTCTCAGGGAAATCTAAAGTGGAACATAGAGTTAGCTTAAACACATTGGCAAGTGATCAGTAGGGAAGGGAATTTCTGGTTGTGAGAAAAGACTGTGGGGCTGGATGAGTATTAGGGGAATTAGAGAATGTAAAACATAGCAGTCTATCCTAAAGGAAATAGATTCTTTGAGAAAGTAAAAATAAAAGTAGCTAACATTTATATAGTATTTACTACGGGCCAAGCACAATGCTAAACACTTTACATGATCTCATTCGATCCTCAAAAACTGGGAAGTAGATGTTATTATTATCCCTCTTTTATAGATGAAAAAAATTGAGTAAGACAGAGATTAAGTGGCTTTCCCAGAGTCACACAGCTAGTACATGTCTAAGGCCAGATTTGAATTCAGATTTTCCTGACTCCAGGCTTGGTACTTTATTCACTGTGCAACCTGGATGCCTATTAACATCACACTATGTCAGACCTGAAAGACATCATGGAGATTAATGATGAAGAGAAAATTGAGTAGGTAAACTGGTATTCAGTTACGATGTAGAGTTTTCAAAGTCTAGTCAAAATAGTTTTGATTCTGTACAATTCATTGTATTGCTTCTATTTTTAATAATCCTTTGCAACCCTTAAGTTTTCTTGGTGGCTTATGGTTGAACCTCAAACAAACATGGGCTCTGTTGTGCCCAAGACACATGAAAAACATCAATTGAAATTGAAAGGAAGTGTGAATATTATTTCTGAAAAGAAATTATCCAATGTGAGCAAAGTTGAAATTTGAAATTTTGCAATTTCAGGTAAATTTGATCAGTATGCATAACCCAGCCAGATAAACGATGTTGAATCAATGCATTTGGGGCTTGAAGGATAAGAACTGGAGGGCTTGTCTCATCCTGTTACTGAAACAATAACCAAATCTGCCCATTGCCCAAGCCTTTCTCCTCTCAGCTTTTTGTGCACTATGGTAACTGTTTCCATAAAAGTTGCAAGTAGAATAAAGCACAGCTGATATTGGCCGTCAATCATGGAATCTGATTATTCTGGACTCCAGGCATCCTAAGGAGAAATAGTAGCAGAGTCAAAATTATTTGCTCAATAGAGTTGCTTTTCCTTGCACCTCAATTAGGAAACCTTGAAGTCCTGATATGGCTTCATAAACTTGGAGAAATATTGCAACATGACCCTTTATGATATTGTGAGAACAGGGTTTGTAGCAATGTGTTTGGTGGGGGGAAGGGAATATGGAAAACATAAGTACTGTAGCATGTCTGTTTATTAAAAACTTTTTATGAGAAGTTAATTTCTCCCATCAAGCCAGACACTGAGGAGAGGTCTTGATTAAATTCCCTCTGATGAAAGTGTCCTATTTTATTTCAAGGATGAGGCTGTGGCTTTGTAATAAGTCCCATATTTTATGACCTAATTACTTCTGCTAGAATAAAATACTGCTGAGTGAGACAATTCTTGTTTGTGCATAGATATAATTGTGTATATGTACATATCACTCACACATATATAAACACACATGCGTATTCTTTCAGATCAATCCTTGTTTTTCTTCTTTTCACAATCTGCCAAATCGAAAACCACCAAAAACATATAAATTATTACTTTGTAGTGCATTTATTTAAAATGAAACTGTCACAATGAGTGAGATCACAAGCTATACATTTTGCACATTTCCTTTTCTCACCAACAAACTCCTCAGAAAATCTTAATTTGGGATAGAATAATGACCAGAAGAAGAAAAACGAGTGTCAATTAAAAATGGAGAAGGGTTTTGTTGAAGCATATATTGAAAAGTAAATAACATTCCTTTTAAGGTTTTATTCTTCTCCATTATTAGCCATCATGTCTCCTCCAGGCAGGAAGCCCTGTGTAGTTACTGCCCACAAGTGGTGGGCTATGGGACACCCATCTGTTAAGGGTTTTTCCAAGACTGATTGTATTGTAGGATATATATTTGCTAATCAGCATGAACACCCCCCCCCCCCCCGCTCCTTCAAGTATAGTTTGCTAGTTTGTTATACTCATATTACATGGCAGAGTGGGAAGGAAGTATTCAGTACCAAGGACAGTAGTGACAGGAGCTTATGAAGGATTGCCCAACCTTCTCAAAATAGTTGAGGCTGCAGCATTGTTGTAGATATTCCGAGACAGTGTGTGGTTATTGGAGAACAACATAGAGTTTGAGAAATAGGAAGAGCCTATAGTAGGAGAGATGGGCTAGTGATCTGGAACTTGAGGAAGTTACAGTACTTTGGGAGGCTTGCTTCCCAACTCATGTTGCAAAACTTCAACCCTTGAATGCCTAATGACATTTGGAAACTATTAATTACTCCATTGTCAATATTCCCAAGAGATTTCCCCTATTTTCCTCAGGCCCTAAGCCCTTATGAAATCAGCAAGAATAGCTAAATAGAAAAACCTTTTATATTTATACATATCTATATATCTATAAGTGTGTATGTGTATATGGATATAGGTATACAAACATATATCTGTATCCGTCTATCTAAATATATATGCATATCTCTATATAAGATGTATATATACATATATCTGTATATAGATAGATGTTGGATGTATATCTACATACATACGTGTGTGTGCATGTTTTTTTCCTTTTCATTGGGGTTTGCTAAAACTGTAACTATACTTGGCACTTTTCCTATGATTCCAGGGGAATCAACGAAGGGGAAATTCTAGTCTAGATCTAATTTTGCACCGACAAGTGAATTAGTTAGAACTAGTTGCTAGTATGGCAATGATGGGAACCCTGAAGGTAAAGGACTGACTAATCAAAAAGTTTATAATAGATTAAATGAAATTTTCACAATTTTTTATATGCCTTGGGTTTGGAGAAAACAGATTTCAAAAGATTCATAAGAAAGATAAGAGTTTCATGAAGATAGCTGAGAGATGCTAAAAAATGACATTCTGGAGCCACAGTATCCCAATGAGGAAGAAATGATGGGCTTAGGCTGAAGAGACTAGTGTGAATTCACTAATACACCAAGATTTTAAAAAAGTGTGGAAGAGCAAATCAGGGCCAGATAATTGAGGGTGAATGTAAGAGTATGGCATAATTCTATAAAATTAGTACATGGAATATTATAACTCAGGATGAGATGAAAATGGTAAGAAAAGCCAAGAACAACTAAAAGGTTTTATTGGGGTTTTTTCTGTCTCAGGAGAAAAAGGGAGATCAAAGAAGGAAAAGGCTTTTTATTTCTGGGGATAACTTGATGATCAATGAAAAAATTGACAGGACTTCAGCATTTCCACTGGTAATTTCTTTCGGAATCTGAGGTAATAGTTTATCTGAGTCAGGTGACTCAAGTTCATCAAACTAAATGCTAGCTCTTCTTTCACCTTGGAATCAAACTCCCTGTTATTATATTTGTTCTCCAATCACCTGTACAAATATAATTCTCCTTGGCAGAGAAAGCAGAAGCACATATTTGAAGGGCTACAATGTGAAAGGAGAAGGGATTTGACAAACTTGTCCCCAGGAGACAGAATTAGGAGCAATTTTTTGATGATAATGCAAATGGCCCAAAGCAGATCTAATAGATCTAACACAACTGGGAAAACACGCAAGTAAACAATAATCATCTCCTAACAGTTAAAAAGTATCCACAACAAGAACAGACTGCTTTAAAAAGTTGTGTGTATATCCACTGATGGAAAGTCTTCCAGGCTAGATGATCATTTGCCTGGTATATTGTAGAGAAGATCTTGCTTGGCTATGGATTAGACTAAGAACCCTGTTAGGTTTTCTTCCTTTTCTGAAAGTCTGTTATTCTGTGATTCTATGCATTTTCTTTGGCCACATGAGTAATATTTGCAACAAGGGTGTTCCAGTATATCTTTGGGTAATCCTCCTACTACTTTCTTAATCTCCTTAAGACCTATTTTCCCACTCCATCTCAATCACACACAGAGATAAGTGACACTGATTTTTCTCATCATCTAGGAGCATTCTGAATCCATGATCAAAAGATTGGAAATTTCCTTATTTGATCCCAACTTCCTCTCACTCCATTCCTCCTCATACCTCAGCTGACCTAAATGATTTTTTAAAAACTTGTTATCTATTTATTTGTTTCAACAATTTATTTTATTTCAACTATTCTTTTCTTTTTAAATTTTGACTTCCAAATTCTCTCCCTTCCTCCCATCCCCTTCTTCATTTACTGAAAGGCAAGTAAAATGATGTCAATTATGCATGAGAAATAATGAAAAGCATTTTCTCATATTGGTTATATTTTTATAAAAGTAAGAAAGATAAAAAAGTGAGAAAATTATACTTCAATATGCACTTAGAGTTGATCAGTTGGAGGTGAATAGCTTTTTTCATCATAAGACCTTTGGAATTGTCTTAGATTACCATATTGATCAGAGTAGCCAAGTCTTTCACTTGGTCATCATTACAACATTGCTGTTACTGTGGACAATGACCTGCTGGTTCTTCTCACTCCACTTTGCATTAGCTCATATAAGTGTTTCCATATATTAGCTCATATAAGGCTTTCCATGTATTTTTCCCCTGAAGCCATTCCCCTCATAATTTTTTACAGCACAATAGTACTATATCATATTCATATCACAGCTTGTTCAGTCCTTCACTAATTATTGAATATCTTTGCCATTTCCAATTCTTTGCTACCACAAAAAACTGCTATAAATATTTTTGTATATTCATGACCTTTTCCTTTGATGTTTTTCGAGATATAAACCTAATAGTGTTATTACTGTGTGAAAGAGTATGCATGATTTCCTAGCCTTTTGAGCACAGTTTTAAATTGATTTCCAGAATTATTGGATTAGTCGTCATTAATACATTAGTGTATTCATTTTCCTCTCATGCCCTCCAGGATCTATTTTTGCTAGATAAAAGGAGTTACCTCAGAATTTAATTGGCATTTCTCTAATCTAAAGTGATTTAGAGCATTTTTTTTATATTACTGTAGATAGCTTTGATTTTTTTCTTCTGAAAACTGCCTATTTATATTCTTTGATCTTTTATAACTTGGGACTGTTATTTTTACAATTTTGAAGTATTTCAATATCCAACTGAGAAATGAATTCTTTATCATATAAATTGATTGTAAATTTTTTGATATTATTTCATTGTTTACAGTCACTTTAAGCAAAATATAATTTTGCTTATCTCTTTTAATTAGGTCTATTTTTGCTTTTATTTTGTCTGAGATCATGATTGCTAACTCTGTCTTTTTTACTTCAATGAAGCACATTACATTCTTCTCCAGCCCTTTATTTTAAATCTATTTGTGTCTTTCTGTTTCAAATGTATTTTTTTGTAAACAACATATTGTTGGATTCTTGTTTCTAATCAGATTTTGTCATTTGCTTCTGTTTTATGGATGAGCTCATTCCATTCACATTTACATTTATGATTACTGGATATTTTCCTGTACCTTCTTTTCTTTCAAAAATGTATTTATTTAACATTTTTCTTCAGTTACATTTAAAACAAATTTTTTACATTTGATTTTAAAACTTGAGTTCCAGGTTCTCTCCCTTATCCCTATTTCCAATTAAGAAACAAAAAGTGAATTGTGCAAAACATTTTTCATAAAAGTCATGTTGTGAAAGATCTCACCCTAATGAGAAAAAAAACCCTCCAAGAAAAATAAAAATAAGAGAGAAAGAGACACACACACATACATACAGAGACAGACACAGAGGCACACAGAGACATACAGAAAGAGACAGAGACAGAGAGAAACAGTATGCTTCAATCAGACACAGTCAGTTCCTTCTCTGGGCATGGATAAGATTTTTCATTGTAAATCCTTCAGAGTAATCATCGATCATTGTACTACTGAGAATAATAAAGTCATTTCCAGAATACTTTTATTATTTTGTATATAATGCATTTCTCTTTGCCATGGAGGACTTTCCAGGTTTATCTTATTTTTTTCTCTCTTTTTACTTTGTCTCTCCTCAAAAGCCTATTTTGCTTCCAATCACCATCTTAACCTGTCTCATTTTATTATCTCCCTCTTTCTCCTATTCCTTTCCCCTCTTATTTCCTGACTGGATAATTTACATTTATTTTTATTTTTAATTTATGAAATAAAACAAGAATTTCCTTGATGTGGTGTAATAAAAAAGGTAATTGCACATGAAACCACAAAATTACTTTGGACATCGTGTGTGTGTGTATGTGTGTGTGTGTGTAAAATTATTCTATATACTTTATCAGTTCTTTCTCTGGATGCAGATAGTGTCTTCCTTCTTATGTCTTTTATAGTTAATTTGGACATTTATAATAGTCAAAATAACTTACTCAAAATTGCTCTTAAAATAACATTGCTGTTTCTATATTCAGGGTTCTCTTAGTACTGCTCATGTCCCTCTTCATATTTTTTCTAAAATCACTGAGCTCATCATTTCCTACTGCACAGTAATATTCCCACCACAATCATATTCCACAATTTATCCAGCCATTCTTTAATTGGTGGACATCGCTGCAATTTTCAATTCTTTGCCACCATAAAGAGATCTGCTTTGAACATTCTAGAACATATAAGTTCTTTTCCTTTTTCCTTAATTATTTTTGGAAATCGATCAAACAGTGATATTGCTGGGTCAAAGAGTGTAGGTAGCTTAAGAATATCTTAATAATAACCATCGTGAATAACATAATACCAGACTATTCTCCAAAATGGTTGGATCAGTTCAAAATCTACAACAATGGACTATTGTAACAATTTTCCACTTCCCTTCCAACATTTCCCTTTTCTCTTCTTTCATTTTAGCTAATTTGTTGGTTGAGGAATGATATCTTAAGGTTGTTTTAATTTTGCATTTCTCTAATCAATAATGATTTCAAAAAGTTTTTCATTTGACTATAAATTGTTTTAATTTCTTCATTGGAAAACTACCTATTTATGACCTTTGTCTATTTGTTAATTGGGGAATGACAAGTATTCTTACTGATTTGACAAAATTCTTTATGTAGTTAGATAAGAAATCTTTATCTGATAAACCGCCTATAAATTTCATCCCACCCCCAATTTTCTACTTCTATTCTGATTTTGGCCAGATTTTTTTTTATTTGTACAAAACCTTGTCAACTTAATGTAATTGAAATTACCCATCTTACACCCACTTTCTGCCTATCCATAAGTCTGGCGAGTAATATATTCCATGTTCTTCTAATTTTTTTTTTCTTGGTAAAATGTCTCTTTATATCTAGGTCAGGTAACCATTTTGATCTTATCTTGGTAAATGGTATGAGATGTTCATCTATGCCCAGTTACTTTTTTTATGCTTTTTGCTGAGGCAATTGAGGTTAAGTAACTTGCCCAGGGTCACACAGCTAGGGAATATTAAGTGTATGCAAAAGATTTAACAATCAAATGAGAGAGTTTGGGGAACCCCCCCCAAAAAAAGAACCATCCAAGAAAAAATTTAAAAAAATATGAAAAATAAGTCAACCAACTAGAAAAGGAGATTCAGAATCTTAAAGAAGAAAATATTTTTTTTAAAATTAGAATTGTGCAAGGAGAAGCCTTGTTAAGAGACAAAGAAATAAGAAAACAAAATATAAAGAATTAAAAAATTGAACAGAATGTGAAATATAAGAAAAACAACAGATTTTGAGAACTGATCAAGAAGAGAAAACATAAAATAACTGGACTACCTGAAAGCTGTGACCAGACAAAGAATCTTGACACAATATAGAAATAATCAAATAAAATTGTTCTAAAGTGATAGAACAAAAGGAGAAAATAGAAATAAAAAAATCACCAATCACTAGCTCAAAGAGATCCTACAAGGAAAACACATAGGAGCTATTGCTAATTTTTAACCTATCCCCAATCAAAGAGAAAATTTATAAGAAACAAACAAATAACAATTCAAAAATTCTTTGTTTTCCTTGAAAACCACATGAAACCAAGCCTCTGAATGCATGTGATGGAATGAAACCATTCACCACCTCAAGATAGATTGCCAGCCCAGGAAACAAAGCTATTGCCTGGAAAGACCAGGTCGGGCTATCTCCTGCTGTGAAGAAAGCACTCAGCATAAGGGGCCCTTGTGCATAAAACCAAGGCTCGAATGAAGCTTGTGACAGCATCCTCTTTATCCCAAGAACAGAGTTTGATCACAAACGTCACAAAAATAGGAAAAAATAAAAAGAAATAAAAGAAAATGATCAAGAAACAGAAAAGAACCTTAACCATAGAAAGCTATATGTTAACAGAGAAGACCAAAACATCAACTCAGAAAAGAACAAAATACCCACATGGGAAATCTGAAAAGGTGTTATGAATTGGTCTCAAGCCCAAAGAGCTTTCTTGGAAGTGCTCATAAAGGATTTTAAAAGGCAACTAAGAGAGATAGAAGAAAAATGAGAAAAGAAATGTGAAATATGCAAGCGAAGAATCAATAGCTTGGAAAAGGAAGAAAACACATACAAAGATAGTTTTCAACATTCACCCTTGCTAAATCTTGTGTTACATATTTTTCCCTCCCTCGCACTTCCCCCTCCCCCAGACAAGAAGTAATCCAATATAGGTTAAGCATGTGCAATTCTTCTAAATATATTTCCACATTTATCATGCTGCACAAGAAAAATCAGATCAAAAAGGAAAAAAAAATGAGAGAAAAAAACAAAAAGCAAGCAACAATAGAAATGGTGAAAACATTATTCTGTGATCCACATTTAGTCCCCTATTCCTCTCTCTGGATCCAGATGACTCTTTCCATCACAAGTCTATTGGAATTGGTCTGAATCACCTAATTGTTGAAGAGAGCCATTTCCATCACAGTTGGTCATCACATAATCTCGTTGTTGCTGTGTACAATGTTCTCCTGGTTCTACTCACTTCACTTAGCATCACTTCACACAAGTCTCTTGAGGACTTTCTGAAATAATCTTGCTGATTATTTCCTAAGGAACAATAATATTCCATTCCATTCACACACCATAATTTATTCAGCCATTCCCCAACTGATGGGTGTTCACTCAGTATCTTGTTCCTTGTCACTACAAAAAAGGTGAAAGAAACATTTTTGCATATGTGGGTTCTTTCCTCTTTTTATGATTCTTTGGTACACATACCTAGCAGAAACACTATTGGATCAAAGGGTATGCACAGTTTGATAGCCCTTTGGACATAGTTCCCAATACTCTCCAGAATGGTTGGATCAGTTCATAACTCCACCAACAATGTGTTAGTGTCCCAATTTTTCCACATCCCCTCCAACATTTATTATTATTTTTTCTTATTATCTTAGCCAGTCTGAGAGGTGTGAACTGCTACCTTAGAGTTGTCTTAATTTGCATTTATCTAATCAATTGTGATTTAGAACATTTTTCCATATGATTAGAAATGATTTTAATTTCTTCATCTGAAAATTGTTTGCTCATATCCTTTGACCATTTATCAGTTGGAAAAAGGCTTGAATTCTTATAAATTTGAGTCAATTCTCTCTATATTTTTTACGGTTAAGAAAACATTTCCTTTAAAATACAATTAGCCAAATGCAAAAAAAATCCACTGAAGAAAACAGAACTTTGAATTATCAATGAAAAAAGAGATACAGAGAGTGAAGAAAATCATGCCTTGATAATTATAACTGGATGAATTAAAGCTATTGATTTTATAAACATCAAGAATCAGTTAACCAAACTAAAAAGAATGAAAAAAATGGAAGAAAATGTAAAATACCTCATTAGAAGAACAACTGATGTGGAAAATAGATTCAGGAGAGACAATTTATAAGTTATTGGTCTACCTAAAGACTATAATCAGAAAGACAGCCTGGGTAACATTTTTCAAAAGATAATAAAGAAAAACTGCCCTAATGCGCTAGAGCAGAAAGCAAAATAATCATGAAAGAATTCATCGGTCACCTCCAGAAAGAGATCCCACGAAGAAAACCCCAAGAAATATTGTTGGGAAACTCCAGAATTATAATCTGAAGGAAAAAATAATGCAAGATTCCAGACAAAAAACAATTCAAGTATTAAGGCGCCGGGGCAGCTAGGTGGAGCAGTGGATAGAGCACCAGCCCTGAAGTCGGGGGGACCTAAGTTCAAATCTGGTCTCAGACACTTAAAATTCCCTAGCTGTGTGACCCCGGGCAAGTCACTTGGTCTCAATTGCCTGAGTAAAAAGCAAAAAAAAGTGTTAAGGCGCCACTGTCAGGATTACCAAGGATGTGGTAGCTTTTACAATAGAAAATAGGAAGGTCTGAAATATCTTATTCCTGATGGCAAAGGATTCAACAATCAACTGCCCAGTGAAACTGAGCATCATCTTTTGGGGGGGGGGGATGGATTTTCAATAAAGTAAAGGATTTTTATTCATTTTTATTGAAAAGACCAAGAGACTAAACAGAAAATTTAATCTCCAAACACAGGACTCAAGAGATACATAGAAAAGCAAACAGGAAAGAAAAAGAAGCACATTATTTAAGGGCTGAACTGTTTTCATTTCTAAATGGGGAAATGATATTTTATCTCTTGACAATTTTTATTATTTATTATTATCTTTTATTAGCACAGCTAGAGGGAGCATAAATAGACAGAGGGTGTGGGTATAAATGGACTTTGAGATGATGATATTAAAGAAAATTACATTAAGGGATGGAAAAAGAAGAAAGGCGAGATCACATTGAGTCACAAAAGACTTGTGGCAATGGAGGGAAGGGAAGGAGGGAGATGGGCATTGTTTGAATCTTAACCTCATCAGTTTTGGCTCAAAGAGAGAATAAGTTAATTAGGTGTAGAAATTTATCTTATCTTAAAGGATTTAGGAGGAGAAAGGGGAAAGAAAAGGGAGGGGTTGGATAGAAGGAAAGGCAGAAACACTAGGAGAAAGGACTAAGAGAAGAGAAAAAGGGTGATAGAAGAGAGGACATGTTGAAAACAGAGTAGGGTCAGAAACAAAATACTTCTAAAGAGGGACAGAATGGAAAGAGAGAGCAAAAGTCTATACAGGGGAGAAAATAGGATGGAGGGAAATACACACCTGGTAATTATAACTTTGAATGTGAATGGGATGAACTCTTCTATAAAATGAGTGTGGATAGCAGAGTGGATTAAAAAAAACAGCATCCCACAATGTGTTCTTTACAAAACAACATCTTGTTAAAGGGTACCATAAACAATGAAGTAGTATTGACACTAAATGTATGTGCAGCAAGTAGTATAGCATCCAAATTCTTAGAGAAGTTAAGCCAGTTATAGGAAGAAATAGACAGGAAAACTATTCTAGTGGGGGATCACAACCTCCCCCTCTCAGAATTAGGTACATCTAACCATAAAATAATCATGAAAAAAACCAGGGAGATTAATAGGGCGTCAGAAAATTTAAATATAATAGTCCTCTGGAGAAAACTGAACAGGGTTAGAAAAGAATATATCTTTTTCTCAGCAATGCATTGGCACCTATAGAAAAAGTGACCATATATTAGGACATAAAAACCTCACAATCAAATTGTTTGTAGAAGTTCTTTTTGTGGTGGTAAAGAAATGGAAAATGAGTAGATGCCCATCAGTTGGGGAATGACTGAATAAGTTATGCTATATAAAAATAATGGGATATTATTGTTCTACAAAAAGTCATGAACAGAATAGTTTTATAAAGACCTGGCAAGTTGTACATAAATTGATATTGAGTGAAACAAGCAGAAGCAGGAAAACATTGTACACAGCAACTACAAGATTGTGCAATGATCAATTACGACTTGGTTCTTTTCAGTGATTCAAGGCAATCCTAATAATCTTTGGATGGAAATACAACTAACTCCAGAGGGAGAAAATTATAGAGAATGAATGTAAATCAACACATGCTGTGTTCACTTTTTTTTCTCCTGTGATTTTTCCCTCTTGTTCTGATTTTTCTCTCCCAATATTATTAATAATGAAATGTGTAAAAATTTAATGTACATGTGTCATTTTTGTCATTTGTACATTTTGTTATTTTTATATGTAGCTGAGGAAAATGAAAAATAAAACAAAACTCACATGTGCACACATGCACACACATCTACACACACAAAGAAATAAAGATTAAGGGAATAGGATAAAGTATGTAGGTTTAAGGTAGTGGGATAAAGTATGTAGATTAATGGGAAAAGAATAAAGAGGGAGGAAAAAGGTGTTATAGATTAAGTTGGGGTGTAGGTGGGTATTTAGATTAATGGAGTGGGATAAGGTATAATGGGAATGGGATAAAGAGGAAGGGGAGCAATGAGTGGAAAAGGTAAGGTAGTGATCCATGTGAATTTAATGGAGGAAATTTAAGTAATAATGACACAAGTAGAAATAAAGGAGAAGAAGTAGCAGGGATAGCAAGTAAGAGATATACACAAACACAAGAACAAGGATCAGAAATAGAATATGTTGGGGGAAAAATGTAGGGCTAGTAATTATTGATCTGATCAATTCTGATGGACATGTTTCTCTTCAACAATGATGTGACTCAAACCAGTTCCTATTGTTCAGCGATGAAGATAGTCATATACATCCAGACAGAGGCCTGTGGGAACTGAGTGTGAACCACAACACAGCATTTTAATTCTTTCTGTGAATATCTCCATGCATTTTGTTTTCCTTTTTAGGTTGTTTTTTCTTCTTCTCTTTCTAGATCTGATGTTTCTTATGCAGTAAGATAACTGTATAGATATGTATGCATGTATTGTATTTGTCATATAATTTATCCTATTTAGCATGTATTAGATTACCTGTCATCTAGGGGTGGGGGGCGAGGGAAAGGAGGGGAAAAGCTTGGGAAAAAAAGTTTTTGCAAAGGTCAATGTAGAAAAATCACTCATATGTTTTGTAAATAAAAAGCTTTATAAAAAAGTAATTATTGATCTGAGACAATGTTAGATTTAAAGATTCAATCAAGAGAGAAATATATATTATATGCCAATCACATTAATGTTGTCTATGCATGTATATATATATGTTTATGTGTATATGTATGTATGTATATATACATGTAGGTGTAAGTATGTGTGCATATAGATATATCTACAAGGAAGCAAAGTAAAGATGAATAGTCATGAGTACAATGTTTTCTATTATTATATATGCTTTCTTGCAATAAAAATTTATCGTTACATATTTTGAATTCTCCTTCATGTTCTGTTGGGCACATGATAATGTTGCTTTTTAAAAATTTTGCTTTTTCTGTCTTTTTCATCTATTTTGTTTTTTCTTATTTTGTATTTAATTTAACATAAATAAATATTTTAAAATATCACTCATATAATCAGCTTATTCATCTATTCCCCAATTGATGGATTTCCTTTCATTTGACAGTTCTTTGCTGCAATAAAGAGAGCTGTTATAAACATTAAGTTCTTTTCCTTTTCCCCTAATTATCTTTGGAAATAGACTTAGAAATATAGTGTTTCATAACTCTTTGAGAATAATAATTCTAGATTCCTCTCCAAAATAGTTGTATTCTATCAACAATGAATTAATGTCCCAATTTTTTCCACATCTCCTTTAGCAATTGTGCCTTTTCCTTCTTTCATTTTAACCAATCTGGTAGATGTAAAATGATATCTCAAGGTTGTTTTAATTTGCATTTCTTGAATCAATAATGATTTAGAGCACATTTTCATATGATTATAAATTGTTTTATTTTCTTCATTGAAAAACTGCCTATTTATAGCTTTTGACCATTTATCAATTAGGAAGTGAATGGTATTCTTATAGATTTGACAATATAGATATGGGACATTTATCTAAGATATTACTTATAACCCTCCTACTCAGTTTTCTGTTTTTCTTCTGATTGTGTGTAGAGTTGTTTAATTTATGCAGAACCTATTTAATTTCATGTAATTGAAATTTTTCATTTTATACCTAACTTTCCTCTTTATCTGTTGTTTATCTGTAAATTTTTCACCTACCCATCATCTAATAAATATTTTCCATGTTCTTCTATTTACTTGTAATATCTGTAATATGTAGAGCATGTATCAATTTTGACCTTATCTTAGTAAATGGTGTCAGATATTGGTCTATGCTGAACTTCTGCCATATTGCTTCTTAGTTTTCCTAACAACTTTTACCAAATAATAAATTCTTATCCCCAAATATTTTTATCAAATGCAAGGTAATTTAGGTTTATTTGCTGATGAAAATTGTATGTCTGCTCTATTCTATTGATCTACCTTTTTTATTTCTTAGTCAGTATCAGATAGTTTTGCTTAATTACTGCTTTATAATATAGTTTAAGATCTGGTATTGCTAAACCTCCCTTTGTTTTTTTTATTATTTCCTTTGATATTTTTGATTTTTTTTGTTTTTCCAAATTAATTGTTATTATTTTTCTAATCCAGTAAAATGATTTGGAATGCTGTCAAAATATAAATTAGTTTGAGGAAAATTTAAATTTTTATCTTATTGCACTTTCTTAGTCATGAACAATGAATAATTTTCCAATTATTTAAAACTGATTTTATTAGTAGAAAAAAGTTCTTTTAAAATAATTTTATTTTGTAGTTCTGGATTTGTTTTTGCAAGTGAATTCCTATTATTTTATACTATCTAGAATTATTTTCAGTGAGGATATCTGCAGTTTTGTTTGTGATATGTAGGAATGCTGGTGGTTTATGTGGACTTATTTTATTTCTTGCTACTTTGCTAAAATTATTAATTGTTTTGATTAGCTTTTAATTAACTCTTTGGGATTATAGTTTTTGTGGTTGTTTTCACATTTTTGTTTCCTTCTGAGTTTATTTCTTGGTCTTCCCTACCACTCCAGTGCTTTTTAATTGTAAAATTCTTTTTTGGTCATTTGTTCTTTTTTCTGGTCTATTTCCATATTCTGTACTTTATGATAAAGTTGGCCTCTGCTCACTTGAGGGAATTTCTAGTCCCCTTGTCATATCAATGATTATGACCAGTCAAGCTTCAGCCTTGGGTCACACCATTTATTCCTATACAAGTACTGCTTAACAAAGATGGAGAAAAAAATGCTACCATTTTGACTGAGTCCTCTACAAATTTCTTTTTAACCTTATAACTGGGTCTTCGCTGCTCCTAGGCAATTTTACTATATCTCCCTCATGAACTCCTTATCTCATTCTCAACAGTAGCTCTTTTAAACCATTTTGTCCAATAAAAGTCCATGAAGTAAAAGGAATAGAGTCTTTAACTTTGGGAAAGTTTCCAATGTTAAGAGAGGGAGCCACATGCATTCTGGAGTAAGAATTCAGCTCAGCTTCATTGCCCCAAGGATTAATTTTCAGTATGACTTCAAGACCCAAGTCCAGGCGAAGGGATCATTTCATAGTCAGCCAGCTTATAATCACTTATTGAGTGCCTATTATATGCCAGGAACTTTACAAATATGAAATTGGTGAAATAAATACAATGTGGACAAGGTGGGAAATGTTATGAATTGACTTCCCCAGAGACAGATAACATGGAATAGAGTGTACCCCAATCCTTTGGGGGAAATAATGGGGTTTTTTGTTCTGTCTTCAAAAGAAATATTTCTTTGTAAAATCTAATTGATGAGTATAGAGAAGATATACGCTCCTTGTGATACATTGGTAGTCTAAGGGTTGATGTTGTAGGCCTTGCCATTGGAGAATAGGATCCTGGCACAATTGCTACATGAGTCATTGAAGTTTATTTTTTTCTGTCAAGAGTTCTCTTTCAATGTATCCATTAAATTTTGAGCCCTTTGAGGATGGAGACTGTCTTGCAACATTTATTTCCCCAGAATGTGGACACAATGCTTGATACAGAGTAGATACTTAATGAATGTTTATCAATTGATTGATTACTTGTCCTTGACGGAGGTTTTTTTTTTTTTATCATGACTTAAACTACATTGAGTACTAATAGCTAACACCAAAGAGAAAATTCATAAACAGCTAGCTGAGATAAAGGTAGGTAACTGAGAAACTAAGAATTATAGGCTCTGAGAGAAGGGCCTAATTGATGAGGTAAAAGGGCCAAAGACAAACCTCATTTGTCAAAGCCAGGAAGGAGCTAAGCTAAACCAGGGAAGGAGAGCCGCTGAGTCTAGGAGCCCACTGAATGCCTGATACTTTGCCCAGCCAAAGGCAAAGAAAGCTGGATAGGCCTTGAAAACCTTCCTCCTGAAAACCATATGATGTTAGATTCAAAATACTCTCTGCATTTTGGTTTACTATCCTTCCATCCGGACTATGGTGAGCTCAGTGGGAAATGGCTTTTTAAGAGAACTGGGGCTTTCAAGGTTGTTTTTGATGTGATACTGGGGTTTGCAGTAGAGCTGGCATTCTCAGTTGGCAACACTACTGTAAAGCAAAGGGAGCAGGGTGGATTGTCTATTTTCCTGGTGTTTTTCTGCTGCAGAAAGAAGATCAATAGGAAAACCATTTAATGAGTTAGCTAATGAGTAACAAATAACAAAGCGAGGGCCATCACTTTCCACATGGGTTGCCTTTGTCATACAGACAGGCAGGCAGGAAGAAGGAAAGAGAGAAAATCCTGGGCTGAAAGAAAGACCTGGCATCTGCTGCCAGTCTTGTCACTCCCTACCAGACTATGAGTGTTTGAGGAAATTGGAAATATTTAGTTTAGGGAAAATGAATGTCCTGTGTACCTTAAAATCATATTATTATTTATCATTTATATAACAAAAGAAATATGGTTCATGTATGGATTGAGCCCTATTATCACAGAGACCCTGTGATTTGGAGAATTGACATTACCTTTTTTTTTGAATGCAGAAAAGATTTATTTTATATTGTTCCAAGAATGGGTGCTTAAGATAGTAGACACCAACCTTACTTTTGTAAGCCTCAGTTTCATCATCCTTAAAATAAGGAAATCATATTAGATGATCATAAAGTAAACTCCAACTTATGTAATACTTTTAAGTTTACAAAGTGTTTATTGACGTTATATTGTATTACATATGCCAAGTATACTGGACCTAATTTTGCAAGTGAATGCAAACTTTCTGACCCTGACAAGAAATGTTTTCATGTTTATATGTTTATATTTTTGAGTCTTTAGAGAGCCATGAAGCTATTATTGAAAAGTATTTCCCCCCATTTATTCACACTTCTTAAAGAAGAGTGAAAGCTTACTAAAAATCTTTTAATAGAAAATAATTTCAAGTGAGTCAGAAAGCCTAAGAAGATGGCAGATGCTAACTAGGAAGTAATGAAATCAATATCAATGTCAATATCAACACCAATGCCTAGGCCACAGATAATGCTGTATTGATCAATAAGGAAGACCACGGTATTAAAAGATCTTATAAGAATTAACAAACTCAATGGATATTGTTAGAGTTATATTAATAGAGAAACTTAGAACAGAAGAATTTAGGGAAAGTATATGCAGGGTTTGCAGAGTCAATTCATATTAAATTTTCAATGTAAACATTTTCACTCAAATAAACAAATGCTAACCTTTGGGGTTTATTTTGTTGAAGCCTTAATAATATAATGGAAAAGATTAGTAATTGTTTAGCCTTAAAAGAATTTCATGCACATATATGTATACACATATATGTACTTTTTTTTTAATTCTAGAGAACTGGTTGTTAAACATTCATCAGCTCATTATTAAACATACAGCATAGAATCCAGAGAAAAGCTTCAGAGATGAGACTGGGACCTGGGTCTGGCTCAAAAGGAAAGTCTAGATAAATACCGATTGCTGAACTTGCAAGAAGAGATAGCTCAAGATGGTGAGTCCATTTTGCCCTCTTCTTTCCATCTCTCTCTCCATGAGAGCACGTATCTATTCCCAAACATATCTATGATTCTTTAAAATCAATTTGGCATTTCTGTCCAAGTCTTTAAAAGACAGTCTTAAGATAAAACTGTTCTCAACTAATTACATTGGTCTGGATTTGATTTGCTTAAAAGTAGCCAGGGAAAGTTTTGCCACTTACTTACACAGGTAGGTGAACTTGTTTAGGTAGCTAGCTAGTTGCTTTTGTTTGTTTGTTCTTTGTTCTCCAAAAGGACTATGACATCAGGGAGATGAGGCCCTACCATGCAGATAAGGGAGGGCTGTGCAAGGTCACCTGCCTCACTTTCTCCTCCACAGCCATCTGGGTACAGTAGCCAAACATATATCAGGACAAGTGAAGATTGACTTGGTTACATTGAAAGTCCTTGGCCTTTTTAAGCTAACGACCTTAACAGGTCTCAGTTTGACTGAGTCCATACCCATTTAGTGATTATGCAATTAAGGCAAAGAATGACTTCTTTCACCTAGATAAAAATAGTTAGGGGCATATTAGATAGATAAAGATAGAAACACACAAAGAAAGATAGAAGCAGATATACAGCAGAGATATTAATTTCCAATCACTGAAATCACCAGCTGGGGACACATTAAACAAAATCTATTTTGTTGATAAATATTTTTATAACATCCCCAAAGCAGAGTATTAAACAATTAATTCAGAGATGATTGCAGAATGAGCTAGCATGTGAAATGGTAGGTAAAAAGGCAAGGATGAAGGACTTGAATAAAGAGAAATTCACAACCCAGAGGGAGAATATCAGAAGAAAGTCACAACCCCGATGGGTTTGGGGCTCATCAAGAGAGAGAGTACACAGTGTCTGTCCTAGGTCAAATACCCTTTTCCCACTCTCACACTGGCAGTAAAAACCAACACCTCTATTACTTATAATACTTTATGTCCATGTGTTATGAACTTCATTTGCCTGATTGGAACCTGAGGGTCAAAATTCAAAGTGGCTTGCTAGTGATCACATAGATAACTCAGGTCTTCTGAACCCAAGGCTGTTGCCCACCACCAAGAAGCCCCCTCAGCTTGTAGCTGGGAAACCAAAACTAAACTGAGGGGACAGATAGTCTGACCTTGCCTAAACTATCATTTTTGTTACTTTGAGTTGCTTGGATTATTAAGGTCCAATATATATATATTGGGAAAAGTCTGGGCCCCAGACCCACTGAGGGTCTTTATCTTTTGGGAAAAATATCATGAATGTACTAGGTTATTTGATTGCTACATCTTATATATTTCTTTATGGATTTATGAATTTTTATGTGTCCTCTGCAGCCTATGCATTTTCAGTGGTAAAGGAAACATAAAACTGTCCTATTTTTGATTATACACCGAGTCATTTTGTGGGACCAAATCCTATTAGATATATAGTGTGTCCCCTTGATTCTAGCTTTATCTAAGCCAATGTAAGAAATTTTCCTGGAGTTTTGCTATAACATTGGTGCACAGCCAATGAGCCAATGAATTGACCACTCTAGGGATAGGTCTCAGAGTCACACCCAGTCCATACGAGCTAAAAATCCCATCAAGGAATAAAATATCTTTTTTGGGGGCAAAGATAATGCAAAATAAATCTTCAATTCTTCCAGCCAGATAGTCTATAGTCTCCCTTTTAGAAAAGACTTAAACCTCCCTAAGGATATTCTAGCTGCCTGGAGTCAGCAGAGACTCCTACAAAAGTCACAAAAGGAATTGAAGGGTTGCACATCCTTTCAGAGGAAAAAAAAATGACAGAAATAAAATAATGATGGAAAATGAAGATGAATTTGGCCCAGTCTCCATTTTGACTTCAGGTAGCACTTGAATAAATTGCTAGCAGAAACACTTTGCAGTTCTCTGTTACAGTGGGCTCTGTGAATGAAGCATTTCCTATGGAGAGCCATTACTTCTGGAAGCTCTGCTTCCTCTTCCTCTTATCAGGAGGCAGAGATGCACTGTGGACAGAACCCTTCTGTGGACCAACCTTGGAGCACTGTAAAAAATCTCATCTTTTTGCTCCTAGCCCCTTCCTTCCTTCCTTCCCATCAGTGCCCCAGTGCCAGCTTGGCAGGGGAGAGTCTGGGCACAGGGAAAGGAGAATGTAGTGAAAAGACAGAGATAGGGAGTTCTAAAATGAGGAATGATTTCTAGTGCAGCAGAAAGGAGGAACGATTAAGCCCTTGTCCAGAAGAACAGCAATTCTATCCCCCTGAGCCATCTCCACCCCCCACGACCATGAAGGTCTCCCGCAGTTACGGATGGGTTCTTTGTCCCCTGCCGAGTTTCTGGAGCTGAACTGGCCTGTGGTTGTGGGTTAGGAGCTAGCTTCACAGTATTTGAGGACGGAGAGAAGCCAGCAACCTGCAGGAAGCACTTAGCCTCAAGATAAGTGGTACAGGGCTCTGCCTCGAGTGCTTCATTTCCAGCTCTGCTCCCCAAAACAGGCCTGCCCCCCAAAGTCTATGCTTCCTCCCAGGCCCATCACCAAGAGATTTCTTCATAATCCTATGCCTTAGAGGGCCAGTTTCTGGGAGCAGTGACCCTCCAGCAGAGGAAGCTGCCCTTGGGAGCTGAGCAACCAGGTAGTCTGCGAGAGGCCAAAGGGAGCTTGGCTCAGGTGGCTTTCTCTGGGGATGGGCACAGCTGGGCAGCCTCTTAGAGAAAGACCCAGTGCAACATGGGCTTCTGATCTGGGCTGGATCCATGTGGGGGCTAATAACAAATGGTCCTTTCTTGGAAAAGCCAAAGACAGAAATAAAGCAGAACAGCACAGCTGGAAGGGCCCTTGTTAGAGAAGGAAGCAGCCTTGGTCAGAATCTTTCTGGTTCTGTCAATTATTATCCCTGGCACCCGACCTTCCTGGGCTTCTTTTCTGGTCTCTGCAAGAACAGGGTTGGGCAAGAAGGTCCTCACTGGTTCCAACATTTTACGTTCCTATCAATATCTGAGCAGCAAATCCTTGTCTCCCCCTATTTATTCTCTCTCAATATAAATAACCCCAGGTTTGAGACAGAGAGATTTATGTCAAAACCTTTTATAGCACTTGGCATTCTTAGTGAAATGCTCGGTTTTTCCCTTTCCCCACACACTCCCAATAAATCTTTCTGACGTTAACTTACTTTCATATTCTTTCCGAGATTGTATAGTGGCTACTGGTCTGGAGTCCAGAGGTCCCAGGTTCAAATTCTGCCTCAGACACTTACTAGTTGTGTGATTCTGTTTTGCCCTCATAGACTGCCCATATTCTGTCCACGTGTATTATTTCATACTGATCTCATTTTCTTCTCTTTCACTATCTCTCTTCACTTTCTCTCATTCAGTCTCTCTTCTATACTCTTCCTTCTATATTGTAAACCACCACTCTCTCCATGATTCTTTAATCAAGTCAGAATTTTTTCTGAGATAACCATAGAGCTCAGATTTTCCAAGGTAGGATTCCCTTTCCTACTTTGTTCTGTACATCATAGCCTGCCCTAAGGCTGTTGTTTAGTCAGTCAGCCATGTCTGACTCCTCATAACTCTATGGACAAGGTGTGCAAGGGTTTTCTTGGCAAAGAGTCTGAAGAGGCTGGCCGTTTCTTCAACTTCTTCTGCCATCAGGTTACTCTCTGACATTCTTCAAAAGACCTGAGACACTAGGGCAAGCAATAGGCACTGAAAACCTGAGTCCCAAAACTACTCTCACCCTTTGACCCCAAGACTACCTCAGCATCTGATGCCTGACACACACACTCGCCTTGCCCTACTAAAATGGGCTTTAATGTACTTCAGCAGCTCCCATCTGTTATTCCCTTCACAGAGAACAGCCAGATCTAGCTGATGGCAGGCACTCAAGAGACCGTCCATTCCATTTCTAAATATATATAATGGATAAAAAGCATTTTACTGAGCCCAGATCTCACTCTTTGCAATTTTTACCTTTATTCCTGTCTTCTGAAGTTATACAGAAGAAACTGAACTGCTCTTCTATGTGACACTTTTCAATGTTTGAAGGCAACAATCATGTTTCTCTTCAATGTTCCCTTTCTAATGTAAGGTAAGGACATTTTTCAGAGTCCATCACTCCTTCATCCTATGGTCTGGTGTCTTTTCCCTTCTCTACCCTGTATACCCTGCTTTGAATATACTCCAACACTATTTAGCTTATCAGAGCACTCACTAGATTTGAAATCAGAGACTTTGGATTCTGTGGGACATTGGGAAAATTACATCACTTTTCTTAGCTTTAGGTAACTCACCTGAAAAATGAGCTTCAGGTGACCCATCTGAAAAAGGAGGAACTGATCTACTTGACTTTTGAGGTTTCCTCCAGTGATAATTCTAGGATGCTAGATTTTAGGTTGTACTTGAAACTAATGGATTCAGAGTGCAGTGGGAAAACCATCATTGTGTGAAATTCAGATGCTTCAAGTCTCCCAGACCCCACTGTGGATGTCTGTTAGTCTGAGATTCACTGAATTGTTTAACCTGGTGTAAGAACAACAGATCCCCCTCTAAATATAAATTTCTTCAAGACCTCTATCTAATCTACACCTTTAAAATGAATTTTTTGTTCTTACCAAATCCTCCAGTTCCAATCCCTCCACCTCTTCATTCTCCTAGACTATTTCCCTCCCTGCAGGATTTGCCACACATATTTCCTCATCTGTACAATGGGGATACTAATAGCCCCTATCTCACTAGTTTGTTGTGAGAATTGCATGAAGAAAAGTTTGTAAAGTTCTTGAAAAACCTTAAATTTTGCTCTTTCTGCCTTCTTGCTGTTTTTAGTAAACACAATCTCAGCTATCCCAAGCAGAAGTCTGATCTCTTCTTTGAGTATCATCTTTCCCTGCCTAGTATTGCTAAAGAAAACAAAAATACCCCCAAAGTCAGTCAATCAAATAACACCCATTTTATTCTATTGCCAAGATTTCTCTATAATTCCAGTTCATTTAGAACAGTATCACTCCAGACACTATTCTAACATGACCCTGCCATATCTTTGTAGTCATATTTTGAATATCTCTTGACTCCATCTTTTGTCTTTTTAAATTTGAGACAAGTTTAAACTTGTCTTTTGAAAGTTAAGCTGGTTTGGTGAATTTCCTGTAAGACCACATTGGATTCCAGCTTACTTTGCTTTTTTCCCTTTTCCCAATATGAATTATTTCTCTTTGGGTCTTGAAAATTCCTTCTTGAATATTTTCCGTCTTTGCTTGGTTCTATCTTATAGAATAATATTTACAAGTCCTTTCTGATTCAAAGTTGAGATCCCCAAGGACAGAAACTGTTTAATTTTTGCTTTTCCATTCTCAACCTTGACTATAATTTCTGACATCTAGTTGAATCTTAAAAGTGCTTATTAATCTTGGGGTGCTATGGACCATAAGGTCATGAGGAGTTGAGCATGACTGAATAACTCAACCACAACCACCACCACCACCACAATGGCAACCACAAAGATTCGGATCAAGGAATGATTTCCTCCTTGATGATTTCACCACTTAGAAGGATGAAATTATAATTAGGGATAGTAATATGTTGTTATCTACTCTGCTTTTGGCAAGAGGGAGTTTTAGTAGAAACTGCAATAATTGAAGTTCCTTAGCACTACTATAGTCAAGTTTTTAATCACTGTTGTATCATGCTTCTCTGCCAGGTTTGTGATCTTTTCCTTGAATACCTCCTCTTGAATACTCATTTTGTTTCCTCCATTGACGTTCAGCTGAAGACTTGTAATTTAGACTTGTATGTAATGTTAGACTTGTAAGCTGAAGACTACTTTTGTATCAGTTGACAATTCTTCTAGATACAGACTCAAGTTGTGGGAATATATTTGGTCCAACTAGTAGCATTTAGTTATGGATATCCTTTGCAAAGGTCCATGGTCTAAGCCCATCTCCACTCATATTTGGTAGATGTCCGTAGGTCTGGACATCAGGAGTCTTCCTCATTAGAATACAGAACGTTTATGCAGCTTGGGCAGAAGTTCACACTTTGAGTGTTTAATGCTAATTATTCCTTGGCTTTTCTTACTCAATGGTATATTTAGTCCTGGCCATTTAAACTTCTTCTGGGTAATCAGTCACAACCTACATGATTAGCACAACTTACACTAATTAATCAAAAAAATCTCTTTATCAGATCCTAATGTCTTAGTCAAATACTGATTCCTTGATCTTTTCTCAGCATCTTATGATTCTACCATTAGCTTACCAATTGTTTGCTCACATCCCCAATTTCCTTTTATTTCTTGTGTCTTTTTCTTTCTCTGCTTCCTTGGGTTTTTCTATTTAATCCTTATTATTTGGATTAATCACTTAATGTATTTTCCTTCAGCTTGAACTGTTCTTCTTTAAGTTATCCCAAATTTCTTCTATCAAAAAGTCACAGAATTTCCATATTAAAAGGAAATGGAGACTTCTAGTTCATGTGACAAACAAAGTTCAAGACTAGGTATTTTCATCTCTCCATCTGACCTCCAAAATCTTCCCCAAATAGGAATTAGATACAAGAGATAAAACAGTTTCGGCTTTCTCATTTCTAGGCCACCAAGAACCTGGACAGAGTTCCTGATAAACTAATAGCAGATTAACTTCTTGCCACTAACATACTTATTCATCTTTTTTTCCTCTTATAACTGACTATGATCTGACAAAACTGCACAAATCCGACTGAAGGGCTTCTCACAAAATTCATTTCTACTCTCCCCACCCATCCTAGGGCCAGGAAATACAGTGTAGTAGCACCCTGTGCTGCAACAGAGCTTAGCTAGAGAACAGAAGAGGAAGAACTGGGACAGGATATATGTATACAGTTGTGTGGTACTCCAGTGAGTCTGAGATAAAGAGCCAGTCTTCCTGATAGAGCTAGTTCTATAACCTTAGATGTCAGTTGGAGCTGAGACTAGGGCCAATAAAATGTGAATTTCCCATTGTAGGAGAAAGATCAGATGTCTTTAATGTCTTCTCCCTAGAAAAATCATCATCAAAAGGGAAGAAATCAGAAAAATAACAATCAGTAATTGTGAGGAGAGAAAAAGAGATTACCAAAGATCTCAAGAGGAAGAAGACTTAGTTCAGGTCTTTGAATGTAAGCAAATAAACCAACAGGGGAGATATTAATAACAGAGGGGAATATGGCCTCCAGGTTAGCTTAAGGACTCCAGATATCTATTAATAAATACCGCAAGACTGGAGGAAATGAATTGACATTTGCTGAGACAGAGGACCCTGTGGATTCACAAAAGAATATAGAACCATAGCAGGATGACCCTGAATGGCTAAAAAGGGAGACAACAATTATAAAAGCAGAATTTATGACTTCTACAGCAGAAATAATGGGCAGAATAGATGGAGGAAAAATTTGAGTCTTTAGTTTCAAGTATCAACAAAGAGAAAATGACTAATTGAACATCCAAATACACAGAGTGAAGGACAATTTGGGAAAAAGGAGCAAAAATCAATAATGTTCAAAGAAAATGTGATCTCCCTATAAGCAAAGCATATTGATTTTGAAAACACGATGGATAGTCGGCTTAAAAGATTAATGGTCTTCCAGAATATGTCATTATAATACAAGAGTAGTAGAAGAAAATTGCCCAGACCTCCAAATTACCTCCAGGAAGGAACTTCAGCATTCTAGATCTAGAACAAAACATATATTATGGAATAGATACTCTAATAAATCAGACAACTGGCTGTCCAGTCTCTACTTCAAGACCTTCTACAAGAGGAAATTTACCACATCACTATGTAGTCTAATCTAGTATGAATTTTTAGGGAATATTCTTGATAAGTTAACTAAATCCACTTCATTATAACTTCTACTTCATCCTTTATTCTGCCTTCAGGGGATAAATAGAGAAAATCTAGGCCCTTTTCTTTTTTTCTTTTTTTTTTTTTTAGGCCCTTTTCTTTAAGACAACCCTTCACATATTGGTAGGACCACACTTCACTCATCCTACAAGCTCTGTTTCATCTATTTATTATTATTCTGATCCCTACCTTTTATGGTTTTATGTAGTTCCCATATTACACTTATTCCTGTTGAATTTCACATTATTTGATTCATCCCAATGCTCTAAACTATCATGATCCATTTGGCTTTTTGCTGTCATTCTATATTAGCTTTCTCTTTTAATCTTGAGTGTTCTGTGAATTTGATGATCATGCCATTTATGCCTTTAATTCATTGATTAAAAAACAAAACCAAACAAGTAAACAAAAACATTAACAGAAGCACCAGTCACTGGGGTAATCTACTGGAGATCTCTTGCCATGATGAAAATCAGGGCATTCAATTGGTTCAGAATTCAAGTATCACCTGATCCATATTGATTGCATGCACAGGGATCAGAAGTGTGGGAATACTTTATTCATTTAGCTAAAATTGGCTAAAATCAAGCTAAACTATAGGCTCCTTTTCTACTACTTTGGTAATCCTGTCAAAAAAAGAACATAAGATTAGCTGATGAAGTTATGTAATAACCTTTCCCCCCCTCAGCATTCATCAACAATCTCTAACCATCCATGTAGAACTTTTTCAGAATTCATAATCAAGTCCAATGGCCTATGGTTTTTCATTCCTGTCCCCTTTCCCATTTTTGAGGCAGGAATTGATATATTTGCTGCTCTTTAATCTCATTTTTCATCTTTATTCTCATAGGAGCTCTCCCCAAAACGTCAGGAGCAGTGGTTCTGGAATTTCACCTGCCAGTTATTTCAGAGACTGAGAATGAGTTCACCTTAGCTGACCTGACTACAGCAAGAACCTCCAGATGCTCTCTTACTCTACCCTTGTTTATCTTGGGGATCAATTCTCTTCTGGTGTGTCTTAGGTATCCTGTCATTTCCAGGGCAGAGCTCATTATATGAGAATCAAGCAGCTCTGGGTCAGCAAAATGGTTCAGTGACATCACCGGCCCTGAAGTCAGTAGGACCTGAGTTCAAATCTCAGATTCAGACGCTTAACACTTACTATCTATGATCTTGGGCAAGTGATTTAACCCCCAATCATCTCACTTAAAAAAAAAAGAATCAAGCAGCTCTATGGATTCCTTTATTAATGTCATCATCCATCATGATTCTCACCTTAAGCAAAGGATCTCTCTTTTCTTTGATCCAATATATAGAATTTTGGGAGTCCAGTTTGGGAATTATTTGCTTTTCTTGTTAGTGTTCCTGTTGCCAAGGCTGCTGGAGGAGGTTGGTGTGGGAACCAGTATGGACAGAACAATGAGCCAATAATAAGGGAGATGAGTTCAAATACAGCCTCAGCAATTTACTAGTTCATTATCTATGGCAATTCACATTATTCCGGCTCAGTTTCCTTATCTGTAAAATGGGGATAATAATATTAACTATCTCTCAGGATAATTGTTATGATTAAAAGAGATAGTTTGTGAAGTGCTTAGCATGGTCCCTGTCACATAGTGGTGCTTTATAAGTGTTGGATATAATTGTTATTCTATCACCCTATTCTGTCTCATCTTTCCCATGATTCCACATGCTGCAACATTTTCTCTTGAAGTGGACAGTAGCAGCAATAGGAGAGGAAACTCAGAATTATCACCTTGGGAATATATTAGACATCTTGGCAAACTGTGGAATCTTGGGAACATTTAAAATCATTGACTAAAATAGACTGGGCATACCACTTCTGGAGCATTTACCCAAGCTCTTCTATTCTTCTTGCCAACTTCCCCCTCTGGCAGCTAAGTGCTAAGAGTTCTGGATCCAGAATCAGGAGGACCTGAAGTCAAATCTGACCTCAGATATTCACTGACTATGTGGCTTCTATTTGCCTCAGTTTCTTTGACTGTAAAATGAGAATATTAATAGCATCTACCTTCCAGGGTTGTTGTGAGCATTACACACAATGATATTCATAAAGTTCTTAGTATAGTTCCTGGCACATAGTAGGTGCTATGTCAATGCTCATTCTCTTCCTTTCCTTCACCTTATCTCTCCCCTTTCCCAACTCTCAAACTAATCTGGAATTATCTGAATTCGTACAACGAGGTGGTTCACTACACTATGTAACAGTCAAGAGCAAATGTTATTTCTATAGGAGTTTAAGTTTTGCCAAATGCTTGATGTAGATTTTATCATTTAATAACTGTAATTGGCTCAGTGAGATGGAGGAATTATTGTGATAGTCAGCATGCTCTGCAAATGAGAGATTCTGGTTGGTCAACAATCCTTCCAGAGATAGCAAGTGGCAGCAGCCAGTTTTTGGAGAATGGAACTAAATTATATACACTTAGCCCTGCAACCTTTTTGAACTTCAGTCTTGTTTTCTGGGATGCTGAAGAAGGCACTTTAATGCTTCACTGCTTAAAAATCATCAGGTCCATCATTTCGTATTCTTTATACAAGAGGCAAGCAGACTCGATGTTTCTAGTTGAAATCATGATGGATAAAACAGCTGTTAATAGCATTATAAAAGTCCTTTACCCAAAATAATATTGCCCACCCTTCTTGGGCTTAATTGCTTCAAGTGTTCAGGGAAAACAATTTCTCAAGGAAGTTGAAAAGAACATAATCTGTCCTCATATGCTAATTGAAGTGATGGATGGGACTGGGGAAGAACAATCTGGTTATAATAGACTGAGGAAGATGTGTGCTGTGCAGAGCAGTGACTGCTGGGGGTCAGCAGCTTCCTGGACCCAACCCGAGGGAAGAGTTTTGCTGATCCAGTTACAAATGAGTCATTTCAAGGATCTCTCAGACTGCTTTTGTTTTCTATTTTTTATTTAGTTTCATTCAATTTGGCTTCTAAGTAATATAATTAGCAGATTTTGAATGGTGATGATGGTCGTGGTGGTGGGAGATGCTATAAAAGGGGATTATTTTCTAAATTCCTCAAGGAGAAAAATGATCTTTTCAGAGGATTTAGGAAATGATCTTTCTTGGTGGAGGGCTAGAAAATGACTTTTGCTGAAAGCTATCTGTGTGTCGTGCAGGTGATCCTTTTGTGCTCAATGTGGACGAGGCTGCCAAGCCTTGGAACATTTTGGAGAGTGTTAGAATTTGAAGTGCTTCATTAATGGTTTAGAGTTCCAAGTTCATCATAAAACATCGATTTATGCCTTAGACAGGCTTACCATGGGGGATGATGAGTTCAGCAGAAAGGGGACTGCTGACAGCAGGAGAACTCTTGCCCTCACCAACCAGTCCACTTCAAGTGGAGATTCTGGCAGTCCACATTTCCCAGGATCTCTCCTCCCCCTCATTCTTCCTCTAAACAATTTGAAGGAACTAGGCATGTTTAACTGAGAGAGGAAAGACAGCAGTATGATATCTGCCTTTAAATACAGACAATTCTCTCTTCATACAAGTAGGATATTTTGAAGACCTCTATAAAATGTGATTTTTTTATGTAATGCAAATTTGCCCACAGATGTGGGCAAGGTTGAAGGTCGCATGGGGGCTGGGGTAGGAAAAGTAGTAGTCAGGGCTAACCATATGGGGGCCTGGAAGGACATGGACAGAGACAGGAAAGGATGGGCAACACAGGGCTGTCATTCCCATATTACATTTATCCTTGTTGAATTTCACATTATTTGATTCATTCCAATGCTTTAGGTTGTCATGATCAGTTTGGCTTTTTGCTGTCATCCTGTATTAGCTCTCCCTCCTAGCTTTCTTTCCTGGCCAAGTCCATGCACTTCTGCTTTCCCTTGGAAGGTTTTGTTTTGTTTTGTCTTGCTGCGTGGTGGGCGAGAGGAGCCCGAGGAGCAGAGAGATAAAGCACAATAAAGTCTAGTAAACTTTACATAGGTGTTTTTTAAAATGCAGATTTCTTACAGGATTCTTTACATTAAAGTCAAATTGGCCAAATGCAAATTTACCTAATAAGGTGAGAACTTTTCTGAAGGGATGTCATGTGGTAGAGTAATTAGACTGATTTATTCTGACACAAGAATAATGAATGAATGTATGAAAAAGCATTTATCAAGTGTTTAATATATACTAGACATTATGTTAAATGCTAGGGTTTGCAAACCAAAAAGGGGACACCACAGACCCTGAGGAGCTTCCATTTTTTTTGGCGAAAGACAACAATAGCCAAAGCAGTTAGAAGCAGGGTTGGTCCGTACCAAAATAAGGTCAAAATGGGTACATGATTTTGGCATAAAGGGTGATGCTATAAGCAAATTAGGAGAGCAAGGTATAGTTTACCTATCAGATCTTTGGAGAAAGGAGAAATGTATGGCCAAAGAAGAACTATAGAAAATTATGAAATGCAAAATGCACAACTTGGATTACATTAAATTCAAAAGGTTTTGTATAAACAAAACCAACATAGCCAAGATTTTTTTTATTTTATTAAAGCTTTTTATTTACAAAGCATATGCATGGGTAATTTTTCAACATTGACCCTTGTAAAACCTTACGTTCCAAATTTTCCCCTCCTTTCCCCTATCCCCTCCCCTAGATGGCAGGTAGTCTAATACGCAACATAGTCAAGATTAAAAGGGAAGCAGAAAGCTGGGAATAATTTTTTACAACCAATTTTTCTGATAAAGGTCTCATTTCTCAAATATATAAAGAACTGAGTCAAATTTATAACAATACAAGTCATTCCCAAATTGATAAATGGTCAAAGGATAAAAACAGTTTTCAGATGAAGAAATTAAATCTATTATTAGTCATATAAAATGCCTTAAATCATTATTGAGTAGAGAAATACAAACTAAAACAACTCTTAGATACTACCTCACACCGGTCAGTTTGGCTAAGGTGAGACAGAAGGAAAATGATAAATATTGGAAGGGATGTGGGAAAACTGGAGTGCTAATGCACTGCTGGTGGAGTTGAAAACTAATCCAATCATTTTGGGAGAGCAATTTAGAACTATATCCAAAAGGCCACAAAACTGTGCATATCCTTTTATCCAGCAGTACCACTACTGGGTCTGTATCTCAAAGAAATAATAAAAGAGGGGATAGGACACACATGCACAAAAATGTTTAGAGAAGCACTTTTTGTAGTGGCCGAGAAGTGGAAATTAAGGGGATGCCATTGGTTGAAGAATGGCACAATAAGTTAGGGAATATGAAAGTAATGGAATATTATTGTTCTCTAAAAATGATTAACAGGCTTGTTTTAGAAAGGCCTGAAATGATTTACATGAACTGATGGTGACTGAAAAAAGCAGAACCAGGAAAACATTGTACACAGCAGCAACAGGATTGGGCAATGATCAACTATGACAGATTTCATTTTTTAGCACTTCAGTGATCCAAAGCAATCCCAATAAATTTTGGATGGAAAATGCCATTGATCTTTAGCGAGAGAATTAGGAAGACTCAATGCAAATCAACACATGCTATGTTCATTTTTTTCTCTTTTGTTTTTTTCTCTTGTGATTTTACCCTTTTGTTCTGATTTTTTTTTCTTCCAACATGATTCATAAGGGAATATATAAAAAAGAAATGTATGTGTATAACTCCCCAAAATGTTTTTTTACATGTAACTAGGGGAAATAAAAAATTTTAAAAATTTAAATAAAAAAAGAAGCAGGGATGGTGAGAGGGGAGTATCTTTTTGGGAGGGTAGAAGGCTGAAGATGAGCCCAAGGTGAGAACTGGTCTGAGTCAGCTCATGGGGACTGGTTTGTAGTCACTAAATCATCATTCAAATATATGAACCCAGGTCGAAATGGATTCATGATTTAGATAGAAAGAGTAACTGATTGAACCTGATACCTACTGATTGAAAAAATCAATACAATGGCATTTTTTATTTATTTACTTGACTTTACCTGTGCAGATCCATAAGCTAAAACTTCATGACTGTTCATTGACATTGAAAGGGCCAGCAGCATTCTGGATGGCAATTGACACAATGCCATCCCCAAATAGGAGCAATTGAAGGGACTTTGCAGCTCTAGGGCTCTCTCTGGCTAGTGGACTCTCATGTGGACCCCTTCTAGGACAGTATTTAGCATCTTATATGTATTTCTGTCTCCTAGTTTTATCTCCCTTAATATTCATAACCACAGAAATATTGAATGAAATCTCGGAGGTTGCTTCTGTCAAAGACTTCTATGATCTGAACATTTGAGTGAGAGATGAGAGACACCTTGTCAGGGAGCCTTTTAGATCCCATTTGGCTCTAACAAGTCAATTAAAAAAATGATCAAGAAGTAATAAACACAGCAGGATTGTGTGCCCCCTTTAAGTCAATTGCTTGTCAGTGGTGATATTGTTTGCTGTAGAAAATCATTTCTGAAAGCTTGCCTTTTCCTTTTCACGTATTTATCAAGGGCACTTTTGATAAATCTGGAGATCAATTTCATAAAGAAAATTCACCTGAGTTTATTATATATAGGCATATGTATATATATATATATATATATATATATGTAATAGGTGTGGATGTGTGCATAGACACAAATGTATGCATATCATAATAACCATTAGTATTTATGTAACACTTTAAGGTTTGCAATGATAATCAACTTTAACCTTCACAATAACCCTATGAAGTGCTCTGATTTTCTCATTTTTATAGATGAGGAAATTGAGGCTAAGAAGTTAAAGAGATTAGTTCAGGGCTACATAATTAGTAAATGTCTGAATCATGTCTTCTTGACTTCAAAACCAGTATTTGATCCAGTAATGCACCTAAGTACTTAAAATCAGAATTATGAATTAGATAGAAAAATGGGTGGAAAGAACAGATAGATGCACACTCTCTCTGTCTCTCTGTATATGTGTGTGTGTGTGTGTGTGTGTGTGTGTGTGTGTAATAGATGGCAAAGATAGATCGATCGATCAGAGAATCATAGAATCAGTATCCCAAGGTTGGAGGGAACCTTGGAGGCACACGGTCCCACAATCACCTAAATAAGAATGCCCTTTCTGGTCTACCCAATAAATGGCTATCAGCCTCTGCTTGATATTCTCCAGTATTAGGAAAAACCCTTCTTCCTGTGGAGACAGTCCATTACACTTTTAAGATAGCTTTTCTTAATAGCTATAATAATAACAGCTAAAATTTAAATAGCATTTACCAACTAGTTTATAGTTTTTCTTTCCATGGCTTTTTCTTATATGTAATTTTTATTGCATCACTATTTGAAATGGATGAATTTGATTTTTCTGCCTTCTGGATTTGATTGTGAGGGTTTTATGTGTGATCAATTTACATATAGGTGCCATGTATTATTGAGGAAATGATATATTCCTTTCTGTCTCCCCTCATTTTTTTCCAGAAATCTATCATATCTAACTTTTCTAAGATTCCATTCACATCCTTAACTTTTTCTAGTTCATTTTCTGGCTAGATTTAACTAGTTTTCAGGAGGGGACACTTGCAATCCCCACTAGTATAGTTTTGTTGTCTATTTCTTCTGATAATTCACTTAACTTCTCTTTTAAAAATTTTAAGAATTTAAGAATTTGATGCAAATATATTTAGTATTGGTGTTGTTTCATTGTCTATGGTACCTATTTAGCAAAATGAAGTTTCCTTCGTTATTTCTTTTAATTTTGTGCATTTTTTGCTTTTGCTTTGTCTGGGATCAGGATTGCTTTTTAAAACTTCAGCATAATATATTCCACTCCAGTCTTTTTTCTTTAATCTTTGTGTATGTTTCTGTTTTAAATATATTTCCTATCAACAAAATATTGTACTATTCTGTTTTTTAATCTCCTCTGCTATCTGTTCCCATTTTATGGGAGAGTTCATCCCATTCATGTTCACAGTTATGATTACTTTGTATTTCTCTCAATTCTATTTCCCCTCTGTTTATACTTTTTCTCTCCTTTGACCCTGTCCCTCCTTACCAGTGTTTTACTTCTGATCACTACCTCCCTCCATCTGTCCTCCCTTCTATCAGCTCCCCCTTTTTTCTTTCTCCTTTTCCCTCCTACTTTTGCTCTCACTTTTATTAGTTTCCCCTTTCTTTTTCTTTCTTCTTTTCTTTACTTCTTCCCTATAGTAAGATAAGTGAGTGAATGTGGTATTTCCTCTTTGAGACAAATCCAATGAGACTAAAGTTCAAATAACATTCATTCCCTCCTTTTCCCCTCTCCTGCAATATCTTTTGCACCTCTTCATGTTATATAATTTGCCCTATTCTGTCTCCCCATTTCCTCTTCTCCCAATATAATACTTTTATATTTTTTATAACATCCTATCAAAGTCATCTTATACCCATGTCCTCAATCTATGTGTATTTTGTCTATCTGCCCTAATAAAGATAAAATTCTCAAGAGTTACAAGCATCATCCTTCTATGTAGGATGTAAACAATTTAACCTTAATGATTGACATGTTTTCCCCCCGTATTATCTTTTTATGCTTATCTTGAGCCTTGTATTTAAAGATAGGATTTTCTGTTCAGCTTTAGTCTTTTCATCAGGAAAGTTTGGAAACTTCCTATTTCACTGAATATCCATCTTTTCCTCCTGAAAATTTATGCTCAATTTTGCTGGGTAGTAGATTCTTGGTTTCAATCCAAGATCTTTGGACTTCTGGAATATATTATTCTAAGCCCTCCGTTCCTTTAATGTGGAAGCTGCTAAATCCTATGTAATCCCTGCATGTGGCTCCATGATATGTGAATTTCTTTTTCTTCTTTTTTTCTGGCTGCTTGCACTATTTTCTCCTTGACATGATACTTCTGGAATTGGCTACGACATTCCTTTCATTTTGAGGTCTCCTTCAGGAGGTGATTAGTGGATTCTTTCAATGACTATTTTATTGCTTGGTTCTAAGACATCTAGGATATCTAGGATATTTCTTGATACTTTCTTGAAAGATGCTATTCAGGCTGGTTTTTATTTTGATCCTGGCCTTCAGAAGGAAGGCTTATAATTCTTAAATTATTTCTCCTGGATCTATTTTTCAAGTTAGTTATTTTTCCAATGAGATATTTTACATTTTTTTTTTGCTGAGGCAAATGGGGTTAAGTGATTTGACCGGGGTCACACAGCTAGGAAGAATTAAGTGTCTGAGACCATATTTTAACTCAGGTCCTCCTGACTTCGTGCTCTATCCACTGCACCATCTAGCTACCCCTTTTACATTTTCTTCTTTCTTCCAGAGTCATAGAAGTCCAATGGCAATTCAAAAATCAGGATGACTGGCAATGACCAGGATGTAATGGATGACTTTGGTGCTCTTGATATCTAACCAAACTCTAAGCTCTCCACAGGATCTGCTTCTGCTTCCTTCATGGCTGTTGGAACAAATTGTTCTCATTTATTCATTCAGCTGGAAGAATGCTTGAAATAGAAATCCTAATTCACTGACAGGTTTGTGACCCATTGGTTACCCATCTGGTTTAACCTATCTGTGGAGATGGTTTAACAGGGTATGACTACAGTGTGTGTGCTAAAGCTGCCACAGGGAAAGTTGAGTGAAGGGTTACAGTGCCTACAAAAGACTCTCTCATGAAGGATCAATCTCCCTCAATCTCTAAGTAACACCACAGTACTATTGTCTCTTTTAGCCACCTGAAAATGTAATAAAAATTCAATCAGATTCATTAAGATACCTTACAGCTGACTGGGATTTCATGGTATATTCTGTTGTTTGTTGACTCATGTAGCTTTGACTTTGTCACTAAGAAAACAAAGAGGCTGTTCTAAATGACTGTCGAGCTCTTTCAGGTTGCAGGATTCATGCCTTATAGGAAATAAAGGAGCTGTGCCCCCAATAGCTTCTCTAACTCCTTGATACTTTTGTTCTCTGCTTTTTTATATCTCTAAAGCTTCAAAAAACAAGTTTTACTATGTGCATAAGCATGGATAATATGTGTATGGGGGTTTAGGGGTTGTGTGTTTACATAGACACAAGGAAAATTTTATTTGGAAATAGAAACATATTTGATTCTTACTTAAGGCTGAAGGGATGCTGTAATTTAAATTCAGTAATTACATGACCTTTCCCCTCACATTTTTCTTTACCCATTTGCCACTGGTCTGGAGAAGGCTGGCCCAAGGAAGACTTATCATAGTAAATGCTTCTCATTATAAGAAAGTTCAGATTCTTTGTGAGTTTTCCTTTGGAGATGTAAGTGTTGTTCAGTGAATACTTTCATTTTAAGAAATGTAGAAAAAGTCAAAACTGGGGAAATCCATCAAAACTTGTATCTCTCTATCTGCCTTCAATGCCTCCTTTGTTTATATGGATGCAGTAAACATGGATGCATGGATCTGTGCCAGGTAATGAAAGGAAGCATGGAGGAGAAAGATTCCTTGGGATTCCTTTCAATAAAATAAACTGGACTGAGTTGACCATGCTGATTATTTCTAGCATTAAGCAAGAAGATGGAGGGATGGCTTAATCATGCCCCTGCTTTAATTATGCAAGGCACAGATGTGCTTTCATCCCTGTAGCTATTCTCTCCATCAAGGTAGATCTCAACTCCTCTAAGCCTTTGGAAGCAACAGCAAACAGATGTGAGCCTTCCTGACCTCAGCCAAGTTCATTCACAGGTAACAGACCTCTGAGTATTCTCGGTTGTCAGTGGGGCTTATGCTCCATTAGCTTACCTTTGAGGAACTCAATACAGTCACCTCCACATCTTGATGAAGCATTGGGGAGACATAAAGTTCTTTGTTTGGTTGTTAAAATTGGAATCCTACTTGAGTGCCTTCCTACCACTCTAGTCTCCTTACATTCAACTTCCATCCATGTAATCTGCAATTCAGTGACAGAGACCTCGATTGGGACATGTGATAATTCATAGCTTACCTTCATGTCTTTGCACTAGCTGTTGTATTTCATGCCTATAAGTTACCTCTTCCTTCAAGACTTGTTTCAGATCCCTTCTCCTTTAGGAAACCTTTCCTGATACCATTGTAAGTGATTAATAAATACTTGTCGACTAGCTCACTGATATTTGCCAACTTTATTTCTGGGTCAATAAATTGATGCATTAATATTTCTGGGTTAATAAAATTTTAATGAAAACTTTACCACCGTCTTCTCCACTTTACAAACATTTAAAAAATCTCTAGGGTGTTGGGGACTCTCTAGCTTTAAATCAACCCACCTTTGACCAAGAATCATCTTTTTAAACTTAAGATGTCTAAGCCAGTTATGTTTGAATAGTTTTTAGGAAAGGGGATGTCACAGTATCCTGAGGCAGTCCACCTAGAGTTGTCTCATTCTTCCTATAGATCACTTTCAGGACAAGGAAGGTCTTCCTTCCTCCAAACCACTTTGAAACTTCCCTTCATTTCTACCATTCTGTGTAGTGGGACCAAACTGGATAAAAGTGATTTCTTTTTTACCTGGTAACTTTTCATATTTTTGAAGACAGTTCTCAGGTTCCACTCTTTTCTAACCCCAGATTATTGTCCTCCAACTTAACCTTCTCCATTGCTTCAAATAAACTCATAAGGGACTCAAAATCCTCCCATTTTGGAGGATTCAGTAGCTTTAAAACATGGTCTCCAAGCTCTCTACCATCCTCTAGATGTGGTTTGATGAAAGTTAAATGGAATAGGCCAGTACCTTAACCTCTGGCCATTTTATCTTGTAATTCAGCCTAAAATCATGTCTACCTTTTGGTCAATCTCTCTCACCTCACATTGATCTTGTAGACCATCAATACTACTGGTTTTCAGACAATGTGCTCCCTTACTCTACTGTCCACCTCCTTCCTAGACCTATAAAAGGAACTTTAACCCAGGTGTAAGATTGTGCATTTGTCCTGATTACAATCATCTAATAGTCTAAGTCTAACCTGTCTCAAATCCTGACACTGTCCTGAGGCTGTGGCAATAATGATTTCTAGCCTGGAGCATTCTTCAAATGGCATAAGTGCATATCTCTAGCATATCTCTAGTGACTTAGCAATCACTAATAGAGCATGTTAATATAGCTCAGATGCTTGGGACAATTGCCTGAATATCCTGTCCATGATGGCATTTGATAGTCAATGATTACTCCTTAAAGCTTCCTCTTGGAGCAGGTTCAAGCATACAGGTGTATGCTATTGTTTGGGCTATGTGGCCCCTTTTTCTGGGAAAGAATAGCCTGAGAAACCTTAATAAAACCTCTCCTAAAGTCAAGGGAAACAACTCTTACATAAAATTCCCCTGATTCACCATTCCCTGTCAGGAAAATAAATAAAATTGGTCTAACATGACCTATTATTTGTGGTATCTTGGCACTTTTTTGCAATTCAGCTTTTTTTCTTAGAAGTTCCATAGACAACCAGGCCATATCACATTCTACTTTCTATCTAGTCACACTAAGGTGCTCTGAGCTTTTGCTGTCACTGATGAACATGTGTGAGAGTAAATTCACGAGGCCCCATTAGAAGTCGGTCCACATCCTAGATTAGTATCCACAGAGAAAGAGAGAGAGAGAGAGAGAGAGACTTCCACCAGTCAAAGACATTGTCCATGAAAAAAGTGAGCCAAGTGGCCAGCTCAGGAGCTCACCTGTGGAGGGGCCAGGCTTAAAGAAACCTATCTGGCAACCTCTGAAAACTGATTTCTGGCAAACACTGATCTCTTGTATGCAATAACAATAATAGTAAAGTAGCACTTCCTTCAGAAGAACTGTCTTAAATCTTCAAACGAGGTTGCATTTCTCCATTGATTCCTCCAAAGAAGGAATTGCTTTATCACCTTCCCAACATCTGGAAGATAGGGTGAAACTTGTTTAGGAGTCGTCCACTTTGATGCTCCAAACAAAAGCTGCCACCCTCCAGGGTGACATGTGTAGATATTCTGCCCTGACAACTTAGTCCTTGTCTCCACAAATCTACCTGGACTCTTTGGTCCATTCTACAGTGCAGCCCACTGGGACTCTTTTCTCCTTCATACCAATATTAAATAAATTTATGTTAATATTCATTCCCTCACTCTTGAAAAGTACCATTCCCTGAATATTAGCCAAAATGGTCTCCTGCCTACTATTTCCTGTTCTTCTCCCATGCCTTTTCTAGAGAGTTGTCTCTAGGGCAGAGAAAGGACTCTCCTCCCCTTGCACCAAGAGCCTCAGATAGTAGGTGAATCCTAAATGCACTCAGTGTAAAGGGTCAATAATGCCTATGCGATACTTGCAGTTTTCTTTGACGTGAAGACCATACAAGACACAGTGCAAGAATGAGAGAGAAAAACTTGGGGAAATGACACCATCTCTGTCTTTCCTTCCCCATACACCTGAACAGGTGGATCAGAGTTAAGAAAAAGTTTGTCTTCCCCAGGTTCCAACAGAGGATGGTTAAAGAAGTTCTCAGCTTCCTTAGAGGAGTCATTTTAGTTCCTATTCCTCCTCCTTGTGTTGCACATCATTAAATCTTGTCAGATCATCTTAAGTGATACAGGTTCACTAAATAAAGAGTTATGGGGGCAATGGGAGAGCATAGAACTTGTCAGTCATTGTTAGTTACCTTTTCATTATCCTAGTAAAAGACTTGATGGAAGCACAGTTGGGATATTGTGGAAAAATCAATCCATCAATAAGCATTTATGAAATGCTTACTATGTGCCAAGTGCTAGATACTAGGTGCCATAGATAAAGAGAAAAAAAGAATGAAACAAAATCAGGGCAGAATCAGTAGGGACTAGAAATAGTTTCAGTTTCTTCATCTGAAAATTGTCTGTTCATATCCTTTGACCATTTATTGATTGGAGAATGGCTTGATTTTTTTATAAATATGAGTCAATTTTCTATATATTTTAGAAATAAGGCCTTTATCAGAACTTTGCATGTAAAAATAGTTTCCCAGTTTATTGCTTCCCTTTTAATCTTGTCTGCATTTGTTTCGTTTGTACAAAAACTTTTTAACTTGATATAATGAAAATTATTTATTTTGAGATCAATAATGAACTCCATTTCTTCTTTGGTCACAAATTCCTTCCTCCTCCATCCTACGTTCTTCTAATTTGTTTATAATATCACTCTTTATGTCTAGATCATGGATGCATTTCGACCTTATCTTGGATATGGTGTTAGGTGTGGATCAATGCCTAGTTTTTTCCATACTAATTTCCAATTTTCCCAGCAGTTTTTGTCAAATAGAGAATTCTTATCCCAAAAGCTGGGGTCTTTGGGTTTGACTTGACTTGCTTTTGAACACAAGTTGTGTTTCTCCAAAATGTTGCAGTTGTTCTTAGACATTTTACATAAACTTGAAGGACTTGAGTTTCGATACAATGAGGGTTTCTCCAGGCGCAAGCATGGCTTGACTAGACTGCTCATGCTTTACATGGAGCACACAGAGCAGAGCTGTGAATGAGGACGACAGAGACTGCTTATCTCTAGGGATGGAAAAGAATACCACACATTCAGGGCAATCTTTAGCTTTTTATGACAGATGAATAATGGGAAGAAGGGAAACTGGGATTTCATGGAGTTGTGCTATAAACAAGTACTTGAGCTGCTCAATGGCTTCCCCCATAGTGAAATGCCAAGTGATGCATGTGGACCAAGGGTCTGTGCTCTTGGACAAAGAAGTAAACAATCAGCTTGGGCCTCTGTGCTGGTAGCTTCTCACACAGTAGAAAGCTGGATGGGATAGGTTTTCTGTTTGCGATTTGCCAGGGAGAGACCTCAATAAACAATTTAGCTTCTTGAAATGATACTCCTACATCCCTCACCTCTTCAGGAAGACATGAGACTGAGCAGATGAGTTTGCCTAAGGCTGGCTCAGGCTGAGACCATTTGGAATAAGGGATAAATAAATAGTCTCCTTTCCTCCCATGCCATGCTCCTCAGTCTCTCCTAGCCTTCAAAGTGGAATCCTTTAGTTTTTAGCCTTAGCCAGCAGGGTATGAAATGTAAATAAACCTTTTGCTCATAGAAAAACACCAGTAATTTCTTTCCAAGTCTTACATAGGTTATTGACATTTAATACAATTGTATAATCCAATAGAGAAAGCAGTTAAGAGCCAAGCTGGTCCTTGCCGTGAACAAGGAAATGGATGCTGGTGACGCATGAATGAGCTGGAGGGCAACATGTACTACAGAAGCATCAGTGTCCGACAATCATTCAATAAATCAGAATAGCTTGTTAGCCAAAAGAAGGAGTTGGGAAAGGCAAATAATCACCTGCCAATGACTCAATTCTACCTGCCTTCTGGAGCACTTAGGGCTAATTGGAGATCATTCCTCATGTCTGTGGGAGTGAAGGCAACCAAGTTAGGAAGAAATGTGTCTGCAGATATTCAATTGATCCCAGCATTTTGATAGTTAACTGGGATTACACCCCAAGTAACCTCCTAGCCCTTTCCATGCTGATGAAAAAGAGTGTCTTGGAAACCTACTGGCCAATGTAGAGTTTTCTTGCTTGTCTCTCTGAAGGAGTTCAATGATCAGTTTATTAGTCACAATTTGTATCCATAAAATCAAGGTTGCAGAAGAAATTACATTGAGTGATAGGAATTAGCATCCTGACTGGAAAAAGAATGGGCCCATTGAAACCTTTTCTGGAGGTTAGATTCTCAGCCTCCAATCCCAGCAACCTGGGGATTGGTCCACATGCCACACTTCCCAAAGTCCATTTGGGATAAGGAGTATCATATAAATAGCCACCAAGACACTCACTGAATATTAGCCCCAGATGATCCAGTGCAAGAATATTTGAACCACAACCCAGGTAGCTAGTTTAGACTAAAGCTTATGTTACATCTTTCCTCCCATGTTTTAGACATGTCTGGGTGTTCAGCATAAAAATAAACTCTTTCTTTGGGGGGGGGCACAATATAACCAGCAGAGATTCTGAAGGCAAGCTTAGAAATTGGAAAATATCATTCCATGTTCTGGGCTAAGGTGGGAAAAGGATCACAGGCATTGCTAGAACAAGCATATTCCAGAAGTACTGGGCAATGGTCCTGATGTGGTCAGGTCAATGGTCATCAGCCAGCAATGGTTTCTAGATCTGCTTTGCTTCTTCTCTCCAATAATTACTGATATATTAGGATTAATTTAGGATTTAGGATTAAGCCTGTTCCTATGCATGCAACACTTAAGGATGACAACATAGCTAATTCAGTTTAATAGGAAACAGGACAGTCCTCATGGCCATATTTAAAATATAAGGTATTAGGGCTTTGCCTTGAGGGCTTAATCTGTTGGGAACTTCAGCCTAGTTCTCATATCTCCTGGGAAGACTCAGCCTCTCTCTGTAAAATCAGCAAAAATTAGGAATGTCTAGGGGAAAAAATGCAACATTTAGACCACTTAAAGAGCCAGATTATAAATCAACATAGACATATTTGTACATTAGGAGGAAAGTTTATTTGTCATTTGTCCAAAAAAATACACTTTGGATTAGGCTACTTTGTTAGAACTATAGCCATATTTTTCTAATGAAAAGGGAAAGGAAGATTGGTGTTTGAATTGCCATAGGAAAGAACAGATGGCAATTCAAAGGCAAGAACACAAAAAAGGGAAAAGAAACTGGGGATGTTTTAAAATGTTTATTGTGAAAATATCTTATTTTACCAATTACACATATTTGCCACTATGTGCTCCCATTCCCTTTCCCAGAGAACTCACCTACATGGTGATATCAAGGAAATGGAGGCAGTATCAAAGTCCTTTGATTGTGTTCTATGAACATAATGGCCTAGCCTGTGTTGTAAGAAACAATATAAAGAATTCCAAGATCCATCTTCTTAGATTGATTCTGAGGTACAAAAGCAGAACCAGGAAAATTCTATTCTCTGACTATAAGAAGAAAGCACGTTTGGGAAGACTTGTCCCTTTCAGCTCTGGATCCCTCACTCAGGGACCTGAGTTGTCTTGCCTAAGGAACGTATCATGTGGCCTTCCCTCCTTAGTCAGTGCTCAGCCATCCTGTCCTTGAAATCCAGGACATCCTCTCTCATCTCCTACTTTAGTACTGGACCCTCCCTGGTTTTGGAACCATTATCAGATGAGTTCTACCTCTGTTACTGCAAAGGACAACTCTTTAAATTCCCATCTTTGTGACTTTCCAAACCAAACTGTGGTTCCTTGGCTGCCACTACCTTCCAATCATTGTCTTTCCCTGTCAGAAAGAAGCTTCCAAGAGCAGTGGCTACTTTGATTTCTTAATTGTATCTCTTAATTTTAAATTGCTTAGTCCTTGCTGTATACTAAATACTAGATGCATTTTTTCCTTCTTTTTTTTCTTTCCTTCATCTTCCTTCCTTCCCTTTTCTTCTCCCCTCTTTGTAACTTTGCTTCTTTTTTTTCCTTCCTTCCCTATCTTCTTGCCATTCCCTCCCTTTCTTCCTTGAAACAAAGAGCCAAAGGCACATTGTGGTGATGACACAACACATTCTCAGTGCAAGAATCAAAGCCAGACTATGAGAGAGAAGCTCTGTCAAGCCATACATACACTGCTCAGGAATCACAGAGCAAATGATTGTCTTTGCTATCCATCATTGCCCTGAAGTTTCTACCATGGACAGGTAATCCTGAAACTCTTTGAGGAGCATGGTGACCCTCATGTGATAGAGATAATCAGAGGGTCATTAGAAAGCTAGCCTTTTGTGGTCACACAATTCATAGAATCTTGCAGGATTTTGTCAGCTGCTTAAAAGAGCCTTTGTCTAGAAGTTTCAAACATAAGGTTTTTCTTGACCAAATCATTTGTTGTTGTTAAATGTCAAAACCCTCATGAACTCAGTAGGCTGTTGTATCCTCCGTACCTTTTAGTGAGTCATGTGACTGTAAAGATGTGCTCTGCTATAGAATCATGCTGGTGCTCTACTCCCTCTGCATGCTGTCACTAAGGACATGTTAATATTTATGTAGAATATTTTTTAAAATGTTGTAAAGAGTGGAGGGTAGTTTGGCATGTAATCTACTGTCTAGTAACCTAGTAACCCTTAATTTCCTTGCTGTTGTTTTTGATGTCATGAATAAAGCTCACTTAAAAAAATAATTATCACATATCTTTGTTTTCTCTTTTGCCTCCAAGGACGAAGAAAACTGATCTTTAACTGTTTTTGAAATTGGGGTCTTTTAGCAAATGCCTCCTCTTTGCTCACTTGGTACATTCCAGATCTCTTGCCATATTTTTTTTATCTTCAGTGCCATCTTTCCTTCATCTGGCAGCACATTTAAGATGGCAATATCAGAGTCCAAATACAGCATCCTGGAAGGTACAATTTATCACTGAAATTTTTCCAGATCCTTTCCATTGTTTTCCTCATTTTTGGTCCCTCTCCAGTTTTATCTTCAAATACCCTTGGGATAATTCTGTATATTTTGGTCTCTTACCAAGATTTCTTTAAACTTGATTTCCCCTTCACTACTTTGTTCTGTTTTATGGCGTTATTGCTTAGAATGTTCCATCACACTTCTCTGAGATTTTATAAGGGAGTTTAGATTCCAAACAGGTGTTCCTCTTGGCTTCTCTGGCTCTCTGTTTGGCAAGAAGATTGAGGATTTGTTGGTCGAGGTGACTTTTATATTCTTTGGGTATCTTCATTAAATATCATTGACTGTGTCAAAAGTTGGGCATTAAAAGATTGTGGTTGGGGTTGATTTCCTTGCCTCTATCAATTTGCTCAGTATCAGTAACTGAAATAGGGCAGCTTGGAGATGTTCTGTAGGGCAGATCATTTTCTCATTTTTTTTCTTTCATATAAGTTTGCTCTTTGCTGCAATGAGCTGCTTGTTGGACTGTACACAGACAGCAAGCCCATTTGGGAGTGCCTCCCACATAAGGAATGACTCATTTCCTGCTTGGTAAAATATAATTGACTTATTGTCTTGGGGTGTTTTTCCATTTCCTCTATGTCCAGGCTCTCCTGATTCTTCTCATCATGGCATTTAGGCGTAAAGCTTCTGTGTATTATGAAAATATTTAGTCTCTTTAATTTCTGAATTTTAATCAAGTTATTTATTTTACCCTGTCCTCTCTTATTTTCTCTCTTCCTTCATTTGGAATCTAGGCAGAAACAGGAGAAAAGGTAATCTAAGTGTAGTAGTCCTGTGATTGTCACCTAAAAACCAAGTACTGAGATCCCCAATGTGGCAAACTCTGCAAGGATAAGAAGAAGGTAACTGAAAGATCATTACACAAAGTCATTTGGGCAGACTCGATCATTTGGAAGCCAATCCAGCAGCCTTCAACTCCCAGGGCATCACTGTCCTTATTTCTCCCTTATTACTGCTTCTAGAGCTGCTGAAATACTAAGTAATGATCTGGGAAGTCAAACTGTCTGCAAAAGAGGGGTTCCAAGTGGCTGCAAGGTTGAGGGAACCTCTTCCTCCAGAGTGCCTCCCAACCTACTTTCTAACCCTGCCCTTTCCATATTCACATGGCTGCTGCCAAGTTCATAGGATTTAAGCTATCCAGTGTCTCAGGAACAGCTCTGGGGATAGAAGAAGGGAATGAGACCAAGGCCCAGGAATTAAGCCAGACCAGATTTCTGAACAGAAGGAAAGGGGATGTCTAGTGCAGGAATGGGACAGGAAAGTTAAGGGTGGTGGAGACCAGGCCAGCACTAATTAATATTAAGTAAGGTAGCCCACAGAAAACATGAGTCAACAGCAGAAGGAAAATAACAGGCTGGACCAGAAAAACCAATGAAAAGGTTTTGGCAATGTCCCCTTCTAGTGGCCTCTAAAAGCCTCCAAGAAATCCCTCTTGATTGACCTTGACATCCAGAGCAAGAAAAAGGATAAGACTAACCAAGAAGGTGAAGGTACAACTAGTTCCCACCTCCAGCTTCTCACTTGTGATGAAACCAGAGCTTAATCAGCTTACTGTTCTGAGGGAATATAGTCAGTAAATAAACATTTATTAGAAGCTTAATATGTGGCAGGTGCTGTGCTAAGAATACATACACAAGCAGAAAGAGCTCAAAGAGCCTATTCTCATAAGGGGAAACAACCCACACAAGGAAACTGGAAAAAAGGACGTGGGGAAAGTGCACAGCAAGGGGATGGATGGAGTAGTTCAGGGTGCAACTTGTTGAGAAAGGAAGAGTGGAGATTGCTGGCCAAGATGAAGGAGGATCTTCAATACTCAGTGTGTCTGCTAAAGGCAAGGGAGTGTATTCTTAGCACAGCTAGAGATAGAGATAGGCCAAAGTTCACTGAGGAGGAGCAGAAAGGAGCAAATATTCAAAGGACAAAGCCATTCACCCAAGTGGATGAGTCCCAAAGTTCAAATCACTTTGGAAAGTATAGTTGGAACAGCAAATTCTGGAACAACTCTGGGAACATCCCAAGTAGTTCAGAAGAGGCAGCCTAGATATTAGAAGAAACAGCTAAGTGAAAGATATAGAAAGTGGAGCATCTAAAGAGTGCTTCCCTTCTAAAAGAGAAAATAATAGTATCAGAGTGCAAAAAAGCAGAGAGAGAAGAAAAATAATGAAAGAAAAAATTAAATCTAACAAGGTGGAGAAGTTGTGGGAACAGAGACAAAGTTAGTACATTGCTGGTGAAATTCTTAATCAACATACTCATTTTGGAATCAATTTGACATTATACAAATAAAGCAATTGAAATGGCCCAGAAGTTACACTACTATGTGTGTACCTCAAAAACATTATTGATAAGAATAAGTTAATTTATACACACTAAAATATTCATAATTGCGCTTTTTGTGATTGCAAAAAATGGGTACAAACGTAGATGCTCATCACTTGGCAAACGGCTAAACAAATTGTGGTACATAAGTGTAATGGAACAGAAGATGTGCTGTAAGAAATGAAGACTATGATGAAAAACAGGAAAAGAGTTGAACTGAAGTAGAAGGAAATAAATAGAGCCAAGATAACAATCTACACAAGGATCATGTCAACATCACTGAATAAAACAATGACCATGAAACAATCTGAAGTGATTATTTCCAAATTCAAAGAATAAGCAAAGGAAGGAAGAAGAGATGTGAAGAGAAAACACTCCTTTTCTAAAATGCGACCATGTGGAGTATGCTGCACAGATTTTCAGAGCTAAGTAATAGATTGACCGCTTTTTATTGATTTTTTTCACTTCTTTTTCTTTAAATAGTATGTTATGTAGGGTGGCTCCTGGTAGGTAGAAAATTTGGCCATAAAAAGCCAAAAGGAGAGCAATAAAATCAGTAAAAGTCTCCAGAATTGCAACAAAAAGAAGCCCTATGCCCACTTTGGGACTGATGCTACCTAATGTCAAAAAATATTCAGGTTTTATTTGAAGAGGCTAATGCAATCTTCAGAGGGTTCTCTTCCTCTGTGCCCTCTGCATCAAATGTTGTATCCTAAGTTGCAATGCTTTTCATAGTGGCTGTTTTACAAATATTCATCATTAGCTTTGTGATCCTCTTTGGGAAAACACCTTTGATATTTTTTCTTCTAATACACATTTTAACACACTTTACTTTATAAATCATGTTGGGAGAGAAAAATCAGAACAAAAGGGGAAAACCATGGGAGAGAGAAAAAAACAGAAAAAAGAAGTTCACACAGCATTGTTAATTTATCTCTTTGGTTCTTTTTCTGGATCCAGATGGCATTTTCTGTCCAAAGTCTAATGGGATTGCTTTGGATCACTGAGTCACTGAGAAGAACTAAGTCTTTCATAGATGATCATTGCACATCTTTGTTGTTATTGTGTACACTGTATTCCTGGTTCTGCTTGTTTTGCTCAGGATCAGTTCATGTAAATCTTTCCAGGCCTTTCTAAAATTACCTTGTTCATCATTTTTATAGAAAAATAATATTCCATTACCATCATGTACCACAGCTTATTCAGCCATTTCACAATTGTTGGGCATCTACTCATTTTCCAATTCTTTGCTATCACAAAAAAAAAAAACCTGTTACATTTTCGCACATGCGGGTCCTTTCCCCTCCTTTAAGAGTTTCTTGAAATACAGACCCAGTAATGGTATGGCTGAGTCAAAGGGTAGCACAGTTTTATAGTCCTTTGGGCACAGTTCCAAATTGCATTCCAGAATAGTTGGATTATTTCACAATTCCATCAACAATGCATTAGTGACCCAATTTTCCCACATCCCTTTCAACATTTATAATTATCTTTTCCTGTCACCTTAGCCAATCTGAGAGGTATGAAGTGTTACCTCAGAATTGTTTTAATTTGTATTTCCCTAATCAATAGTGATTTAGGGCATTTTTTTCATATAACTATAGATGGCTTTAATTTCATCATCTAAAAAGCCAAACATCTTTGAAAAGAATGTTTTTTGTTTGTTTCTTTTCTTTTCTTTTCTTTTTGCAAATGTGTTAACATCAATTTCCAAGTGTTTTTCTGGGTATATCCAAGGAGAACATGAGTACCATTCTTTCATTCTCATTTTTTTTCTGGTCCAATTGATGTCAAGAAAATGAATATTGATTTGAATCAGCTCCTCCTACAGTTGAGCACTTTTTAGACAGAGTGCAAGTAGCTCCAATTTAGATCTCAGGCAGCTAAGTTAGTGTTTACAGGAAGCTATAGGAGACTGACAGATGTCTGTCATTAGATATCTTTTTTTCCTACTTCTCTGCCATTGTACATGGAGAAGCAAATGGCTCATAAAGGACTGAGGGCCACCTTGTATTTTTCTTCCTTCCATTGACTTACAGGGCTGAAGGATTCCCAATAGGAGTCTTTTTATATCATACATCAAGATTTGTGGTATTGTGTGGTGTCTTGTTCAAAAAAGGTTACGTGTCCCCATAGGATGTGGCTCACAGGAAGGTAAGAATGATTTCTAGCATCTCCCTCCCTCCATGCCAACCTTCTCCAAAGGAAACTTTGATTCCTGATAGGAAAGGAGGCAGGAAGTCAAAGCTAAAGTCTAGTCATTCTGTTCTCCTTAGAGAGGAGCCCCACATTAGAATTCTTTCTCCCTGCTCCCTTAAATATTGTTAGTTAGAAAAAATAATTTTTAGGTACAAGCTGTGCTCCTGATTGCAATCCCTTAATGGGAAATGAATGCCTCAAGCTATATATCTAAGATTTGACTTCTTTCTCACCAGATGCCAGTTTCACAATGAACACATACAGCAAATAGCAAATAAACCCATTTATCTAAACACAGAGCAAATAAAAATCAGGGAAAGTTTATATAAAAGATTATATACCAGACAATATACAGAGTAAATGAGCTCTTCCAATGGGAATGAGATTACCTCAGCTCAACCAAAAGAGACAGTCCCAGACTTCACTCAAGGGAAAATTCTCCATTGTCTGTTGTAAACTGGAAATAAAGACAAGATTGAAATGTTATCAATCTTACATGCTAGCTTCTTAGAGTTTTTCTCTTCTTTCAGAGATCTGTGTAGACTCTAGAACCATGCATTTTCTATCTCAAAGATTATGATCTGTCTTGTCTCCGGCTTTCATCAACTCTATCCCTTACGCAAGCAATGAGAATTGAATCATCACTTTCCATCAATGAAGATAGTCTTATGCAAATGGTCATTTGAATCAAGTATTACACAAGTGGTGATCATCCTTGGCCAACTGATGTGCTTTGTGTCTTGGATGATCTCTCTTGCCTTTGCAGAGGTCAGATGTACCTAGATGGTGCTTTGGTATGTTTGAGAATCCAGCCTCAGACTCCAAACTATAATGAAATATCAGAATGGGAATCTGTTGATGTCTTGGACATTATGGCTATTTAAGAAATTTATTGGGGACAAAGCCAAGATGGCAGAAAGTAGACATGTCTCCTCCTGACCTCCTCTGAGCTTCCCTTAAATCAACAGCAGATTAAGTATCTGAATTGATTTTGGCATGACAGAACACACAAATATTTGGAATACAACACATTTCTAGGACAAGATACTGTGGAAGAAGTTTAAAAAAGGTCTGTTTCAATCAGGCAGGAGGAGAGGCTGCAGAGCCCAGATTGCAGTGCAGGGAACCTGGTGAAAGGAGCTGGGGTGGGGGAGCCAGAGTGTTGCTGCAGCTGCACATCAGGGAATCTACTGCAAGATTCTTAGGCTACTCTGTCCTGGTTACAAGACAGTGGATCATCAGATTAGCTGTAAGACACCCAAAGCAAATACAAAAGGCCAACTGTAAGCCCCTGAGCCTCCAGAAGAATGTGTGACCTGGCCACTACTTTCCAGTCAGAAAACAGCACCAGCTCCTGGGAAAAGTAAAGCAGCTGTCACCCCTTTAAGAAAAGACCTCAACCTTTAAAAATTGAGCAAAAAAGCAAAAAGTACTCTGACCATAGATAGCTTTTATGGAGAAAAAGAAAAGACCTCACACTATGAGGATACCAAAGGCAAATCAACTCCAGATGAAGCCCCAAAGGATGATATGATTTGATCCCCATTTTACAAGGTTCTCTTGGAATAATTCAAAAAAGATCTTAAAAGAGAATTAGAAGAAAAATGGGGAAAGTAAATTGTATAGAAAAGGAAAAACAGAAATTATCTAAAGGAAACTCCTGAAAAATAGATTTGTTGAAATGGAAAAGGCAAATAATTCCTTACAAAAATGATGAAATGGAAAAAGCATACAAAATAGATATGAAAAAGAAATCAATTTGCTGAAAAAAACAGAAATTGTGAAATGGAAAAAAATGCAATGAACAAAACACCACAAATGGCCAAATGCAAAAGGAGATAAAAAAGCTAACTAAAGAAAATAATTCACTAAAAATTAGAGTTGAACAAATGGAAGTGAATGACTCAATGAGACTTCAAGAATCAATCAAACAAAACCAAAAAACTGAAAAAAAGAAGAAAATGTAAAATACCTCATTAACCTGAAAAATAGATCCAGGAAAGACAACCTAAGAATTGTTGGACTTCCTGAAAACCATGATGAGAAAAAGAGCCTAGAAATAATCTCTCAGGAAATCATTAAGGAACACTGCTCAGATGGCCTACAACCAGGGTAAAATAATCATTGAAAGAATTCATTGATTACCTCCTGAAAGAGACCCCAAAATGAAAACTTCAAGGAACATTGTAGCTAAATTTCAGAATTATCAAATCAAACTAACAAAAATCATATGATTATCTTAATAGATGCAGAAAAGGCATTTAATAAAATCTAACATTCCTTCCTATTAAAAACACTGGACCGTATAGGAATAAATGGGCTTTTCCTTAAAATGATCTGTAGCATGTATTTAAAACCATCAGCAAGCATCATATGTAATGGGGACAAACTAGACCCATTCGCAAAAACTTTGAGGTGAAACGAAGTCCACAATCACCATTACTATTCAATATTGTATTAGAAATATTAGCTTTGGCAATAAGGGAAGAAAGAGATTAAAGGAATTGGAGTAGGTAATGAGGAAACCAAATTATCATTATTTGCAGATGATATGATGCTATACTTGGAGAATCCTAGGGAATCAACTAAAAAACTACTAGAAACAATTTACAACTTTAGCAAAGCTGCAGGATACAAACTAAATCCACATAAATCATCAGCATTTTTATACATCATTAACAAAATCCAGCAGCAAGAGATATAAAGAGAAATTCCATTTAAAATAACTGTCAATAATATAAAATATTTGGGAATCTATCTTCCAAGGGAAAGTCAGAAACTATATGAACTAAACTACAAAACACTTTCCACACAAATAAAGTCAGACCTAATCAGTAGGAACAATATCAAGGGCTCATGGATAGGTTGAGGGAATGTAATAAAAATGACATTATTACCTAAATTAATCTACTTATTCAATGTCATACCAAACAAACTCCAAGAAATTACTTTATAGACCTAGAAAAAAATAACAATAAAGTTCATCTAAAAGAACAAAAGGTCAAGAATTTCAAAGGAATTAATGAAAAAATGCAAATGCATGTGGCCTAGCTGTGCCAGATCTAAAACTATATTATAAAGCAGCAGTCATCAAAACTATTTGGTACTAGCTAAGAAATAGAGCAGTCGATCAGTGGAATAGGATAGAATCACAAGACAAAATAGTCAATGACTATAGCAATCTAGTGTTTGATAAATCCAAAGACTTTTGGGCTAAAAACTCACTATTTGAGAAAAACTGCTGAGTAAATTGGAAACTAATATGGAAGAAACTAGGCATTGACCCACACCTAACACCACATATCAGGATTAGGTCTAAATGGGTTTATGATTTAGACATAAAGAGTGATATTATAAGCAAATTAGAAGAATAAAGTATAGTTTATCTCTCAGATCAGTAGAGAATAAAGGATTCTGTGGCCAAATAAGAACTGGAATTCGTTACTGAAACAAAAATAGATAATTTTGATTATATTAAGTTGTTATGTATATGATATATAAAAAGTTATTGTGTAAGCAAAACTAATGGAGACAAGATTAGAAGGGAAGTAATAAATGGAAAATATTTTTACATTCAAAGGTTCTGATAAAAAGCCTCATTTCTAAAATATTTAGAGAATTGACTCAAATTTATAAAAAATCAAGCCATCCTCCAATTAATAAATTGTCAAAGAGTATGAACAGACAATTTTCAGATGAAGAAATTGAAACCATTTCTAATCATATGAAAAGGTGCTCTAAATCACTATTGATCAGAGAAATGCAGATTAAGAGAACTCTGAGGTGCCACTACACACTTCTCAGATTGGCTAAGAAGGAAGGAAAAGATAATGATGAATGTGGGAAAACTGGGACCCTAATATATTGTTGGTGGAGTTGTGAACTGATCCAACCATACTGGAGAGCCATTGGGAACTATGCCCAAAGGGCTATCAAATTATGCATACCCTTTGATCCAGTAGTGTCTTTACTAGGCCTGTATCTCAAAAAAGATCATACAAAAGGGAAAAGGATCCACATGTACAAAAATATTTGTGGCAGCCCTTTTTGTAGTGGCAAGAAACTGGAAACTGAATGGATGCCCATCAGTTGGAGAATGGCTGAACAAATTATGGTATATGAATGTTATGGAATATTTTTGTTCCACAGGAAATTATAAGCAGGATGATTTCAGAGAGGCCTGGAGAAACTCAGATGACCTGATGCTAAGTGAAATGAGCAGAACCAGGAGATCATTGTACATGGCACCAACAAGATTATACGATGGTCAATTCTGAGGGATGTGGCTCTTCTCAACAATGAGATGATTTAGTTCAGTTCCAATGATCTTGTGATGAAGAGAGCCATCTACACCCAGAGAGAGATGTGTGAGGACTGAGTGTGGATCACAACCTAGCACTTTCACTCTTTTTGTTATTGTTTGCTTGCATTTTATTTTTTTTTCTTTTTGATTTATTTTTTATTGTGCAGCAAGACAGTTGTATTAATATGTATGCATATATTGGATTTAACATATATTTTATCATGTTAAGCATATATTGGATTACTTACCATTTGAGGAGTGGGTTGGAAGAAGGAGGAAAATTGCAAGAGGTTTTGCAAGAGCTAATGTTGAAGATTGTCCATGCATATGCTTTAACAATAAAAGATTTAATAAAGTGATTTTTAAAAAGAAATTTATTGAGTTTAATTCCTCTTATTTTTCTATATGCTCCATATAGAACTTGCTCTGTTCTGTGGAACCTAGCTGGCTTCTGGAAGAATTTGATGCTCAGTAGTAGGGCTCCACCAGTCATTTGATCTAAGAGTTAATCAGCCCAGAGCAGTGGTTGTGTGAGAGCTCCCCTTTATTCGTGCTCATGGATTATATGTTCACTTAACATTTTCTTAGTTGACTGCAATCTCACTGTAAGTCATTATTGTGATATAAAAGTGTTTCAGATGAAAAGGCCCTGAGGCTCCATAGCAGAAGTCTGATGCATGAATGTATCACAGATCCATTCATTTTCACCCTAGTCTCTCACTCCTTCACTGAGCTTAGCATCTACTTGTACTGTAAGTCACCTTTATCCCTACATTTTCCTGTTTCAGAATGATAACCCAACACAAAGGGGAACAAATGAAATTTCTTATCAGAAGACCTGGGTTCGAATCTGAGCTCTGCTACCTTACTGATATGAGTGTGGAGAAGTCCCTTAACTTCTGTGTCCTCAGTTTCCTAATCTATAAAATTTGGAGGTGCAACCATGACTCCTGGATGACCTATTTTAATGGCCTATCTTTCCTCTCCTTTACTCTGATAGAGTTGTGGTTGCAGATTAAAGGCTGGTAGGACCTCCTGGGCCTCCTTACCTCCTAGCTCTTTTCCATGGACCTTGTCTGATAGTGTTCAGAAGGATCTGGTGATATCCCCAGATATAAACCATTCAGACCTTTATATAGGGTCATGTGTTCTGTTCTGGACATCAGTCAAGCAGGGAATTGGCTTAATCAGAAGAATGGCAAGTGAGGACCATGACATGAAAAGCTTAGGTGAAGAACCAAAGGATGCTCAGCGTGGAGAAGAGGGATAGCGAGTTGTGACAGCTCATCTTCTGCAGGACACACAGCCCTGAAGGATCAGTGGGGAGGTGCAGAAGAGCTGCCTTCCTGTGATCAGCTTCCCCATCTCAGGATAGGTAGGACATCACTTTTGCAGCCTCCCTGACTATGCCCTGACTGTGTGTCATTCTAGATCACCCAGCAAAGGTGGTCACACTAAGCTTGTTTCAGTGAGAATTCACTGGATTGCAGTGAAGGGTCCATTCATTGTAGACCTGTGAATCTGCAAAAAGGCCTGGAGGACTCTTCACCCCAGCTGGTGACTGCCTTTCCATTCCCTTGGATAATAAGTATGTAAATCCCGATGAAAAGTTCTAGAGACAGAACAGTATCGGTTGCCCAGAATAAGCTCCAGGACATGACTGCTCCTTTCAAATCTTGGAAAGGTTTTCACAGGAGAAAAGATTTGTGGCAATCTATGGGAATAGGTCTAAAGCCAGCAAGTAGGCGTTTGAAGGAGACAGCTTTGGACTTAGTACAAGAAATGCTTTTCTAATAGCGAAGGCTGTCTTAAAACCTGGGTAAAATGTGCTGGCTGCCTATAAGAAAGGCTGGGCTGCTCTAGAAGCACTGACATGTACTGACCCTAGAACTGGGGCAGGGGGGTGACTGTGCTCCAGAGAAAATTCTTCATAGTTGGGCAGGGGCAGCTAGGTGAGGCTGGGTCTGCAATGATGAAGACTCATCTTCCTGAATTAAATTCTACTCAGAAGCTTACTAGCTGTATGGCCCTAAGCAAAATCATTTAACCCTGATTGCCTCAGTTTCCTCATCTGTAAAATGAGCAAATGATAAAACCCTCCAGTATCTTTGCCAAGAAAACCCTAACTCAGGTCACAGAGAGTTGAACACAATTAAAATGACTGAATAATAATAACAAAAACAATTTGAGTAGAGGATTTCCTTTATCATTTAAGGTTTAATGAGACGCTCTGATGGTGGGGAATAGAAAATGCTAGAACATTCAGATTATGATTATTCTAAACCTCTAGAAGCAATAAAGAAAAATCAGCTGTTCCAGCTAGCAAAGAGCTGTATGGTCCGGTAAGTCAAACTATGGGGAATGAAAGATTGAACATTGCATCTACCTTAACTAAAGATGAATTCTGTGTGTGTGTGTGTGTGTGTGTGTGTGTGTGTGAGATAGACAGACAGACAGACAGAGACACAGAGACACAGAGAAATGGAGAGACAGAGCATTTGTGTATGCACATGTATGCAAAGACTCAAAGACAGAATCCATTGACTTTCAGAAAGCCTTTCCAAACCATCAATATCTCTTGCTGGAAGGCTAGTCCAGGTGGGTCCTTGTCCAGAGCAGACACTGAATCAGATTGTGGTGAACAGTTACCCACTGCCAAATGCTTCCAGTTGTCTTATCTTCCCCCTAAAAAAGAGTCTCTCCAGGGACAGCCATGGTCTTCAAAGAGGGTTATATTTAGTAACTGCCCGAGCACTTAAGAGTGATGCCATGATGTTCAGTTGTTTTAGGCCTATCCAATTCTTTGTGACCTCTTTGTTTTATTTTGGTTTTTTTTCCAAAGATGCTGGAGTAGCTTACCATTTCCTCCTTCAGCTCATTTTACAGATGAGAACATTGAAGCAAACAGAATTAAGTGACTTTCCCAAAGTCACAAAACTCATATGTGTCTGAGATTGGATTTGAACTCGTCTTCCTGATTCTAGGTCTACTGCTCTATTTGCTGTGTCCCCTAGCTGCCTAGAGTCCAATTTAGGCATTGGATTTCCTTAGCTCAGTCTTTATGTGCTAAGTAAATACTATTCTTTGACCAAGTCTTTTACTCATTAACCCCTCAGGAACTCTGGGTAAGTGTCAGCATTTTTTTCAATAAACTGTAACCCTCGTTTATTGCTAAAACTCAAACAATTAGAGACAAAAGCCAGATATTCAGGTGACTTGGGAATCCCAGAAGTCTTTCTGGGAGTACTACATTGGGGAAGAAGCTGGAACTTCTTTTGTGGGGAGAAGGGGAAAGGGGATTCATTTTGGTTTATGATTAGATAACCTTTAATATTTTGGCATTTCAGTCCAGCTAGTTAAACCTTATGATCTAATTAGCATTTGGTATTTGATAACGCTAGAGACTAACGAGAACATCTGAATGCAAAGCATTTCTGAATCAAAATGTCTTGTCAGGGAATTCTATTAAAAATGGGAAAGAAACAGCATCTTCCTTCCTTCTCCATAGTTTCCCTTCTGGCTTATTGGTTAATGTTTAATTCTGAGATGAAACCTTAATGATTTCCAAATGTCAGATATCCCAGCTTCTATTCCCAAGTGCTCTTTGATGATGTTCCTCCTTCTGTCACCTGAAGTTCTCAGGTAAAGGTGAAACCCTGGAGACCTGGAAATCTCATTTGGGAAATCACTGAAGAACCTGAGATTAATTCCTGACTGAACTTAATGCCTTCAAGTCCCACCCAACCCTAATGTCATTGTACAAAGAGTGAACACATTTTCTTCTCCAGGGATTTCCCTAATTATTGGGGAACAGACTTTAAGAAATTGACTGTCAGTGCATAGTTATATTTCCTAACCATTTTGTAAACCCTTCAATAGAGAATAATATTATCCAAGTCTGAGTCGGACAAATGGTTAAACAGGTATATGGGGCTTTAAAGGCTGTAAAACACTACATAGATTAAAGCAGCTCGGTGCTATAGTAGATAGATTACCGATCTCAAATCAGGAGGATCTGAGTTCACCTCTGGCCTCAGACATTTTTGTTGCCTTAGTTTTTTCATCTGTAAAATGAACTGGAGAAGGAAATGGCAAGCCACTTCAGTATCTTTGCCAAGGAAACCTCAAATGGGGTCATGAGGAGTCAAACATGAGTGACGTAACTAAACAACATAATTAATATAACATAATTAATTTGCTATTAATTAAAAAGATATTAATAACTAGCCACATTTAGTCCTAGGGAAAATATCACAGAGAATTAAAGGATTCAGTTCATAGCCACATGACATTGTTGATTGTTCATCCTTCATTCTTGAAAAGGACCAATGATGTTAGTTAAGGTTTAGAGACCCCAATTGAGCATATCCTCTCTATAAGATGTCAGTAGCTTGGGTTATTGATAGCATATCTTCAAGGTATTGGAAGAAGTTGCCTTTGCCAAGCAATTCTTAGATGGTTTGGACTTCTAAATATCTCAATGGAACCAATACATTCTGGTTTTTTAGAGCTGGGACAAAGGGAGCTTAGGGACATTTTGGAGAAAAATAGAGTATCAGTCACCAAGAACTCTTATTTGTTATGCACTCTGTCACATATCAGTGATGCAGAGACAAACAAAACAAAACAGTTCTTGCAGAATCTCCCCCTCTCTCAGTGAGCCAACATGGACATATATTAATATATCCAGAATGTATTCATAATAAATCCATTAATGCAGGTTGAATGAGGGAGGTGCTGATAGATTGGGGAGATGGAGAAAAGCCTCATGTAGGAAATTATATGAGCTGACTTTGGAAACAACCTGAGACAGGTGAAAAGGGAGAGCATTCAAGGCATGGAGGGTAGCCAGGTCAAGGAAAGAGAGAAGGGGGATAGTAATATCCGATGTGAAGAGTAGTGAGAAATACAATTGGCTAGACTTCAGGGTCTATAAATGGAAGCAATGTGCATTAAGATTACACAGGAGGGGCAGCTAGGTGGTGCAGTGGATAGAGCACCAGCCCTGAAGTCAGGAGGACCTGAGTTCAAATCTGGTCTCAGATACGTAACATTCATTCCCTAGCTCTGTGACCCTGGGCAAGTCACTTAACCTCAATTGCCTCAGCAAAAAGCAAAAAAGAAAAAGAAAAAGAAAAAGAAAAGAAAAGAAAAGAAAAAAGAAAAAAAAAAGAAAAGACTACAGAGGAGGTTGGGACTAAGTTAAAATGCCAGACAAGGAAGTTTGCAGCTTACTCAAGTTAATAGGAAGCCACTAGAACTGATTAAGAAAATTACCCTTACATGTGGTATAGAGGGGATTCTTTTTGCTTTGTTATATGTAACATATTCTATGCTTGCCCATAATATATTCACTTATGCATTACTATTATGTATTGTGCAACATTATACAATCATGTACTTAGCATTACAGAAATAAAATATTACTGACACTCCCATTTCTGCGTAGTATCTCTTCATGATCCACAGAATAATTTGAGAAACATCGCCTTGAATGTAGCGAGCTTGTCAGCTGAAATGAGCTCACAAGTACATCATTAGTTGGCGTCTAAAGACATTTGTGGACATACTCAGATCTCTTTGATTCTGTGCCCTCTGCCAGATGGAAATCCTTAGTTAAGAAGAATTCTGATGTGGGCTGCCTTGTGTCATGGATTCTAAATACCCACTAGGGCTCACAGGATTGGGGAAGCAGGGCCACAAGATATTTGCAGAGCCCAGGACTTTGAAGTGACTCTAATCAGACCGAATTTAATAAGGATCAATACAAAATTTTGCACTTGGGTTCAAGAATCCATTTTTTGAACATGGAGGAAGAAAGATGAGATGGCAGTTTTTCAGGAAAAAAAGGAAGAGGAAAAGCTTTTAATGGACTTTAAACTCAGCCTATGGTCTCAGTGTGGGAAGGCCTCTGATGTTGCTTTCATGAAAAGAACTGTGTTTTCTTGGACTCTGGTGAGCATAGTGCCCAGGACATATCCATGATCAGCCCTCTGATGTGTTTACTCTGGATATTGCAGTGTGTGGAGAATCCTGAAAAGCTAGAGAGTTCCCAGAGATCAGACAACAATGAAAGGAAGAGCGACCTAGTGATTCAGGTGGATGAATTCAAAGGAGGACCCCATCCCCTCTGCCTTATCACTCATGATTTTGCCTTCCCTGAAGGGCTTTAAGCAAAGCCCGTTGCTGAAGAGCTTCTTATGGATTGGATGCCGAGGTGCCTTCCACCTTGGGGTGCTGTAGTTCTTTCTTCAGACTTTGACTTCCTGTAACAAAAAAAATAAAAGAGTTAGGGTGTAGTCACTCTTCCTCACTGAATTGTCTTGGAAAGGGAATTGGTACCAGCTGAATGACTCAGAGGTAGATCTATCCCTTCCTTTACTTTCCCTTCCTCATCTCGGTCTTGCTGTGATAATGATGGGACTCTCTCCAGTTGCGTTGTGGGACTAGGGGTAGCGGAGAGCACTGGGCCTCAAGTCAGGGATACCTGAGTTCAAATCCTGCCCAAGATACTTACTATGTGACCCAGGCCAAATCACTTAAGATCTACTTGGCTCAGTTTCCTCATCTGTAAAACGGGGATAATTGTCATAGCATTTACCTTGCAGGGCTGTTGTGAGCATCAGTGGAGATAATGATTATAAAGTGCTCAGCGGAGTGTAAGCCTCTCTCTAAATGTTGGCAATGATGAGAACAGACAGGGCCCGTTCATCCTGGCCGGGGGCTGGGAGCTGAAGACAAGGCGCAAGAAGGTGGCAGCAAGCGTGCTGTCACGCGCCTGGAGAAAGTCCTTGGGGTGGTGTTTGCTGCATGTCACTAAGCCCAGGCCTTCGGGGCTCCATGGATTATTTTTCCTGAGCTCATCAAGGAGAGCTCACCCACCTCTTCACAATGACTTCCTTAATTGCAGGAGAAAATGGAGACAAGCTCCGTGGAAGATGGATGCCCTGGGAGCAGACGGAGGGAACAATGGATGTTCTATTTCCAGGACCCGTTACTTTTCCAATAAACTCACAAAGGCGGCGGCAGCAGCAGCAGCAGCAGCATTCATGAAGGAGAAGGATGGCACACAGGTGCAGGCCTCCCTCCAGCCCTGCCAGCACTGGGAGGCTGGGGAGAAGTTGCTATAGCAACAGCATCACTTATAGAAGATCAGCCCATTCTCTGGAGAAGCCCCTTCGAAAGGGAGCTCATTGCCCAGAAGTTGGGGAGGCTCAACTTTGGGCAGACTTTATTGTAGAAATGCAGAAGAGTGATGAGGGGGGCTCTCTGGTCTGGGGTGGGGTGGGGGTGATGCTATTCAGATGCATCATAGGGAGTTTCAGGAGGGCCCTGAGCACGTGCTAATATTTCTGCCCCTGGCCTGTGGGGATCACGCTTAAGTAATGCCCACTTAAGATTTTCTTTAATGGGGCAGTCTCTACCCGATCCTCTTCCTTTTCTCTACCAGAGAAGTACACAATGTCCCAGCTGCAAAAGCCCTCAAGATTCATTTCTTCCCATCTACTCACTTTATGCAAAAGGTCCTAGATCCTAGGTCCCAGGTCTGAGGGCCTAGGAGGCTTACTTTGGAGCTTGTGGGGAGTGCCCAGAGGCAGCACAGAGAGGGCTTTTCTAACTTCCCTTCTCCCTGAAACTGAAGTTTTACTTGTTTTATGCAGTGTTTTCCCCAAATACTGGAATAATTTAGAGATTCCTAGAGCTAATGGAGAGTTGGGCCATCAGCATGAGCCCCGGGAAAGCAGCTGAGGAGACCATATGCCCAAGGGCATAGGGCATGGGGCCTCAAGTCACGAGCATTGAAGATCATACCCAGATTCAGACACTGACTAGTTGTGCGACTTTTAACCTCTGCCTGCCTCAGTTTCCTCAATTGTAAATGGGGATAATAACAACACCTCCTTCCCAGAGTTGTGAGGATAAAATGAGATAATTGCAAAGCATTTAGCACAGAGCCTGGACCGTGATATGTGCTTAAAATGATCGTTCTCTTCCCAGACCGGCAAAGGGAACAAGATTCAGGTGGGCTTGGAAGGCTTGACTGGCATCAAGCAGATATTCGTCCTCGTTTCTCCACGTCCTCGCTCTAATCCACACTCATTTATTCACCCCCAATCAATCACATGAGATCATATCTGTAAGGTGCTTAGCCCAGTGGCCGCCACATGGCTGTGTCTCCCAAGAATCCTTTCTTCATGGCTTTCTTTTTCCCTTCCCTTGCCATTCTTCATGGCAGCTTCAGAATCTTTTTCTCCCATAATACTGATCATTTGTGAGTCCTGATTCCTGGTAGTATAAAACTCAAACTTCTTTGCTTGGCATTCAAGGCCTTTCATAATCTCCTTCTCCTTCTCCTTCTGTGCCCAAGTCCTCATATGCTTGATGACTTTGTGCTCACCTGGATGCTTTGGCTGAGTCTCTTGCCTTCTTGCCTTCTCCCCTTTTCTCCAGGTGGTGAATGCCTCATTCTTCCCCCAAAGCCTCTGGGCCAGGACCTCCAAGGGGTCACAGCTGCCCTCTCAGATCTCCTGGGGCCACTTATTTTGTAGCCAGCTTTGGTCCTTCTCTGTGATATCTGCCATCATCACACATTTTGAGAGGATATGGGCCTTTTCTGTCTCAGATATCGGCCTTTTCTGTCTCATCCGGCACTCGCCACTCCATTCGAAAGAGACTGAACGAAGGCTCCTTGTGTTGGGGAGCTCCTTCTTCCCTGCTCCAGCTTGTGGCCTGTCTTTTTAATTAGTGCTGCTTCTTAATGACAGCCGGGATTGCTGTCATATTGTGGGCATTGAGATGTGGACAATGAGATTACCAAGGCGATCTCACTTGATCCTCATGACAACCCTGGGAGGTCACTGCTGTAAGGATGCCCAGATGAGGAACCTGGAAGAGGCACCCAGTGTCTGAGGCTGCCTTTGACTCAGCTCCTTCTGTCTTCATGCTCAGGATCTGCTTGGCCACCCAATTTCCTGCGCCGGTTAATATTGACATTAGCAGAATCCAGATTTTAATTGCACCCTGTCCTCTAAAAGGCCTTCAGGAAAACTTGGTTCATGAAGCACTTTCAAAGGGAAAGATGCTTCTTAACAGAAGGAAAGCAGCCCTACGCTATCACTAAAGAAGTGGGTTTTCTTTGGAAAGATTTCACTTCCAAGTCACCAAAAGTTCTAAAGCCTGAGACAGTGAGTGAAGTGACCATCTGCCTCCAAAGGTCTCCTTTGAGTGCTCTCCTGAGAGAGCGGTGACGTTTGAAGGACTTGTTTTCAGGGCTCCATTGCCTCCATTTCCCACTTTGAGAGTCCTCCCTAAGCTGACACATCCTGGAGAAGGCTTCCCTCAGTCCTCTCTTCACCGCTCTCCAACAGGTCTGGCACTTCTACTTAATGGGACAGAAGGCTGCAAGTCACATAGAGTCTATGCCTTGATCCTGCTTCCCCATGGCTGCTTTATTCTTTCCTCCCAACAAAGGTCATCCTAAAATTGTACCCCCCCTTCCCTCCCCTTCAGCTTTGCTTATTTACATGCCCAGCACCAGTCAACACAAGAAAAGAACACATATAGGCAGTGGGCAGTACGGACAAGTGATCCTCCCTTAAGCACCCGAAGCAAATGCAGTAACATCTCTGAGCTATCATTAAGAACAAAATCTTTAGGAGTGAAAGATTCACTGAAAAAATGGCAGATTTGGAAATGAAGATGACTATTCCATGTCCATCCTTCTGCCCCTTCGTGCTAAGCACAAAGACCCTTAGCCAAGGATCTCCAAGACTGCTACTGGTGATAAGCTTTAGTTTACAGGTTCAGGGTGTCTATGGCCAAAGACAGACACCCACAGCTTCCATATTTAGGTCCTTGTGCCCCAGTCAGAGCAGAATGGATCCTGGCAACATATTAGGAAATAACCCATATAAACTATAGAGGGGCATAATGTGGGCTTTCTAATGGCCTTTCCCCATGCTTCCAGGCAGAAGGTGGGGCAAGATTCCCCCCCTTGTCATTCTCGAGTTGGATATTATTTTTAATAATTTTCCCCAGTGTAAAAAGCAATGCTTCATCCCACCTCTTGGCCCCACCATGGTCTTTTCCTTCAATGTCTTCTTTTGCCTCCCTTATTTCAGGTTTATTTTTTGTCATCCCCACAATCTCTAGCCCTTCCCTGTTCTTCTAGCTTCTCCCCTTAGCTCTAGCATCACTTTTCCCCTTTCACAGACTTGACCCCGTAATTGACCTGCTCAACTCTGTCACTTGTCCCTTTCCCATGAATCTCTTCATTCTTTGTTCTGTAACCATTTGTCCCCAGCCAGTCTGGACATCCCTCCCACTACGGGCACCAAACTCCTTGACTTCTACTCCTCTGCTGTTGAAAAATAGAAGTCACTTACTGTGCCAATCAGTTCCACCATAAATTCATATTCTCATTTCCCATTAGTATCTCCCTATTACAAAGTCATCTTGACTAGCACACTCACCATACAGCCTTCTCTTCTGTTCCAAGCTTCCTAATCTTTCTCAGCAGAATCAATCAATAAGCAATTATTAAGCGCCTACTATGTTGCCAGCCACTGTGGATACAAAGACAAAAATCTTTGCCTTTAGGAAGCTTATTACCTCTCAGACTCTGTCTCTCTTTTCCCTGTTCCCCCCTTCTCTTTTCCCTCAGCCCCACCCCACTTTCCCTCCTAGAATTACTTTATGGCCTTCCCCTTCCTGCATTAACTGTTCTCACCAAACTGTCAAAAACTACTGGAGATCTGGGAATTCTCTTTTGCTCAACAGGCCTGGCTATGAAAATGTTCTGCTTAGGATGTTCTGCCTCTTCCCTTCTTCCTTTCAAAATCCTTTCTTTTCCTGAAGGTCTGCTCGGGGACCACTTCCCTGCTGGAGTTCTCTCTGTTGCTCGGGTTCTGTCCCCCTCTTCCATGATTTTGGATTTTCTCATTTCTGAGCAGAAAGCAACTCCACAGTAGATTGCCATCATCTGAGGTCAGACTGGGTGGTTTCATTATTGCCTTTCTCCTGCGCCCCTGGCACAGTGCTGGTTGCATTGAATCAGCGAGGTTATTCAATCAATCATTCAATCACTGATTCAATAACAGTGAGCAGAAGCGTCTTTGCCTCTAAGTGCCCCACTGACACTCAGCAGATGACAACTCTCAGGAGATGCAGCTGGGAGCCATCAAAGGCACCAGCTTCAATGATTTTACCCTTCAAAGATGAGTAAAATCTGTCACTGCTGGGGAGTCTGCAACTTTTGCTTTTTAAGTGTGGTGGCAAAAGACAATTAAAGCTGCCTGTCTGCTCTTAGTGGGATTGCTCAGTCCTGAAAGGCTGGTTTGATTTCAAATTTGAATGGGTCATGTGGCTGGGAGGATATGACTGGTGGCCTGCCCTGGGTGTCCTCTGGTACTGGAGGGTCTGTATCTCTGGGCTGCAGGTAGAGGGGTCTAGTTCAGGGGCTGAAATTCCCTTCCTAATGTCCCTCCCCTCCTGTCCCCTGCTTTTCTGACCTTGTAGAGAGCACAGGACCACAGAAGGTAGAGCTACCAAGAACGACAAAGGCCATTTTGTCCAAGGCTTGAACTTCGGAAAGGAAAATGAGACTGAGAAGAGTGCTGATTTTCACAAGGTTATTCAGCAAAAGTTAATAGTAGAGGCAAGATTGGATCCTGGGCTGTGAGCAAGGCAACAGGGGCCAAAGACAAAAGGAGTGAAGCTTTGAAATCTCCTTGTTGGTTTAGTCCAGGTTTAGTGCTTCTTTGTTTTTCCCAGGGACAATAATTCCATGTAGGGCCCCAGAGCAACAGGTTCCTCCAAGAGCTATTGGCTCCTTTGGGGTGTCTGTGGAGAATACGATGAGGGTCCAGAAAAGTTTGAATGTTCTTTCTTTAATGGCTCTCCTAAGCAACCCAAGATAAAGGCAGAGGCGATATGTTCTACCATTTCTACTCCATTCTGTGGTTGCCGAACCTTCCATCACAGTTTCGGGGAGGAGCAAACATTCCACTTGGGCCTGGGCTGAAGGCTCAGGAATGAGTTCTGCTGTTCCTGAAGAGTCTAACTCTGGTCTCTTAGGCCAAATGCTGAACAAAGTGCTCCCCCCATCCCCACCCTGCTGAGGGGTTGTACCATTTTGATCAATAAACTCTTTGCCCTCCAAGAGCTGCCATCCTCTGAGCTCTTGGATTTCCCTGAATTTCCCTGAGCTTTACCCCGACAAATCTTGCTGCCTAGAAAGCTGTGGGTTCCAGTCTTGCCCAAAAGGACTTGGAAGATATGTGGCAACCCAGATACTACATCTGCCCTAGGGCAGGAGGATTACTTGTTCAGAAAGAGAGAGGGAAAGGAGAAAAATAGGTGGGCCACAGAGAATGCAAATCACCTGGTTAGAAAGAGAATGAAATTGGGGCAGCTAGGTGGCGCAGTGGTTAGCGCACCAGCCCTGAAGTCAGGAAGACCTGAGTTCAAATCTGGTCTCAGACACTTCCTAGCTGTGTGACCCTGGGCAAGTCACTTAACCCCAATTGCCTCAGCAAAAAGAAAAAAAAAAAGAAAGAGAATGAAATTAAATAAAAACCAGCCAGAAGAAAGTCCTAATTAACAGGATAAAAAGCCAGAACATCTGGGAAGCAAAGGCAGATTGGGAGGTAAAGTTCAACTCATTTCAATTTATTAATGGTCACTTCTTAAGTGTCCACCATGGGCCAGAAACTGAAATACAAAGACAAAATCAAAGGAGGTCTTCAATGAGCTTCCACTCTAGCTGGGGAAAAGAACGTGTACCCAAAGAAGTAAGCATGATGTTTATATCAGATAATACCCAAGTTTAAGAAGAAGAACATCCTAATAAGTGGAGGTACTGGTGGGGTAGTGGTGGGGAATGGAAGCCATACTTTAAAGAGAGTTAAGGATGATTCTACAAAGCAAAGGAGAAAGGAAAAGATGGTTCAGACATAGGGAACCATGGAGGAAGACAATGTGGGCATTGGATCAATCTGACCAGAACCGACAACATGGAATGGGTAGTCATCTGGCATATACAACTAGAAAGAGAGTTGGAGTCTACAGTGTAGAAGGCTTTAAACTTTCCCAAACCCTCCAGGATTTGCCACCTGTCCTGTTATTTTCCCTTCCTAATGTCTACTTGGCTTTGCCATCTGCTATGCTCAGTGTTTGGGAGGCTCCAAAGGAAAGTGTGGGAGAGGAGAGATATTAGACTGACTACTGGATTGAAGGTCTATAGAGCTATTGGGCTGACCTCATTGTTGTATGCCTGGGGAAAAATGGATGCCATGCCAGAAAACTGAATTGCTTCCATTTGAATGGTCTTGGGAAGATTCTGCAGATCACCTGGCAGGAGAAGAGAGTGGGTTAGTTAGGGAGTTAGTTAGGGAGGGTGAGAATTGGATGAGGGTTTAGTTTCTACAGAGTTATAAAACAGAAATTAGAGAAATGCAGAGAAATGAAACTGAAATTAGGGAAAAAAATGAAATTGAAACCTAAGAAATGGAATCTAAAGGTTAGGTGAACAGAGGAAAACAAAAACTTATGGAGAGAAGTCATAAATTAGAATAAGAAACATATTATAAAGTGGAATCAGGGGTGGGGACTCACTCACAAATGAAGGGAAGATGCAATTAAGGGCTCACTCAAATCAGGGGAAGATGTAAATAGGTGGCAAGAGACTCACCCTCATGTGAGGGGAGACTCTCAGGACAGAATTGAACTCTTCAGATAGTCTGTAATCTTTGTAATACCCAACAAATAGGGAATCAGGGGAAGGACTGAACTGCATCCAGAAAAAGTAGGCACCCAGAAGTAGAGTCCCCAAGATGGGGAAGCCATAAGATGGGAGAAACATTTCAGTGATACAGGGGAGAGCCTGGACAAGCATGGGATTGGAAAGATGGGTTTGGGTATGACAGATGCTGAGCTAGTGCTATCAAAAAGAATGAACAACTAACAGGATATGGGATTTAGGGAAAAGAAGAGATCTAGGGTTGGCTTGGAGGAGCTTGAGGAACTGGTGATTGGGAGAATGAGAGTGATGTCAACCAAAATAGAGGAGTTTGGAGTTTGCCTCATTCTGAAAGGATAGAAAATGAGTCAGAATGGTCAGAAAAGTAAGAAGAGAATGAGGGAAGAAGCCCAGGAAAGAGAAAGCATTGAGAATGAGTAAGTAGAATGATTAAAATTAAAATAGTAGTGGAAGGCAGCACTGCTAAGCACATAGGAAATAAAGATTGCTTCTGCCTTCAAGGAGCTCACATCCTTATGGAGAGACTTCATACTTCAGGACAGGGCAGATGGTTAGTTGTTGTCCTTTGTTTTTGAAGAAGACTAAAATGACATCACTACACTACAATCAAGTTACCGTGTTTTTGACTGATCAGACCAATACAAGCTCATATTTTGCTTGTAGAGTACAGTACCTTCTCTGGGGAGGGCACGCCATGCTGGGTAGCCCTGTGCCAGCACCCTCCAGGTCACACGAGCAATTCTAAAGTTTTTAAGAGCTAGCTTGAGAGTGTCCTTGTATTACCTTTTCTGACCACCTTGGGTGTGCTTGCCCTGGGTGAGTTCTCCATTCGATACTTTTTTGTCAAGTATACATTTGGCATTAGAACAATGTGCCAACCCGGTGAAGTTGTGCCCTCTGCAGCAGAGTTGAAATGTTTGGCAGTTTGGTTCAAGAAAGAACCAGTGACTAGAAACTCATCCTGCCAGGTGATCTACAGAATCTTCCCAAGACAATTCAAATGGAAACCATTCAGTTTCCTGGCATGGCATCCAGGTTTCCTGGGCATACAGCAATGAGGTCAGCCCAATGGCTCTGTAGACCTTCAGTTTGGTAGTCAGTCTAATACCCCTCTTCTCTGACATTTTCCTTTGGAGCCTCCCAAACACTAAGCATGGCAATGGTAAAGCCAAGTAGACATTAGGAAGGGAAAATAACAGGAAAGGTGGCAAATCCTGGAGGGTTTGGCAAAGTAGAGAGCTGTTCTTCTCTGAAAAGGACATTGGGTTCAAAATTTAGAGGAGATTGTTATCCTGGGATATACTGGGATATATACAGAAATAGGCTTCTAGAGGGAAAAATATCATGTTGGCAGTGGGTTATCTAGGACCTTATGGGAAATTTGAAGGAGGAGGGTTGTTTGAATAAAGGCTTCTCCTTAGTAGGAGAAAGTGTTGCTGATTTTTCCTCCAGCCACTCCTCAATGGATTTGCTTCTCACTACTGGCTGGTCCTGGGTCTGGCACTTGGAGGGATGAGGTAGATAAAAATCAAAATTCTTGGAAAAGTCAGGTTCCATTGAACTTAGGACTTAGGCAATGCTATGAACTAGAATCCCAACTATCTTTGGTCATCTTAGAAAGGCCTGTTTTAGTCACATAGGGTGAGAGATGGCACGGGAGAAAAGAGTGGGAGATTCAAAAAAAGGAGTGCAGACAAAAAAGGAGTTTGCAAGGAAAAAGGTAGTCAATAGCCATTTAAAAAGCAATTATCGTGGGCTAGGCACTGTCCCAAATGCTTAAGAGAAAATCAGCCCTTTCTCTTCAAGAGTTCACAAATTAATATAGTCTAAATACATGCATTCATTCAAAAAAGATATATGTATATAGGTTATCTATATCTGAATTTTCTCTACACATAAGCACATGTGTATGTATGATAAATTGAATATAATCAACAGAAGGAAAGCACTAGCATCAAGAGGGATGTTAGCAGATTGAGATGATGAAAAGCATTCTAAATATTAGTGAAGCCATTAAGAATGCGCATAGGAATTGGAGAGCAAAGAAATAAGCATTCATTAAGTACATACTATAAGTCAAGTATTATGGTAAACACTTTGGAGATATCTCATTTAATGTCCACAATAGCCCTGCAAGATAAGTGCTTTTATTATACCCATTTTATAGTTGAGAAAAATGAGACAAATGGAGATTAAGTGACTTGCTGATGGTCTGACATCAGAGTTAAACTCAGGTCTTCATGAGTCCTGGCCCAGTGTTGTATCCACTGTGTCATCTAGTGGGAGCTGGAGTGTCTTCTGTAAAGAACAGCAATATCAATAAAATTACTGGGTCCCAGTATATGAGAGTGACTAAGGCAGAAGAAGATTGGAAAGTTGGGATGAAAAAGAGATTTATTGCATTATAGCTTGAAGGAACTGAAGAATGAAGATTTTGTTTTAGTGAGTAGGTGAAGTGGGATTTAAATCAGGAAAGAAGGGCTGGTTTTATATTAGGAAGATTATTAGCATAATTGACCATATCAATAACAAAACCAAGCAAGATCATGATTACCTCAATAGATGCAGAAAAAGCTTTTGACAAAATATAATACCCATTCCTATTAAAAACACATAGAAATAAATGGATCTTACTTTAAAATGATAAGTAATGTTTATCTAAAACCATCATTCAGCATTGTCTGTAGTGATGATAAGCTAGAAGTCTCCCAAATAAAATTAGAGGTGAATAAAGGATGTTCATTATCACCACTATTATTCAGTACTGTACTAGAAATACTAGCCATAGCCATAAGAAAAGAAAAGGAATTTGAAAAAAATTATAATAAGCAATATTGATTTAATAGTATACTTAGAGAATCCTAGAGAATCAGCTAAAACCAAGTTGAAATAATTATCAGTTAGTGAAGTTGCAGCATACAAAAGAAACCCAAATATATCATCAGTACCAATAAAGTCCAGTAGCAAGAGAAAAAAAGAAATTCCATTTAAAATAATTGTAGACAATTTAAAATACTTGAGAGTTTACCTACCAAGACAAACCCAGGAAGTATATAAACACAATTAGAAAACACATTTCACACAAATCAAATCAGATCTTAATAAACAGAAAAATATTAATTGCTCGGTAGGCTGAGTTAATGTATTAAAATTACAATTCTACTAAATTAATCTACTGATTCAGTGCCATATCGATTAAACAGTAAAAATTGTTTTATAGAGCTATAAGGACAAAATATCAAGAATATCAGGGGAATCAATTTAAAAAAAAAGAAGGCAGGAAAATGGCATTAAATTGTATTCTAAAGCAGCATTCATCAAAATTACCTGGTATTGGCTAAGAAATAAGAGTGGTGGATCAGTAAAATAGATAAGGTATACAATATATTATAAAAAATGGCCATAACAATCTAGAATTTGATAAACCCAAAGATCCAAGATATTGGAACAACTATTATTTGACAAAAAAGTATTTGGAAAACTGGAAATCAGTATGGCAGAAACTAGATATAGAGAAATATCTCATACTGCATACCAAGATAAAGTCAAAATTGGTACATGATTTATAAATAAAGGATGATATCCTGAGCAAATTAGGAGAACTTGGAATAATTTACCTATCAGATCTACAGATAAGGAAAAAATTTAAGACCCAAAGAAGGTATAGAGAACATTACAAAATGTAAAATAGATAATTTTGATTATATAAATTACTTTTAGGCTTTTGTACAAACATAATTAATGCAACCAAAACTGGAAGGAAAAAAGAAAATCAGGGAAATAAAATTTATAGCAAATTTCTCAGATAAAGGCCTTATTTCTCAAATATATATATATGCATGTATACATGTCAAATTAAAACAATTTTGAGGTACCATTTCACACTTATCAGATTGGCCAATATGACAAAAATGGAAAGTGATAAATATTGGAGAAAATGTGGGAAAACTTGGACATTAATATACATAAATATACAATTAATAATTGGTGGAGTTGTGAACTAATCTAACCATTCTGGAGAGGAATTTGGAATTATGCTTAATAAAACTGGACACCTTTTGATCCAGTTAGCATCAAATCCAACTAGGTCTATATCCCAAACAGATTTTTAAAAGGCAAAATACCTTATTATACCAAAAATTGTCTAGGAGTTTTTTTTGTAGTGACTAAGATTTGGAAATTAAAGGGATGCTTATCAATGGGGGAATGGCTAAACAAGTTATGGTGTATGATTGTAATGGAATATTATTATGGTATAAAATAAATGACAAGCAGACTGATTTTAGAAAAACCTGGAAAGATTACATGAACTAATAAAGTGAAGTATACAGAACCAGGAGAACATTGTACACAGTAACATTAATACTTTTTGATGAAGAATTGTGAATGACTTAGCTATTCTCAGCAATACAATCATTCTAGACAATGCCAAAAGATTCATGATGAAAAATTATATCTGCTTTCAGGGAAAAAACTGATATCTGAATACAGACTGAAGCATACTGGTTTTTTTATTTTTGGTTATGCTTCCTTCCTTCCTTCCTTCCTTCCTTCCTTCCTTCCTTCCTTCCTTCCTTCCTTCCTTCCTTCCTTCCTTCCTTCCTTCCTTTTTTCTTCCTTTTTCTTTCCTTTCCCCCTTCCCTCCCTTTCTTCCCTCTCTCCTTCCTTCCCTCCTCTCTCATTTCCTTTTTCCCTCTTCACCCCTGTCTTTTTCTATCTTCTTGTACAAAAGGACCAATATAGAAATGTTTTACATGATTGCGCATGTATAACCTATATCCGATTACTTACCGTTTTAGGGAAGAGGAGGAGAGAAGAAATAGAATTTGAAACTCAAAACTCAAAAAAAAATATGTTAAAATTGGGTTTATATGTACTTAGGGGAAATATGTTGTTTAAAATAATAAATAATAGGGGAGGCTTAAGTGTGTTCAATGAGGAGGGAAGGAGCCAGTGGAAAAAAAGACAATGAAGAAAGAGAAAAGACACTTACTGAGGAGACAAACTCCTGGAAGGAAGGAGGTCACAGACAGAGTTTAGCTTTGTCAAACAGAAGAGTCATTTCTTCATAACATTAGCAAAGAAGGAGGGAACAGCTATGAGGATGGCAGTTCAAGTGACAAGCATTTATGAGAAGATCTCTGCAAAGAAAACTATGCAATCTTCTACAGGAGGTCCTCCATAGCACACATTCCCTCCCTATGTGTTATCTATACCAATATTATTTGTTATTTGCTTTGTATTCATGTTGTATTTACTTATTCCCAAACACATTCTTTCTCACAGAAAAATATGAGATCCTAGAGTGCAGAGTCTATTTTCAGTTTTTTTTTTTTTTTTGTCTCAATATTCCCACTGCCTGGTCTAGGGACTAACAACTTTGGTATATGCACCAATAGCACCTGAAGCATGGAAAGAGGTAGGGATGTTTAGTAAAGAACTTAAATCCTCCAAAGTATAAAAAAGGTTTAAGTTCTTGATGACTCCATTGAGCATATTAGTCAAAGTTTATAATGGTGAAGATACCTTGGGAAACATCATTTAGAATTAAGAAAGAAAAGAGAAAAGAGAGCAAAGAATCCTAGACAATTCAGACATCTCTCATACATTATACGGACTTTTTTCAGCAAGACAGCAGAAGTGCTACTGACAACGAGAAGGAAATAACATCAAAACTCCATCCCACAGACTCTATGGCCTTAACCTTAACAACCAAAAAACATATCTCTCTTGATCAGTACATGCCAATTTTTAAAATTTGAAAACCAAATTAATCTTAGACTTTCTGGTATCTGATTTGTAAGTGCAGTTCTATATTTCACACATTGACACATATTCTTTCATTTCTGTCTATAGAAAAATCTTGTTAAATTTGAGTGTTTCTTGTTGTTTGAACATTTCTTGCCTTTTTCTTGGCTATATAAAAATCATCTTTTGTCATTGAAGTCTTGAAGAATGTCAGAGTCTGTCTGGCTGAGTTGAATATTCACTTATTTCTCTTGGTATACTGTGAATTTTATCTCTTATTTTGTTCTGTCCCTCAGTTTCAATATTCCTTAGAAAATTTCTTGAGATACAATGGCCATGCTATTCTAATTTTAACATTTTTAGAAGTGGGATTTAAAAAAAAAATTATCTTTCTGCACAGTTTCCAATTTAAAAAATATTTTTATGAATTTAGTTTTTTAGTCTATCTTTTCCTATCACTATCTTATTATTTCTTAAATTATTCCAATCTTTTGCTTGGGGGGACTACATTTTCCAATGATTTCATCATCATTTTGTCCAGAGGCTTCTTTTGTTCCACTTAGTTCTTTTATTTTATTATACTAGTTTCATTCACTTTATCTGACCTATTGATGTTACCTAACCATCCCTGGGTCTTGCCATCTACCCTGATGGTCAATTCTGGGGAAGTTTGAACCTTTATATATAAGTTGAATCTACAGTTTCTTTTTTATGAAGATTTTTCCCAATTAGAGTTAAGAACATTTTGAGAGTAAATATTTAAATTTTTTCCATTATTTACTATAATACTTGGCACATAGAAGACACTTAATAAATTCTTTTCTTTTATTAATTAATTCACTTATTTAATCAGTTTTGTAACTTTATTATATTTGTGTGTGTTGAATGTGTGGATGTGACTGTGTGTGTGTGTTTGATAATAATCATAATTAAGGTTAGTATGTGAGTGCATGTGAGAGATCCAAGATGGCAGAGTAGAGAAAGGGACTCACCTGAGCTCTACCCCCAAGCCTCTCCAAAAACCATTAAATAAAAATTCCAAATAAAGTTTAGAGCATCAGAACTCATCAAAAGATAGAGTGAAATAATTTTCCATCCAAAGACAAATTAGAAGGTCAGCAGGAAAGGTCTGTTGCACCAGGGTGAGAATTGAGCATAGTCTGTCCCAGGATAGCCAATGCAGCTCTGGCTCCAGTAAACCAGGAGAAGTCTTTGGGAATCTCTGAAACAGTGGCAACGCTGGTAGTTTCCAGCCATCTCGGGCTATAGCCAACAAAGATAACTTGGAAGGTTGACTGAAAAGGTCACTTGTACTAAGGTGAGAGGGGAGCACAGCCCCAGCCCCAGCAAACTAGGAGTAGCCTTTGGGAGTCAATGAATCAGCAGTAGCAGCGGTAGTGGCAATAGTGGCAACTTCCAGAGCTCTCAGCCCACAAATGGTAAGTGGATTGAGTATTTGGCCAGAAGGTGATTAAAAGGGTCTCTTTACTAGCACTGAGGCAGGATTCTGTTACTTTGCCCATACTCCGATCTGGGATGTAGTTCTGGCACAGAGTCCCAAAGTGAGGAGGAGCACTAATACACTGGAACTCACAGCAATAGTGGAGTGGGGACCCTCCCCACAGTTCCAGAGCAGAAAAGAGTGCTTGCGCTCATTTACAAACCAGGAAAGAATCAAAAGCTTACATTTTCCTAGGAAAATATCTAAAAACAACTGAACAAAACCCCTGAAGCTTGGGACATTGCAACCTCCACTGTGGAAACATAGCCCTACTTTAACAAAGAGTTAAAAATCAAGTAACAGCCTGGGGAAATAAGAAAACAACAGAAAAAAATCTCTCCATAGAAAGTAACTATGGTGACAATGAAGGTTTTTTTTTTCTGCTTTTGCTATTTCCTTTTATATTGTTTCTTTCTATTGACAAAAAAGAGAAACAAAACAAAACAAAAAAGAACATTGTCAAGTGCCCAGCAGAACATCAGAGAGGATTTCAAAAATATAACAACAAATCACCATATCAAGAAAGAATATATAATAGTAGAAGAAATTATATTCAAGAGTGTCCATGTTTTCTTTCCTTCCTTATAGGTTATTCTTTTATTCTCTGTTGTGCATTTTTTTTACTTCATTCTTTTCTCCTCCTTCATCCCTTTTCTCCTCCTTCATCCCTTGGATGTCCTCCAAATAGACTATAATTAATCACAGATATATATTATATACATATGTAGATATGTGCATACACACACATGCAATCCCCCATATATATACATATATATTCACATCACTCAGTCATTCTCATAGGCATATATCTATATACAAATATACATAGAGCAAGCTGCATACATATCTACATGTATTCAGACACACACATACACACAGTCACACATATACACATGTAAACATGCATCTAAAACAATATTAGTATGGCTGACATATAATATAGATTTCTCTCTTGATTGAATTTTTTGTCTAACATCATATTATTATTATTAGCCATACATTTTTTTCTAATAAATTCTACTCCTGATTCTTTTTGTATTGTTTGTGCATCTCTTCTTTCCTATCCCTGCTAACTCTTCTGTCTTAATTCTGCTTCTTAATTTGCTTTGCAATTACTTAACCTCCCTTCCTATCAATGGATCTCTCCTTTATCTTCTTCCCCCATCCTTCGCTTCCTCCTCCACGCATCCCTCCCCTACCCACCTGTCTCCTCTTATTTCTTTATAGATTTTGGAAGATGCTATACACTTCATGGTATATATGTAGTGTTGCCTATTTAAAGCATTCCTGGTGTGAGTATGTTTTCAGAGGCACTCCCATGCCTCTAATGCTTCTGTGTCTATTCTTCCTTGTATAACAATTACTATTTTACCTTTTTCAAGGCATTCTTGTATTTTAGATTTAGATCATATTCAACTCTGCTCCAGTCTTTCTTTTGCACTGCCCAATTACTGATGCCAATCTTAAACATTTGGTATACATTGGCTTGAAAAAATAAATGATTTATGCAAGTTAAGTTCCATGAAATTGCTCTTTGATATTGTCTCTTATATGTTAAATTTCCTGTTGAGTTCAGGTTTGGTTGAAAGAAAGTCCTGAAAATCTGCAAGTTCACTAAATGTCTATTTTTTCCATTTGATATTATGGATAATTTTGCTAGGTATGTTATTTTTGGTCACAGACCTAGTTTTTGTTGTTGTTGTTGTTTGTCAGTAAATATGATTTCAGGACCTGTGGTCTTTTATTGTATCTGCTGCTAAGTCTTGTACAATTCTAATTGTAGCTCCAGCATATTTGAATTGTTTTTCTTTTGTTACTTTCAGAATTTTCTCTTTGACCTGGGATTTTTGAAATTTGGCAATAATGTTCTTAAATGTTTTCTACAAAAGATTTCTTTGAGGTGGTGATTGAAGATTTTTTTTTCTATTTCTACTTCCCCTTCCTGGAAGCATTTTGGATTATTTTTTGCATTATTGTGTCAAGGTTCTTTTTTTTTGGTCACAGCTGGAGTATGCTATTTTCATTTTTTGTGGTTTTTCTCTTTTGTTCTGATTCTTTTTACAACATGACTTGTGTGGAAATATATTTACATGATTTCACATGTATAGCTTATATTAGATTACTTGTCATATTGGGAAGAGTGATGGAAAGTAAAAAAATTGAAACTCAAAATCTTAAAACAATGAATATTGAAAACTATCTGTACATGTCATTAAAAAAATAAAATACTATTTATAAAAAGAGAAAGAAATGCGAAGATACATTGTGCTTTCAAAAGCTAAATTGGACTGAGATGAGTGTATGTGACCTAGAGATTTCCTTATCTTTAGAAATTCTTGAAATTCATTTCTTTGCATAACTTGTCAAGATCCCCAAACCAATGTAACATATTTTCTTCATTCTCCAGATTTTTCTAGCTCTGTCAAGTAATTTCTTGGCAGTTTGATTGGCATGGCACTGAATAAGTAGATTAATTTAAGTAAAATTGTTGTTTTTATTATATTAGATTGGTCTACCCATGAGCACTTGATGTTATTCCAATTGTTTAAATCTGACTTTAATTTTTTTCATTCTAAATAGCTTAAATGTGATGGCTTACTGAGAGAAAAATGACCAAAAATTGTTGGAGAATAAAGGTCAGTTTGGGAAATGAAAATAGCTAAAGGTTCATAGTCTATCCAGAAACCTCATATTCTTCCAAAAGAGAGAAAGAGATACTGATTATGGAAAAAAATTGAATATATAATAACAATCACTGACAAAACTTTTTTCTGGTGATGGAGTTTTATCACAACCCAATATTTGCAGGCTGTGAGACCTTCATCTTGTAGGAGCTAAAATTTTAATCAACATTTTCTTAGAAGAAAAGATAAAAATGGGAAAATGACCTGCCCCCAGCTGCAATAACTTCAACTTGAATGAAGACATCAACACTAAAAATATAAGAAATGGAAAAAGGCAGAGAGTCACTGATTATTTCCATTTCTCACAATAATGTAACTTATGCAAAACAGCTGCCAAAATAAGGAGGTCTCCAAATTCCTCCCCAAATGCCTCTCCAGCCAACATTCTGATCTTCTGAAAGTAGGGAGGGAAGATCTAACTCAAGGAAATATCAGTTTATAATATAATTAAGAATAAACTACTTTGGAAGATAATGGTTTAAGATTCCTAATAGCATTATCTGTTTGAATAGTGAAAAAGCAGAGAAGTAAATACAAATGTAGCAAATCTTTGATATGAGTACTATATAAGCCATAAGAATTCAACAACCATCACCACTGAATCTGACAACAATAAATGAAAACTAAGAAAAGGTCTCAATATTTCTTTAGGGCTCCATTTTAACATTAGTGATAGTGGAATTAGCTTATCAGGCTACTCTTTCAGTTCTTGAAGGCTGTATGAAGAAATGGAAAAGAAGACATTAGGGCAAGTCCACAAGACTGGAATATCTGCTGAATATGAGACAATCTTAAAATCATTGAAAGTTATAGCAGGATGTTGGTGGTGCCTTTCTATCCCTCCAAGGTGTAGAGAGAGTCATGAGTGACATCAATACCTTTAAAAAGGATAGTGAGATGAACAATATACCCATGTTCTCCTCCTCATCTTTAGAGAGCTTTTATGAGAATATTGTCTGTCTGTTGAAAGTATCCTTGTGAAAAAAAAAAGTATCCTAGATGGAAGCAGGAAGGTTTTTGTTAATTATCTACTATCATAGGCCCTATCTTTGTGCTTACAGTTGTAGAACATATGCGATCCCAATGAAGAAAGATAAAGCGTCAAATAAGCATTCTACCAGGACCTGATCACATGCTAGAAATGTGATTCAAAAAGAAAACACAACAAAAGAAAATAAAATGGTCCCCACTCTTAGGAAATATATCCTAATAGGAAAGAGAAAATCTAAAGGGGAGTTGGAAATTGGGGTGGTTTGGGAGAGGACAGGACAACTGGTGGGGAGATAGAGTTGGGCCGAGAATGAATTGGGTTAGGAGTAAAGATATATATATATGTGTGTGTGTATACATATATATATATGTGTGTGTGTGTATTCATATATACACACATATGTATATAATTATAAGATTAATAAAATCAAAAGCAAGGAAATCATTGAAGTAATAAATAAAACAGTTTTATTTCTGAATTCTCTGACTTTCTGAAAAGCAATAGCAACAACAAAATAGACTAATTATTGGTTAATTTGATTTTATAAAAGGAAGAAAACCAAAATATTAGTTTCAAAAATGAAAGTGGTAAATTTACCATCAATGAAGAGAAAATTAAGGCAATTGTTAGGAGCTATTTTGCCCAAGTATATGTGCATAAGTTTGGTTATCTAAATGAAATATATGAATATCTACAAAAATATAAATTGCCCAGATTATTAGGAGAAGAAATAAAATACTTAAATAACCCAATATTGGAAAAAAATTGAAAAAGCCATCAATGAACTTCCTAAGAAAAAAATCACCAGGACCAGATGGATGCACAAGCTAATTCTACCAATCATTTAAAGAACAATCGATTCCAATACTATATAAATTATTTGAAAAAAATAGGCAAAGGAGTCCTGCCAAATTACTTTTACAACACAAATATGGTGCTGATATCTAAATCAGGAAGATCCAAAACAGAGAAAAAAATTATTGACCAATTTCCTTAATAAATATTGATACAAAATTTAAATAAAATACTGGCAAAGACAACACTATATCACAAAAACCATATACTATGACCAGGTGCATCAGAAATGCATGCTTAGTTCAATGTTAGTAGATATTTCAGCATAATTGACCAAGTCAATAATAAACCCAACAGAAATCATCTGATTATCTCAATAGATAAAGGAAAATCTTTAACAAAAGACAGCACCTATTCCTATTAGAAATCCTAAAGTGCATAGGAATAAGTGGCACTTACCTTAAAATGGTAAGTATTGTTTTTCTTAAACTATCAGCAACCATTTTCTTTAATGGGGATAAGCAAGAAGCTGTTTTAATACAATCAGGGGTAAATCAAAGATGCCCATTATTATCTCTCATTTAATATTGTGCCAGAAATTTTAGATATAAGTATGAGAAGAAAAAGAAATAAAGAGAATTAGAATAAGCAATGAGAAAACAAAACTATCACTTTTTGCAGACAATATGTTTTGCTTAGAAAATCCTAGAAAAACAACTAAAAACTGTTTGAAGTCATTAGCAATTTTAGCAAAAATCAATGTACAAAATAAAACAATATAAATAATCAGTATTTTTATATTACCAGCAAAGTTCAAGAACAAGAAAGATAAAGAGAAGTTCTATTTAAAATAACCATCAACTACACAAAATACTTAGGAATCTAGAACAAATAAGAGCAAATTTCATCTGGAAGAACAAAAGCTCAAGGATATCAAGGCAATAAGTGAAAAAAAAGTAAAAGAATATGGTCTAGCCATATCAAATCTCAAATTATATTATACAGTAGTAATTATCAAAACTATCTGGTACTGGCTAAGAAGTGGAATGATAGATCAATATAATAGATTGTGTACAAACTACAATATGATAAATGGTCAAAATCATCTAGTGTGTGATAAAGTCACAAAAACTCCTGGGAAAACCAGAAAACATATCAGAAACTAGGTATCGATCAATATCACACACCATATAACAAGATAAGGTCAAAATGAATATGTGCTTTACACACAGGTGTGTGTACCTGTGATACCAGGGTGATACCACAAGCAAATTATCAGGGCAAAAAAATATTTAAACTGTCAGATTTAAGACTAAGGGAAAAAGTTGGACTAAAGAAAATATAAAAAACATTACAAAATATAAATGAGATAATTTAGATTATATAAAATTAAAAAAGCTTTTGCACAAAGAAAACTAATGCAACCAAAATTGTAAGGAAAGTAGAAAATTGTAAAAAAAAATGTAGCAAGCATCTCTGATACAAGCCTCATTTCCCAAATATATAGAGAACTGTGTCAAATTTATAAAAAAAATACAAGTCATTTCCCAATCAATAAATGGTCAAAGGACTTTAACAGTTTTCAAAGAAATCAAAGTTATTTGTAAGTTATATAAATGTGCTCTAAATCACTATTGATGAGAGCAAATTAAAACAGTTTTGAGGTATCACCTCTCATCTATCAGAGTAGCTAAAATGATAAAAAAGGAAAATGTTAAATGTTGGAGAGGTTGTTGGAGAATGTTGGAGAAGTAAGAAAACTGGGACACTAATACATTGTTGGTAGAGTTGTGAACCAATCAAACCATTCTGGAGAGCATTTGGAACTATATCCAAAGGTTATAAAACTGTGCATACCCTTTGACTCAATAGTACCACTGCTAATTCTATATTTCAAAGACATAAAAACCAACCCAAACAGGGAAAAATAACCTATTTGTATTTTTTTAAAAGCATTTATACCAGTACCTTTGTGGTGGCTAAGAATTGGAAATCAATGGGATGCCCATCAAATGATGAATCACTAAACAAACTGGGGTATATGATTGTTATGGAATATTACTGAGCTTTAAGAAAATTTCAGAATAAAATTGAAAAGATTTGCATGAACTGATGAACTGTGAGGTGAACAGAACCATGAGAACATTGTACACAATAACAATAATATTATTGATGAAGAGTTGAGAATTATTTAGCTATTCTTAGAAATAAAAGGATCCAATACAATCCCAAAGGACTAGTGATGAACTTTAGAGAAAGAACTGCTATTGATTGAATGTAGATTGAAGCATGTGTTTTTCACTTTTTTATTTTTTTCTTTTATTTGAGTCTTTTTGTACAAATGACTAATGTGGAAATGTTTTACATAATTGCACATATTTAACCTATATCTGATTACTTTCCCTCTTGGAGAGAGGATACAGAAAGGAAGTAGGGAAGATAGAATTTAGAATTCAAAAGTCTAAATAAAAATGTTAACAATTGGAAAAAAGATCTTTAGCCTCAGTAGTATGATGCCACATTAAAGACCCTCTTCCTAAAAAGTTTTCAAAGTGTGTTAACATAAGATTCTTTAATTTATGCAACAACTAAGAAGCCTTTGTTATTGATTTCTTCTAAATAGTAAAGACAAAGGAGACATTAAGCTGGATCCCCACTGACAGCTTTTCAGTGCCATGGAAGTGGGTGGGGCATTTATGGTTAGGGTTAGGACTTCCTTCATGAGGTCCAAATGGAAGAAAGAGAATGATTGTACAGATTATGGATCATATTGGGTTGATTACCTCAAACACTTCAATGTGCCTCCTCACCCAGAAGTTCAGTTCTATCCGGTGTTTACGGGATTACAGGAGTATAGACTTAAGACTAGATGGGATCTAAGCAGTCTTTTATATTAAATCAATCTCAAAATTCATTTGCAAAAATAACAATGGATTAAGATGCCTCTTGCTCGGTTAGTTCACTGCATTAGTGTGTCAGTAGTACAGAAGACTTGGGAGGTACCATGGGCAAGTAGTGAAGTGGGCATCCAAAATCGAAATAGAGAATGGTCTGAATCATATTAGAAAATTTTAAAGTGTTTTAAATCATATAAAACTGTTCTTTTATACAAAGACCGTCATTTTTAACATGTAAGATGCTGTAGGAAAGCAGATATCGGGGGGGGGGGGGAATCTCCAAAAAAGCAAACACAAGTAACAAGAGCAAAATGTTAGCCTAGTGTTCCATTAGATCATAAAATCTTTGTGTATCCTCAGCACCTAACAGCATTGTCAAATGGTTGATTGATAAGGGGTGAGGAAATAGAGGCATGAAAAAGGAGGTAGGATGACCCTAAAGTGAGATTGAGCAAGCAGGCATCCTAGGGTCCATAAAATTAGCAAAGATCTAAGAGAAGGGATCAGTATGCTGATGAGCTTATAGAAGAACAAGGACCAGAGCCACAGGCCATGAGAAGAGGGTGCTACATAACTGCATTAGGGAGGGAGATGCCCCCATTGGCAGGAGAAGCAGGTCCTTAATACACTTAAGGAGAGAGACTCTTTGGGAGCCTTACTCCCATGAAGTTAGTGGAAGATGATAGGTCACTCCCTTGTTCCCTTGTCTTAAGAGAGCTGGTTTCTCTGTCAGAAGCAAGAAATTCTGTGGGGCCAGAGAGGAAGAAATTAATCACTGTATTTTTTAGCTGTCTGTTCTGGGGCCAGAGAGCTTGTTCTTCTGTGGGTGTGAACTGAAAGCTAGAATTTGTACAGAAAGAGCCCTGACTAGTTCAAGGAAGGAGCTTTGATGGGAGAAGGATGGAAAGAGTGGGGGTGTGCAGCAAGTCCTTGGAAGGTGTAAAACTGGAGCAATCCTGGAAGCAGTGATGAAGGAAAGCTGCAGAGAGTGAGGTGGCTGCTGATGTAGGTATTGTATAGAGAAATGCAAAGTAGGATGGTAGCCCAGGCTATCTTTGAGGCTGGGAAAATCCATATGGATTTTCTAGTTGGATTTTCTAGTTGGATTTCTAGTTGGATTTACTACTAAAGATTATATGGGGGATATCTCTCCATAAACAGAAAAGAACGCCAGGCAAATCGAATAATGATGACAATCAGTATGAGAGATTAGATCTGAATCAGCAGATTGCTGAACTTCTCCCAGTTCATTTAGGGAAAGGAGTCCACAGGAGGGCATCGTGTGACAGAGACCATAGGATAAGGGCTAGCTTTTTGCAAAACAGCTGACTCTTAAATACCCTAGGACATAGAACCAGGTAGTTCAGTAACTGAATAGCATGGAAAGAAAAGGGAAGAAATGCTTATTAAATGCCTAGTATTTGCCAGATATTATGTGAAACATTTTACACAGAGTGCTTTCTTTTGTTTTATTATTTTACTTTGTTTACCTAGAAGGCAAATGGATGTCTTTTGTTTCATAACAGATCATGAATCTGTCGATATGAGCATTCGTTTTCTGTGCCAGTTCCACAAGGAATACTCTAATGAACTCATAATAGTCACTCATTACAGCATCAGCAAAAAGCAGGTCCATTCCAGGCGGATACACAATTAGTTGACAATTAGAGAAGTCCAGTGGACCCAGAGGCACTTTGACAAGATTACTCTTAGTGTTCCATGGAAGGCAACACTGGCAGCCCACGTGCCTGTCATTAGTATCCTGCTGTGCCTGCTGCACATCCAGGTGCCTCCAGGAGTCTTTAGGGATTGCATCCGCTCATTGTCTTTATATGATATTGTACTGAGTTTACTAACATGCTTTCCTTTAAATAAGGTAGAACTGTGAAGGATAACATCAAAGAACCTTCTCTTTTGAAGCTCTGGCTTCCTCCACTCAGGCCCTTCTCTGCTGCTTCATTGTGGCAAAGATGTGGCTTAGATGTGACTGTGGCAACAGGATTGATCCTGAGTGAGACCCAGGATTGGTTCAGAGGTAAGGAACAGGCTGGATCACCTGTGGGAACCTTTATTGCTCAAAGTACCCCTAAGCTGATTCTTAAAAAAACTCCACTAATGATCCACAAGACCATGGTTCATTCTACAGTAGGTGTCATTCAGCTCCAGCAAGTTATAAATGATAAATGGGAGTAGGGAAAGGAACATTATAGGGCATATCATCAAGAAAATGCAGGATTGAAAAAAAAGGGAGTGAGTGATCCTGTTATGATGCTCAGAGTTAATGAAGAAATGGCCTGAGTACTTCCTAGGCACCTACCAAATCTTAAAAGACTTAAAGCAAGATGTCCCTCACACTGGACAGCCTGTCCACAAAAGATGGATTGGAGTACTTGGGAAAGCAGTGCCCAGAATGAAAAGGAAACTCTGATTCCTGTACCTTTAGAACTGTCAGAGAGAGGCCTCAATAGCATCCAGGCCATCTCAGAGCTGAGTACAAATCCCTTCATTAGAATCCCTGACAAGTGGCTGTCTTCTGCTAAAATATCCAAAAAGATCAAAAATGTACTGCCTCCCAAGATAGCTCAATTAATTTTTAGACATCTCTCTTTGTCAGGGACCTTTTCATACATTGAACCTCAGGCTCTCTCTTTTCACGCCCCTCTACCTTCAGAGTCTGTTTTCTACAAACAAATAGAGTATGTTTAATTAGTTCTAAAAACTTGATGACACCAGAGATATAAGGAGGAAGGCATGGATGGGTCAGAGATGTACCAGTGGAAGGTACACCTATGGTGAGGTGACAGAACCATCGAATTATTGAAGTCCATTTGATTTCAGGAACTTTCCAAGATTCTTATAATGAATGGGAATGGGATAATTTTATAGACATTTATAAAGCTTCTTCCATTTACATACAAAGTGGACCTGAGTTAAGTGCCAGAGAGACCAATATCAATATTATACATGCTCGTATTAAGAATACGGAAGGTCAATTGGAAAGAGGAATTTGTGTATTCAGATAGGAAAACTTATGTTTACGTGGTGCTGTAGGAAACTTGAAGAAGGAGATGACATCTTGTCTTAACCTTGGAGGAAAAAGGGAACTCATCAGATAGGGGACAAGAGTAAGGAATGAGAGCTTGGTTTTTTGATTAATATTGTAGTACATAGGCTCTAAGGCACACTTTCCCAACTCAGTAAATATGGGCCCCACATGGAAATGACCCTTTATTATTTTTCTCTTCAGAGTCTTAGGGATATCCCTGAGGTATTGGGGAACTTCTAATAACATTACTCATAATTCCCTTCCAGTGAATCCCTCCTAATGAATGTCAACCTCTCAGGCAGCTGACAATGGTTAACTTGAGACATTCACCACTAAGTTATAGCTAGTGCTAAGTTACATATCACCTTTTCCCTGAACTAGGGAAACACTTTTCCTACTCCATCTCTTGTAAGAGTGAACCAAAATTGAGGGAGTATGCTACAAGTAGTCCTCTCCAAAATTGCTCCTGGATATGACAGAGCAATTGATTTCTGTTTCAATTCACTACTGGATTGCATTGAATAGATGACTTTATTCATGGCTCCTCTCTGGACTCTATTGTTGCTTTAAGTGGATGTGAGTGAAAGGGACCATTGGTAGCTCTTCTAGTCTTGTGAAGTACTTTAAAGTCATAATCTGGCTGATTATTTCTTAATATTTAAGAAAGAATTAAGAAGACTTACAAGGAACAGATGTATTATATGTTCATAGTCACATGGCTGCTGGTTGGGCTGAAAAGGAAACGCTGGAAGGCCAGAGACCACCTAGAAACATTTCCCCTTACTAACTTCAAAATCTCAAATTAAGAGAGAAAAAGGGATCATCCTCTTCTTTTTTTTTTGTATGCACTTTCAGTTCTGCCTCCATAGACAACCAAAAAAATTCTATCACTATTCAATCAGCTGAGAAGAAATAGTCAGAATATACTGCAGGTACATTTTCAAATGGAGGTCAGGGCATCTTCATTTATTAAGCCCAGAAGCAATATCATGGAATTTTTACAGGTTGCATTGCAGGTAATATTGTAAATGTTCTGTACAAACCATGGGGAGATCTAGTCCCTTATTTTACTAATAAATGACAAAGATAATTCTATTGATGGTGATTGATGATAATGACAAATAATAATCAGCAGGAATGTTTATTCAATTTATTTTGATTGAGTATATATGGAAAGCCTCACATCTACAGAAACTATTGGAGTTTTTCTTAATTTAATTAATTAAATAAATTGTTCAAATATCATAGATTAAGTATCCGGTGCATGTAGACCATCTGGTCGGATATTGGGTAAAAGAACTTAGCTGTTGCTTAGGCTCCACCCTCAAATAGTTTATGGAATATTAGGAGATGAGCCCTAAAACCCAAGAACTCTGATCCATATGTTTCCATCAATTATGTATTTATTGGATAAAATTTTAGCCTGGTAAGTCTTATCTATTAGGGTTCAGGGATGAACTCTACCTTTAGTCCAGAGATATTGGCAATTTTCTAAGAAGAAAAAGATTTCTATGAGTTCAGATATAGGATAGGAAACCAAAATTTTCTTCCTAATTTGGTGGAAAAGGAAAGGAGGTCTGTGGGAAAAGATACAATATGAACTTGGTTTTATCAAATAAATGTGTTGTTCATTTGGGAGCTCAATTGTTAAGCTGGAGAAATGCAGTTCAGAGATTTAGAGGATTATCGAAAAATTCCATCAAGTAAAAATCTTACTCTTATGTCTTTACTTGTCCTTATCCTATGGTTTCTGAATGATTTTCAAATGCCTTTAAATATGCTCTGAGGGAAAATGAATCTAGCCCATCAAGGATTCCCTAACAACCATGCTTAAGTGCCTGCTGGGTAGGTCAATGCCTGAAACATTAGTTTTGTTGTCAAACCCCCTCTCTCTAGATGGGAGTTGTGAAGTCAAATCAAGTCAACAAGCCTCTATTATAAACTTACTGTGCCAGGAACTGGGCTAAGCTTGGAATACAAAGAAAAAGAAAAGTAGGCCCTTCCTTCAAGGAGCTCAGTGAAGGATGTATATCAGACTTTGGGCAAGATTCTTACCCTTTGTAGAAAATAAGGGGATTCAACCAGGTAATTCCTAAAATCTCTCCATTTAGTCTATGATTCTAGATTCTACTGTAGAAGTCTGGACTTGGGTTGCTGAAGCTGCACTGATAACTGCTCTGCTTCTGATATCTATCTATACATCCATCTATCTTCATCTTTCTCTTTCTTTCCTCCCTTCCTCCTTTTCCTCCTTCCTTCTATCCTCCATTCCTTTCTTCTTTCTTTCATTCCTCCCTTCCTTCCTTATTCCCTAATTTAATTTCCTTTCCTTCTTTTCTTCCTTTCTTCCTTGATGGAGCCACAATGCATGATATCTTGAATCTCACAGATTCTCACAGAGGCTCAGGTACTCATTGGTTATTTGATGTAAGCCATTCTCTTTTTTTGGCTGAGGCAATTGGGGTTAAGTGACTTGCCCAAGGTCCCACAGCTAGGATGTGTTCAGTATCTGAAGCCAGATTTGAACTCAGGTCTTCCTGACTTCAGGACTGGTGTAAGCCATTCTCTTTTACAGAATTTCCTAGATATATTCTTCATTGGCTGTTGCCCAGCCTTGACTAATACCTCCAGGGACAGGTAATTTACTACTCTACAAAGCAGTCCATTTCCTAGTTAAACAGCTTTGAGTGTCAGAAAGTTCTTATTTTCATGATTCCAATGCCTCCCTGACTCCTTTCAATCTCCATTAATTAGTCTTCATTTGATTTGTGAGAGCCACATATGCTCAATCATTCCTTCTTCCATGTGATCACCTTGTAATTAACCACATGACTCTTCTAGCTGTTAATATTCCCTTTTACTGGGCTCTGATATTTTATTATTTCTTAACTTTGAATTTTTGCCTTCTTTTTCTGCTGTGTGCTTCTTTTTAAATAATGGCTCACTCAGGAAGAAACTCTGGATGGTAAAGAACCAAGTATATTTAGGGGTATGGCTAGAGAGACAATCTTCTTTATGGAACAGAGTAGAAAAGGATACAGTTGATGTTGATCAGTGCCTATTAACATTAGCATATCCTGTGCCAGGGCTAGGAAGCCATCTTCATATCCAGTCTATGAGGAGACCAGTCTCACTGGTGTCAAGAAACTACTAAAGAAACAAGCTGCTTCAATGTCAGCCTTACAAAAGAGACTTGCTCCACTGTCCCATGCCTTCAAATTTACAAAATCACCCACACCAGGGTGCTTGAACCAAGTCCATATTGGGACAGAACCTGGACCAAACTACCTTTGAGTAGAGGAAGTGACCATCTCCTAGATGAATTCCAAAGGCTTGTAAAATGCTTTGTGGTCCAAAGTACCTCTCCCCTTATCCTATTCCCCTATATCCTATAGGATACCCTATCCATCCTTCAATGCCTGAAACAGTCTCTATCCCCCATTATCATGTCTTTGGCTGAAAGTAGTAATCAATTTGTCAATGAATAATCATGCATTTACTTAATTTTAACTAATAGAAATACTGTTTTGCCTAATAGTCACCTGCTTAGTTGGGGTAGGGGAGAAACACCATTGAGTTGGCAAAGTGGATTCTCTAGGCAGCAATCAATATAGATGCTAATTTACAATAGATGAACTGTCATCTTTCCTGTCTTCCTGTTACTCTGAGAGGTATCTAGTGGAGAAGCAATATTACTGGACCAGGAATAAGGAAGATTTCTTTTAAAGTCCTGCCCTGGTTATGTGACTCTGGGCAAGTCACAGTCTATTTCAGACAGTTTTTGTCCTCAAATCTTGGCATAATAAGAGCTCCTAAAGAGGTGTTGGGAAGGCCTGTTGACATGTAGAGGAAGGGAAGGGGATGATATAAATTGCCCCTCTAAAAAGGATTCTATAGCAAGCCTAACATTCTGAAAGACTGGGTTTGCTGCCTCTACAATGAAGCTGCAGAGTCCCTGGCTTCCAATCAAATGCTCACTTGCTCCTGTTAAGCAGACTTCCAGGGAAAATGAGAAGAAAAATGAACCTTAAGCAAGGCAGCATGCCTACTTCGAACTTGCTTGGATGTCCAATCAGCCTGGGGTTTCTCTTTCTCCCTCACTTGCTCCTCCTCTCTCTGTAATTATTCTAGTTCTTTATTGCCCTGTCTGTCCATCCTTAACCATCTTTATGGAAAGCCATGTCTCTTGGGCACCTAAAAGAAAAGCACCAAATCCTTTCTCTTAAATCATGCCCTTAATCTATCCCCTACAGTCATTCCAGAAGGTTAAAATGCCAAACACCAGGAGAACCATATTCTATGAGGAGGTTAATGATCCTCAGATATTCCTCCATTGAAGGAGCCATGTTTCTGTCCTACTGATGGGGTCACATAAACTCCAGGAGATAGTGTTTGTGGCTGGTATGGACACAGCTGCATTCTGCTCCAGGGCCTGTGACCAACCCGCAGTCTGGCAGATTCTGGGATCTTATTCTTGTGCCTTCCTACTCCAGCTATTCCAAAATCATACTGGTGGATCCATCCTGTTAGAAAACAGACTTTGCGAAGAAAGAATAGCAAACGGGGTTATGTGGATTTCTCTTTTCTTTTGTCTAGTGTGAAAGTTTCTAGATTTGCTCAGTTATGATTTATTAAAAAATGCAGAAGAAAAGACAAATGCATAGTGCAGGAGGAGAATTTCAATTGTTAATCTGTTAGGCACAGCCTGAATTAGTTAGCCAATCCCATGGCAATCATTTCCCCCCAGGTTTCTAGGTGTTCCATGGTGTGGAGTGTCCACAGTGAAAGCCACTCAGTCTCTCTTTTCTTCCTATTTTCAATATTCCTGCTTGCCTGGCTTCCCTACCCAAACGACTCACCAGTGCCTAAATTCCACCACCAACTCCCAAATCCAATTTGGGGCTTCCATTTAAAAGCCATACTGAGCTAAGAGGGATTCTAATGCCTGAGACCCAAGCACAGAAAATTCCATGGCTTAATAACTTACCTTGGTGATTTACAAATTTTCTTACAAAAGGAAAGAAAGATCTCTAGAGTTTGCTTGAGCTGCTTTTTTCCTTTGTGTCTGTGCTTGAGTGAAAGGGAATAAATACGAAGAGATAGCTGACTTAGATGGAAATGCTTACCTTTCGACCAACCCTCTGAGGAAGAGTATTATTATTTACCAAAAAATGGTAACAAGGAGGACCAGAAAAGGTGACAGAATCTCAGAACCTTGAGCCTCAGTCCTCAGTCTCAGAATGCTGGGTTCTTTCTGTTTTGTTGGGGAGATCTACAGCAAAGACTGTCTCTAGCTTGGGGCTTCTGATTTCACCATCTGTAAAATGAGGCTAATAATGCACATTGCACATGGAAGATAGGAAAATTAATGAGATAAATGCAGATTAAGCCCTTTGAGCTCATTAAGAAGAAAGCTCTACAGCAGGACACGGCAAAGCAGTTGTTTTAATGAGCTTCACGTGTATCAGAGAGGAATCATGTTACAGTTCCACCTCTGTGTAGACAGTATCAGTGTTTCATTCATGCAGAAAAGGGCAACATTATGAATAATAAAAAGAGAATAAGAAGGAGGTGGTGAAACCATACCAAGTTATTCAGAGCCTGATTTGATACTGCTAGCAGAGAAGCAGTCAGCACCATGGACAGAGATCCGGTAGCTAGCTGGCTTGATTTGGGGAAGGCACCGGCAGTCCAGACTTAGCTACCACTGTCACATCATACAGGGACAACAGGAGCTAGAGTTATGAAGAAGGAGAAAAATGTACAGGTAGTGATCGAAGGCAGAAAACTTTGTATTTGGGTGCTTGGATTGTCCATAAAAAGGGAGCCCAACTCTGCCAGATTTTCCAAGTCATGGAAACCTGGGGCCAAGGAGTTCTGAGTATGAATGTATCTAATGTGGTGAACATGTCTCTGAGTCTCTTCCCTTCTCCAAATGTATGGACTGAACCAAAGAAATATTCATGCATGTGTATTGATAGGTCCTTCCCCAGGGTTCCTTTTGTCCCATAGAAACATATAGGGGTGTGACTAGTAAAGGAAGAATTTTTTTTAAAAAAGGGGAGACCCCTCAAGGCATATTTCATCTAATGTGGTGGGTTTTTTTTGAGATCTGGACCCAGTTAATATTGGGATAAATAATCTTTATATACACATACATCTTCCTTGATTCACTATTTCCATGGGTGAGTACTGTTCTCATCTTGAGCTTTCCTACATGATTTCATGGGTTCCAAGATCTTTCTCCTTTACACTCTAGAGCAGCTAACTATGCACTGTCCAGTTCTATGACCTTTCATCCTTAACCTTTGTGCACGTGATTCCCAGACTGGAAGGGCAACAGACGAGGGTGAACATGGTGTGAAGGAGCAGGGATGAACATCTGCATCTGATCCTCACTATTCTGACAATAGAAGTCTGATGGAAAGGATGCTAATCATTTGCAAATAATTTCCTGTTTTTCAAGGGTCGGGGCTAGGCTCAGGATATGTTTGGAAAACCTTAAGTCCAATTTGGCAGGCATATAAGCTAGAGTATATAGTTATAGGAGCTAAGCCTGAAGAAGGGAAAAATAGCAAAAAGTTCATTTCTTTTTAAAAAGGAAAAGAAGTGCATTTTCCAAATTAACTTCCAAGATAATGTAAAGATTTTCATGTGAGAAGGTCCCTAAATTAGGAAAATCCAGGCTTAATTCTACTGGGAAGGCATTTGAGGATGATAGAATCTGTCAGCTTTTAATTGCTGGAACCCTCTGGGGGGTGAGATTTTCAGGGCCTCCTGGTTCCTTCCAAAGAAGGCCTTGACACTCTTTCCTTGGGGAATGAGCAGACACATGGATCTATTCTTTGCCTTTCTATTCAGACATTTGTCAGTGTGGTATTTTTAGCTCCCTGGCAGTGAGTGACTTTGCTCCCTGAGCACATGTGTGACTCATAGCCCACACTGCAGGAAATGTGATTTATAATTCATATGGGGAGTATAGACTCCATAGAATGCGAAATTTCCCCAATTTTCAGCTGATGCTTTGAGTACATTCAGAGAGAGAACTTTTAAGGAAGAAATTATTAGATGATCCTGAACTGATCAATAACAATCTTGATTTATTTTGTTTTAAAGCAACAAGCCTCTCCTTTAGTCCTCTCTTGGGAATCATTTTAGGGATTATGCAAATGAAACTAAGAAACAGAGTCCAGTGTGAGGTCTGACTACTCTATGCATCATGCCTTGGGTTGTGCTGCCTTGATCTATACATGATCATTATCTCTCAAACTCCCTTAGCAGATTCAGGTGGTCAGGAATGAATCACTGGAAAATAGGGCTCATTGTGCTGCTGGTACCTGAGAGGCAGCAGAGGTCTTGGAAAGAGCAATCTTTGGGGCTCCTTAGCACAGTGCTTAGCATGAAGTAGGTGCTTGATCTGGTCCAGGGACTCCATTAAACTGCCCTTTACTCTTAGACTCTCTGATCCTTCCAAGGTTCAGCTTCTGCCACTACCCAGAGGACACCATGCTTCATTGCTTTCTGTAAGGGTTGCACTTCTATAATCTGACTTGAACAAAGATTCTACTCACCCCATAACTGGAGATTTGATTTGATTTTTTTTAAATAATAGATTTTTATTTTCAAAATACATGCAAAGATAGTTTTAAAAATTCATCTTTGTGAAATTGTTCCAATTTTCTCCCTCCTTTCCCCCACCTCCTCCCTAGAAAACAAGTAATCCAATGTGTGTTAAACATGTATAATTCTTCTAGACGTATTTCCACATTTACATGCTGAATAAGAAAAATCAGTTCAAAAAGGGAAAAAAGAGAAAAAAAACAAAAAGCAAGCAAACAACAACAAAAAGTGGAGAAACTGCTGTGATTCACAGTCAGTTCCCACAGTCAGTTCTCTTTATCACAACACCATTGCAACTGACCTGAATTACCTCATTGTTGAAAAGAATCACGTCCATTGGAGTTGATCACATGATCTTGTTTCTGTGTCCAATGTTCTCTTGGTTCTACTCATTTCACTAAGTTCCTGTAAGTCTCTACAGACCTTTTTGAAATCATCCTGCTGATCGTTTCTTTTAGAACAATTATATTCCATAGCATTCATATACCATAACTTATTCAGCCATTCCCCAAATGATGGACATCCACTCAGTTTCCAGTTCCTTGCCACTATGTAAAGGGCTGACACAGACATTTTTGCACATGATGGGTTCTTTTCCCTCTTTTATGATCTCTTTAGGATATAGGCCCAGTATCCTTTGACACTGCTGAATCAAAGAATATACACAGTTTAATAGTCCTTTGGGCAAAACTCCAAATTGTTCTCTAAAATGGTTGGATCTAATTGGTGATATACACATATATGTACATATACATTGATGGTATACACACGTACATATCGTCACACATTACACATTTATGTACAGATGGATATATATCCATATACATGTACCGTGTATATATATAGACATGCATATACACACATCTTCCTAAGCTTTTTCCCTTTCAAAGAGAGGCCATTTTTCTTTTAGCCTGCATTTGGGGAAATACCATAATCAGACACTCATGCTTCTTGTTTCCTCACTTATCTGTCTAGTGCTCAATGGACTCCAAGAGTCTGCCAGATTACCTGGGAGGGCTGGAGAAGACTTGTGGATGCCTTACCCTAGGGCCCCAGACCAGGCAATAAACTTAGATCATTGGGCCCAATGTTCATACATCTGCTGTTCTAACTTTTCCAAATATCAGGAAGCTGTATCTTTTATAATAATATATCTAATATAATAATAAATCTTCCCTCTCCCAAAACCATAACTGATGCCATGATTCTCCTTTAATCTCCTTTTTATTGAACTCAGAATGATTTTTTCTGTTGTCCAGATCTTCCCTTTCAGATCTCCCCCCCTATTCAGTCCATTTGTGTCTTATCTTCTCCCCTACCTTCCCCTGTTCTCCATACCTCTCATAGCCTTGCATTGATAAACTTTGCATATTTCAGGCATAACTCATATTATCTAATAACTATTGTTTAAAGTTTGGATGGAACTCTCTCCCCCACCCTTTCTCTTACTTACTCTCTCTCTCCTCTCTTTCCTCTCTTCTGTTTCTTCTCCTTTCTTCTCCTCTTCCTCCTCCTCCTCTTCCTCCTCCTCCTCTTCCCCCCCCTCTCTTTCTCTGTGTGGGTGTGGGTGTGGGTGGGTGTGTGGAATTTGGGGGAGAAGATGGAGAGTTAAAAGCTTCAATAAATAAGTATTTATTAGCATGCCATACACTATACTGAGGCATCTAGGTGGTGCCATAGTACATAGAACTCTGAGCTTGGAGTTGGGAAGACCTGAGTTCAAATCCAGCCACAGATTCTTGCTAGCTTGTGACCCCAAACAAATCTCTTAATATCCATCTGCCTCAGTTTCTACAACTTTGAAATGAGATGATAATAGAATCTGAATTGCAGAATTATTATGAGGGTAAGATGAGATAACATATGGAAAGCACACTGCAAACCTTAAAGTGCTATATAAATGTTACTGCTGCTGATACTGGTACTGTCACCATCATGTGGGTGATGCTGGGGAATAGATGGAGACAAATAGGGCAGTTCTTGTAGCATTCTATCAAACAATACAATGTGTATATACAGACCTTTCCTGCTAATATTCTAAGTTTCTTGGGCCACAGGATTATTTCACTCTGTCTTTTTACTGGTTCTGCTCATCCAGGATTTGTTTTTAGGTGCTATTTTATGGTTGTTTGAAGATAAATATGAGAGATTTACAGTGATTTATTGTTTACTCTTCCATCTTGGGTCCCAGTAATCTGATCTTTTTCTGATAAATTTCTTAGAGAGTTGGACTCAGTTGTAAACTTCTATGTCTTCATCTTAATAGGATGTAGCTTTAACTCCTTTCTTACATGTGAACCAACTATCCCTCTTTTTTTTCCCTTAAATTGCCAATGTAAAGGGCCTTTGTCACATTCCCAATTCACATAATATCAGATACTTCTAAGGAGGCTTGTTTGGGTTTATCTAGATCTCCGAAAATGGATGAAAGTACTCTTTTTCCATTCCTGCAGGGGTGGGTGCAGTCTTTATTGATTGGCTGTATAACTAGAACTGACTGAGTCTTTAAAATGAGTAAGAATAATAAGACAGTTTCACTTTCTGGATCAAGCTTCCTGATGTTCCTTCCTACTGATTACAAAGGGTGAAAATCCCAGTTCACCTACAAGGTGAGTGTCATAAACTGAACCAGTGAAAGGCAGAGGACCTCTTTTGACTAAAAAGAGGTCTTACTCTTTTACCCTAGTTTTGAGAAAGAGACCTTGATATATTTTCTGTCCTATTGATTGACTTTCTCAGTCTCAAAGGCCAGTGACAATTCCTACTTGACCTAGGAGTTCATGGTATAGCCCTCAGTGGTGGAATGGTGCAGCTGGCCAGACCAGAGGGAAGACTTGAACCTAAGACTTGAGCCCAAATGTATGTATATGTGTACAGATTTTGACTTGGAACTTGGGCCTGTGTACTTTATACAAATTGAATTAAACATTAATTGAATTCCTTTTCTCCCCCCCAGAGACTGCAAGGGAGAGGGAATTCAGCTCTATATATTGAGAGAATAAGTTTGTTGAGATTAGACCTTTTGAAATAAATATTTCTTTATAAAACCTAATGCTACTATTATTGGCTAAATGGAACTGGGGTGCAACAAATCTACTTTTATAATTAGAGGAACATCATCTGTTGGAGTTGGAACAGTTTGCAGATCACTTGTGGTAGGAATGAAACATGGCCTATCTGGCCTTCCAGGTAGTCAGAACCAGAGTTCTGTTATTACTATCAGGAATTGTTATCAAGCTCATGGTTAGAGTTCATAGACTCTATTCATTTCTTTTGTTAGGAAATAGGCACAGCATCTACATCTCAACCACTGGTCTGTTCTTTCTTCCTCAGTTTTCAGTGGTTATTCAAGGAAAACAACTTCTAACTATAGCTCAGAAGGAAAAAATGCTTGCCAATAGGCAAGGCAATACAAAGAAAAGAGTCCCAAAGACTGGGGGGGGGGGAAGAAATTTTCAGTGATGAAATTCATGTTTTCTTTCAAGGTTATACCAAACTACCATCAGAAGTGGAGGCAGACCTGTAAGGTCAGAGTATCTTCATCAAACTGTAGGATACTCATCCAAAAATGTCTAGAGGATTTTTACTTCCAGTGGGCCTCGAAGTTTTGTTCCCATTGAAGAAAAGATAAAAGCTGGTAAATAGAATGCAATACAACAACACTTTGTAGCAGACAGTCATCTGTTATCAGAGGTTAAGAACTGTATCCCAGAGATAAAAATTTATGTCAGTGACTTACAAACTCACTTGATTTAAACTTCATTGAAAACTATAAACTATAATTAAGGCTCAAACTTGGGTGAAATGGACTTCCTCAGATAAACACTTTTTATTCTATGTTTTATAAGGAAGAATTAAGAAACATCTCAAAATCATGTAGAATGATAAGTGATTGAAAGGAAAGGAATATATATATGTATATATTACATATTACATATTTAAATCATTAAACTATGTAGAGGAGGATTTGGGGAAGATGGTAGAGTAGGTTAGAAAAGTCCAAGCTCTCCACATTTTCCCCACAAATAAGATAAAATTGTGCTTCAGGGCAAACAGGGCAAGCAGTTAAACAAATCAGAATTGGGGCAGGACAAGGTTCTCCTAGCACAATCAGAGAAAGATATGAGGACAAAGGATTGGTCCCTGTAAAATGTAAATGCCTCCAGGCTAGTTCCTCTGAAACAACAAGTAGTGAGCCCTGGGTCTAGCTGGTTCCAGAGGTAGCTTAAGCCCCAGCCACAAAAACTTTCCCCTCATGGAAAGTATGAAGAGTTGGGAGTCTGAGTCAAAAAAGATTGAGGGAATCATTGTTGATTAAAAAAAAAAAAAAAAAAAAAAAAAAAAAAACTCAGGGTCCAGCTATGCTGCTGAAACGCAGTTCTGAATGTGAAGGAGACAGAAAGTACAGAAACAGTGGAGCAGGGATGCTGCTGCCTGCAGGCACTTACAGGAGGGCAGGTTCCAGGCCAAAGAGGAGAACTGAATAAGGATCTAAGGCTAAAAGCATCATCCACCACATCCCAGAACTAGACATGATTACACCAACAATGTGCTACAAAATGAGCAGACAAAGGAGAAAGAATACAATCTTAGAAAGTTATTCTGGGAATAGGAAAGAGCAGAGTTCATTTTCAGAGGAAGATGCTGAAGTAAAAACAAAAAGCCTTTCCTACCCAAAAAAAGCAGCATTAAATGGTCACATCCTCCCCCCAAAACAAAAATTCATAGAACTTAAAAAGACTTGAAAATCAGATGAAAAAGATTGAAGGAAAGGTTAAAAAAAAGAGGAACAATACAAGAAAAACAAGATGATTATGTAGATTGTCAACCAACTAGAAAAGGAAATCCAGAATCTTAAGGAAGAAAATGCCTCTTTGAAAATTAGAATTGAACAATAGGAAATCAGAGACCAAGAAATAATAAAAACAAAATATGAAGAAGGAAAACAATAAAGATGAGAAAATAAAGAAATGAGGAAAATAGAGAAAACTCCCAAAAGATTTGAAGAACAACAGATCAACAGAAAAACAACAGATCAAGAAGAAAAAAAATAATAAAACTACGATAAAAAAAGGAATCTTGATATAATAATACAAGAAAAAAATGAAAGAAAATTGTCCCAGTGTTAGAAGAAGAGGGGAAATTAGAAATGGGGGCAAAAAAAGAGATCCTATGAGGAAATCCTACAGGAACATCATAACTAAATTCAGAAACCAAGGATCAAGGAGAAAATATCATGAGCACCAAGAGCAAAACAATTCAGATACAATGGAGCACAATTAAAATCACATAACATCTAGAAATGGCTATATTAAAAGACTACAGGTCTTGGAAAAATATATATCAAAGAGCTAAAAACCTAGGATTGTGACCAAAAATATCATACTCAAAAACTTAAACATAATCCTAAAAGGAAAAAAAATGGATATTTAATGAATTGTCAGACTTTCAGGATTCTGCTGTGAAAAGATTTGAACATACAAGATGCAAAAGAAAAATCAGTAAACATTGAAGATTAATTTCAATGAATTCAATGAGGATAGACTGTTTATGCTTAATATGTTATAATATAAGCTATGTGTCTAAGATTGTCATTAGTAAGTGGGTAATTTGAAAGAAAGATTGGGGTAGAGCTGAATGTGATGTTATTCTAAAAAGCAAAACCATGTAGGAAAGGTTAATAAAAAGAGTAATTATATTTTATAAATGAGGTCAGGGAGCAGCAAGAATTAATAGAGAACAAGTAGATGGGGAAGGGATATTTCTAAAATCCCACTCACATCAGGAATGTGTTAAAGAGGGATCAATTTGTATAAATCTCGGAGTTTATAAAAATCTTCTAAATTCATTAAGAAATAAGGGGAGGGAAGAGGATAGAAGGAATATAGATCAATAGGAATGGAACAAAGTGTGTAGATTAGTTGATTGGTTGTTAACTTTTATACTCAAAAAGAACCAAAATAACATCACTGTGTTAGATTTAAGTTACAGTGTGTCCAATTGTGTTTGATCAGACCAATACAAGCTGGGAATACTCTGCCACAGATCGGACACAAATAATCCCTGTGAACAGGTCCCTGTCTCTCTCTGTCTCTGTCTGTCTGTCTGTCTGTCTGTCTTTCACACACACACACACACATGCACACACACACACACACACTTTTGCCCCTTATTAGGCATCAATTTCTAGAATCAAATTTCAGTAATGTATCTCTTTTTACTAAATCAAAATGATCACCACAATAGAATATCAAATGTACCTCCCTGCTCACGCCCTCCTGGTCTACCTTGCTTTTCAGTTGTACCTTGACCTACCTTGCTTTTCAATTGTACCTTGACTTGTCCTTCTCCTCATTTTTTTTCCTCAATCTTTCCTCCTTGAATACTTTCTTCATTTTCTAGCATTTTCCTTCAGTCTTTTTCCCTTTGACTCTTTCAGTTTGTCTTGAAATCATCACCAATTTTACTTTATTAAATGCACTTATTGATTTCTTCACAATACTCAAACTCACCATGTTTCCTTCCCTCCTCATCTTCCTTCTCCTCTTTTTGTCTCCTCCTTTACTTCCTCCACCTCCAACTCATTCTCTTCCCCTTCTTTCTCCTCCTCCTTCTCTCCCCCCTCCTTTTTCTCCTTTTTGTCTGGAAAGGAATGACACTAGGAAGTATAAGCTACATAAGGCACTTTTCTACTTAAGAAGATGAGGGATGAGGAAGAGTAAAGAGTTTCTTTTCATGGAAATAGTGAAGTCCCAGTTGTCTGGATTCATAACCTCTGGAGTCCTGTCATGATCATGAGGTGTGCCCATCTGTTCTTTAATTCCCTGGGAAGAATCACTAGCCAGCTCCTGCTGGATGTCTGGGTCCAACAAACTTGCTTAGTCTCTTGAGTTGACTTTCATTCACCATTTTTGTTAGAATCTCTAAACACCGATCTCAGTGTTTTTTTTTTTTTTTTTAATGAATGGTAGGTTGTTTCACTGAATGCTGACTAAGGGACTGGGGTGTGCCATTAAGGGGAAGGAACCTGGTCTTTGGTAGAGTTAATACCAATTTTTGCTAAGTAGGCAATGGGCTTGGTGATTTCTGTGCTGCTGAAGTATCCCAAGTGCTGCTAGTATCCATTAAATCTACACTGGGGTAGAGCTCTGAGTGTCTTGACCTGGTTATGTCTCTGCTTGTGTTGCCTTTATGTTCTCATAAAATTATCCTGAGCACCAAAGGAGACCCTGTTCTTAAATGACTATGTGCAGTTGAAAGCAGGTCCCAGGCCAGTGAGATTCTTCTTGGCATTCTTCAATAAGAATGGCAGCTTGGATTTCCATGGTGCTTTGCAGGTATTTGGAAGCTCTTGAATCTATTGGACAGATCAGCTATAATGGAGGGAAAGGGGGAGATGTAACTGTCTACCTGCTAGGTGTACAGATAAGAATATAAAGACACCAGGGATGAAATGCATTTATTGGACAGGAGACCAAAGCTTTAATCACAGGGAATGGTTGGGAAATCTGAAAACTAACAGTGACTGACAGCATGAACTCAGCCAAGCTTTGCCAGCCTGGCACAGTCTTGGCTTAGTAAAAAGTGGGGCTGATGCCCCATCACCTCCCAAAAGAGAAGGAGGCTGACTAACTGGCTCTGACACTGAAAAATTCACTGCCTTCCCTTGATAAACATATTAACTACCTGTTAGCTTGTATCAAAGAATCTTCATTGTTAACTAAACAATAGGAAGCCAATTTGGGTCTCATACAATGAGAGAGAGGTAGTATTGTGTCATGGGTAGTGTGCTGGACTTGGGGTCAGGAAGAGCTGGGTCTGAAGCCTTTTTTTTTTGGACAAGACTGCATTTCTACAAAAATCTCTTTGTAGACTCCAGAAACTTCATTTGTCATTGCTGTAGATGTGGTTGTTGTCAGAGGCAACAACAAAGGCAGGAAGCCCTGGATTCCAGTCCCATCTCTGACACAACATGACTATGGGACAATCTTCATGTCCCAGGAAACTCTCCAGGATGATTAGATGCAGAGAGGCACTCACCTGCCTTGGAAAAGGGCTCTTCCTGTAAAAGTCCCTGTGCCCACCCCTATAACTATTATTACGACTTGGAAGGGTTGTTTTCTTGGGAAATGGGCAGAATGGACCTCCTTAAAATCGCAGCTAGAGTATTGCAGATCTGGAGCTAGAAGGAATCTCAGAGGTTGTTTTCTCCAACCCCTTCATTTTACAGCTGAGGAAACAGACCCACACAAATTAAGGAACCTCTCTAGAGTTCATAGCTAGTAAGTATCTGAAGCAGAATTCTAATCCAGGTCTTTTGGGCTCAAAATCCATATTCTCATACCTTTATCTCTGTGCAAATTCAAAAACAATTCCCCAAACATGAAGTGGAGAAACAAGGGAAAGAGCAAAGAGTCAATGTGCCCAATTTTTATTTGCTGTGCATCTTTGGCGAGCCACTTGATCTTTGTTTGCCTCAATTTACTCAACTATAACATGGGACTAATAAGAGTACCTATCTCCCAGGGTTGTTGCGAGTCTCCAATGAGATAATATTTTTTTAACTTTTTATTTTCAAAATATATGCATAGATAGTTTTCAACATGCATCCTTGAAAAACTTTGTGTTCCAAAATTTTTCCCTCCCTTCCCCCTGTCCCTTTCCTTAGACAGCAAGTGATCCAATATATGTTAACCATGTGCAGTTCTTCTCTATGTATTTCCACAAATATCATGCTGCACAAGAAAAATCAGATCAAAAAGGGGAAAAGATGAGAAAGAAAACAAAATGGAAGCAAACAACAGCAAAAAAGATGAAAATGCTATGTTGTGATCCACACTCAGTTCTCTGTTCTCTCTCTGTGTAAATGACTCTCTCCATCACAAGTCTCTTGGAACTGGTCTGAATCACCTCATTTAGTCGAGAGCCACATCCGTCAGAATTGATCATCACATAATCTTCTTGTTGCCATGTACAATGTTTTCTTGTTTCTACTCACTTCACTTAGCATCTGCTCGTCTAAGTCTCTCTAGGCCTCTCTGAAATTATCCTGCTCATCATTTCTTATAGAACAATAATATTCCCTAACCTTCATAGACCATTCAGCCATTCTCCAAGTGATGAGCATCTACTCACTTTCCAGTTCTTTGCCAAGACAAAAAGGGCTGCTACAAACATTTTTGCACATGTTATGTCCTTTTCCTTTTTTATGTTCCCTTTGAGATACAGACACAGTAGAGACACTGCTGGATCAAAGACTATGCCCAGTTTTATAGTTCTTTGGGTATAGTTCCTAATTGCTCTCCAGAATGGTCAGATCAGTTCACAACTCCAGAAACAGTGTATTAGTGTCCCAGTTTTCCCACATACCCTCTAACATTAATCATTTTTCCCTGTTATCTTAGCCAATCTGAGAGGTATGCAGTGGTACCTCAGAATTGTCTTAATTTTCATCTTTCTGAACAATAGTGGTTTAGAGGATTTTTTCACGACTAGAAATGATTTCAATTTCTTCATCTGAAAATTGTCTGTTCCTATCCTTTGACCATTTATCAACTGGAGAATGACTTGGATTCTTATAAATTCAAATCAATGAGGCCTCTATCAGAACCCTTGGGTGTAAAGATGTGTTCCCAGTTTTCTGCTTCCCTTCCAATTTTGTCTGCATTGGTTTTGTTTGTACAAAACCTTTTTTAATTTAATATAATCAAAATTATTCATTTTGTATTTCATACTGTACTTTAGTTCTTCTTTGGCCATAAATTCCTTCCTTCTCCACAGATCTGAGAGTTCTTCTAATTTGCTTATAGTGTCACTCTTTCTGTTTAAATCATGAACCCATTTTGACCTTGGTCTATGGTGTTAGGTGTTGGTCAGGGCCCAGTTTCTCTATTTTCCAATTTACTCAGCAGTTTTTGTCAAATAGTGATGTCTTAACCCAAAAGCTGGAGTTTTGGGGTTTATCAAACACTAGATTCCTATAGCCATTGACTATTGCGTCTTGTGAAGCTAACCTATCACACTGATCAGCAATTCTATTTTTTAGCCAGTACCAAATAATTTTGATGACTGCTATTTTATAATATAGTTTTAAGTCTGATACATCTAGGTCATCATCATTTGTACTTTTTTCATTAATTTCCTCAAAATTTTTAACTTTTTATTTTTCCAGATGGACTTTATTATTATCTTTTCTAGCATTGTAATTTATTGGGAGTTTGATTGGTGTAGCACTGAATAAGTAGATTAATTTAGGTAGAATTGTCATTTTTGTTACCTTAGCTCAACCAATCCATGAGTACTTGATATCCTTCCAGTTGTTTAGATCTTAGTTGATTTATGTAGAAAGTGTTTTGTAATTGTGTTCATATAGTTCCTGACTTTGCCTTGGCAAGTAGACTCTCAAATATTTTATATTGTCTACAATTATTTTAATTGAAATTTCTCTTTGTATCTTTGCTGCTTGAGATAATATTTGTATAATATGTAGCACAGTGTCTGGTGCACACATAGTAGGTATAATCTAAGTGTTTGTTTATTATGTATTTATTGTTTACTTTTATTATCTATTAGTATTGTTTATTGTTGTTCAGTTGTTTTTTAGTTATGTCAACTCTCTGTGACCCCATTTGAGGTTTTCTTGGCAAAGACAATGGAGCAGTTGGCCATTTCTTTCTCCAACTCATTTTGCATAGGAAGAAATTCAAGCAAAGAGGGTTAAGTGACATGCTTAGCGCTACAGAGCTACTAAGTGGAAGGATGTGAATTCACTTCAGACCCTGTACCATCTTACTGCTCATCATTAATTATTATTATTTAGATAGAAGATGGAACATGTGCCCTCACCTGGTAGTTGATCCTCCAAAGCACAGAATGACCATGGTCCTGAGTTTCTGGTATCTCAGCCTACCTGTCCATCCCGACTGGACTGAGTGCTCTGATCCCATCTGCTGCCCTCTTCCATTACTTCCAGAAAAAGGTGTAAGGCCTTCCAACCCATCTCCTAGTTGGAGAAAGCAAAAGAAAGTGAACAGGTGAATAGCTTAAAATTTTCCATGGGATCTCCCTGCAAGCTCCTAGCTCCTGACATCCTAGGAAGGTGAGATTTGTGCCTCCTTTGTCATCCCTTTGTTCTTTGGGGTCATCAGAGCACAGCTCATGTGAAAGTTCTGGGTAACTGGGCTTTGATTCAGGCTTGGGTTTGGGGGCATTTCATTCTGCTTTCTTCTCTGAGTGGTGCTGAGCATGTCTTTGTCTGCTCTGCTATATGGCGGCTATTTTCAGCTAATCTTCTCTCCAGGGTTCCTCTGCTTTCCTCCCCCCCCCCTTCTTTTTTGGTAGGGAAGTGGAGTGAGGGGGGAACCCAAGGTTTGTAGTGCTTATGTGTGTGTGTGTGATATTGTGTTTTTGTGAGCTCTTTCCACACTCGGATTGTATTGTTCTCTATATTGCTTTTCATGGACAATTCCCTTTGTCCTATGTTTTAATTGGTTTCCTTTGTGGCTGTCTCCCATATTTTCAAGCAGGGGGTAGAGAGGTCCTTGGATGTTTGGATTTCCAAAGGTGTCTCCCTTCCTTTTGTTAGAGACTTCTTTAACAATCCATTCCCCTACCCCCACATCCTATTTTTAAAGGATTTTCCTCTTCCTTTATCCTGTTTCTTTGTCAGTTTTTCTGTGATTGAGCCAATAACAATAGGTCTCCTCTTTCAGGGGCCTTGCTGTCATGAACCTGAGGAACTCTGTTGTCAATGAAATTCAACTTAGGCATAGAGTGAATAAAGCCAGGCTCTTGTCTTGGTTGAGGTTGAAGGTCTCTATAGGATGTCCTGCTCTATGGGAGAGGGAGAGGATGAGCTGAGAGGGGGTGAACCTTGCATGAAGGAAATTCAGGGAACCCCACTTTCACAATAGTGTCTACAAAAATGCATTTACATGCAATTTACACCAATTAAATTGTATTTTAAAGGCATTTGGCAAGGTCAGTGTTTGTGAATTCCTTTGTATACAATCTTTTTTTGAATGTTTTTTTTAAAATTCTTACCCAATGAAAGTGAATTGCCTCTGGATTTATTTGTAAGTTCACATTTTATCTGTTGGATTTTCTTTAAATGGAGCATGTCCATACACTATGTAGAGTCTCACTCTTCTCCTTGGTGTTTCCCCCCTCCCATGCTTTTAGCTGAGTGAGAGCCTCAGGGGGGCCATTTCTTGCTTTGTCTTGTGCAGTCATCTTGCCTCGAGATAATTCCCCAAAGAGTGCACCAGTCTTGAATGGGCACAAGGAACCAGGCACAAGAGAGAAAGCAATCCTACACAGGATACTAGTGCTTGAGAGCCTGACCCAGGGAAGGAGTGTTGGCGGAGGTGGGGGGTAGAGATGGGAGTTAAATATGGGTAGATTGTGTCATCAAACATGAAAGAGTGATTTAATCAGTGGTGAGCAATGGAAGCATGCTTAATTAGAAATACATATTATTCTTTGACTTTAAAGCATAGAATGAAAAATTAAAGCAATCTTACAGGATACATAATCAGTGAGGAATAATATGTTGGGAAATGAGTCTGATGTTGTAATTGGTATATGCAATTAAAATTCATTAATTTTAGTTAGCATACATGCATGCAAATATGGAATCAACAAATTTTAAATATTAAACTCATAATTATAGTGACATCGCAGTGATCAGCAAGGAATTGGCTTCTTCGTGGTGTCAAGGGGGCTTCCTTGAAGCTGACTGTCAGATGTCAGTTTGCATCCAATGGAAGCTGCAGATGCAAATTGTCAAGACAATTATAAAAGTTTAATACTTCCTGACCCCGAAAATATTGTAATTGAAACCCAGGGTGGTACCTTCCAATGGGAAAGGCAACGCCCTCCTTAACCATCCTAAATTCCATTTTTGACTAAGATTGTTCAGGGAATGATTGATGGCAGTGCACAAGCAGATCCTGAAAGGATGCTTTACCTGACTGGTAACTGAACTATTGCAGTGACATTAATGATCTAGAAAATGGTCTCCCCAAGATGGGATTTGCTTCCAGAACCTGTTGGCAGAAGGAAGCAGAGACATCCAGAGGTCAAAATATTTACCCAAAAGAAGATATTTCTCTGTTTGAAGGCATAGGTGAGAATCTGGAGGATGGGTCACAGGCTACCAAATTCGATTATAACAAAGGCAGGTGTTTCTGGGCATTATAGATGAATGGTGTGTGTGTGTGTGTGTGTGTGTGTGTGTGTGTGTGTGTATGTGTGAGCGTCTCTAATGAAATGTAGGAGCTCTTTGCTCTTCTAAGGTACAGAAGACAGGACATACTGATTGTAGTCAAGAAGACCTGGTTTCAAATCCTGACTTCTGGATGATTCATTTCATGTATCTGTGCCTCAGTTTCCTTATCTGAAAAATGAAAGATTGGTGGTTGAACTGAATGGTCTCCAAGACCCCTTTCCACACCAGACCTTTGATCTCACAGTCCTAGGCATTCTTTTCTAGGTCAGGAGAGCAATGTGTCAAATGTGTGATGATTCTGCACATATGGTAGCTCAAGACAAAGAGGTTTCATCTCAGAGAATATATTTCATGGAATCATTTAAACCCTTCTGTTATTGAGTAAGCAAGCAAGCAAGCAGGAGCAAGCCTCTGCTAAGGAGCTCCTCTGAGTACAAAACTGTTTGGAGCTGGGAAAACCAAGAGGAAAAGCCCCCAACCAACAGTTTCTCACTCACAATGTCCATTCTGCACAAGCAGGAGTTCTCCACCATTTGTTTTTGGCATAGAACCCTATTAGGCTGCGGAAGCTTATGGGTCTTTCTCAGAAGCATGTCTGTGGACTACTTTCAGAGCTGGAGAAAGCATCAAATTTCAGTTAGAGGTTAGTGAATATAAATTTTATAGGCACATACCCCGATCCCAATAAATGTTGCATGTCCCCAGAAAAGTACGTTGGGGGAATACTGATAAGGGCTCAGTTTGATCCCATGTACTTTACTGAGGTGGTCCTGGAAGGGCTCCAGAAGCAGAGAACAAATACAAAGTACAATAATAATACCAAGGGACTAATTGGCAGCTGGGAACATCAGGAAAGGCCTGTGGAAGGAGACAGGCTGATTCAAAGAGCTCAAGTGATGGGAGAGCATTTCAGGAACCAAGGTCCACCAGTGCCAAGGCATGAGCAGCTGAGTGGGTGAGGACAGAGGGTGGTCCAGTTTAGGACCCTACTGCTCCTGCTGTAAAGCTGGAAAGGGAGGCTGGTACCAGATTGTGTGGCCTAAGGCAGTGTTAAGTTCCTTTAAACTTCTGTCTGTTCCAGTCCCCATACTTCCGCATCCAATTTGAGAAATCAGTTTCAATTCTAAGTCAGGGTTACCTCCATCTTCCTTACTTGGAAAGTAAGTTACCTGGGTGTGTCAGCAGATTTTAGGCTCTTTTGGATTCCTTGCTATGGTCACTGATTTACATTAATTAAACATCTAAAATTACTGTAGTCTCTATGCTCTTTCTTTGGCCCATTACCCATAGTGATTTTGAATAATTGCTCTGAAGAAGTCAGAATGGAGTCTTTTCAATGGACACCTTGTCTTTTTCTCACGCTAGTTTTTCTTCTAGTATTGTACTGATTTGGATTTTCATTCTACCATTTATTTTACTAATTTGGCCATCAATCAAAGCAGCACATGGGTAATAACCTTTAAACTTGGTCCCATTTTGGGATTTTAGGACTACAGCAGTCAGCAACTAGACCCTCTCTATTGCTCCATCCCCAGATCAATTGCTATTATCATAGATGACAAGTTTGGGAAGGAAGTTGAAATGTTTTGTAGTTATTTTTTGTGAAATCCTATATGATCGATGGCCAAGCCTCCGGCAACAATTCTCTCCCTGGGTAAAACTGGGTATTTTGTAGGCCTGCGTAAATCCAGATGTTTTGCCTCTTTTTGTGTGTGAAAAGGAGAGGATTAAGTTCACCTGGACAATAGCCCACCAGCAAAGGACCAGGTGATTCCTGCCTGCTCTGAGAATGTTTCCTTCTCCAAGGATCAAGCCAGAGTTTGCCGGCATAGATCTCCTTTCCCATTGTCAGAATTCAGATTCTTTCTTGACTAGAACTAGGCTTGATTGGGTGAGGATCTGACCCTGTTTAAGGATCTGGGGATGGGAAGAAGGATGAGTGGTCATCCAGTAGCTTATTGGTACTTCCAGTAGAGCCAAGGGGAGGAGTCTGGTCTTGAGGAAGGGAGAGGGAGAAGATTCAGGGGTCATGGAGCAGGCTAGTGGTCTGGTAGAGAGTAGATGGGATAGTGTTAGAGGCTAACCCCTTATGCGAGGCTATCCCCTTGCTGAGCCCTTCCCTTGGGGCCTTTCACAACCACCTTCTCCAAAGTTCCCACTCTGCAAAATTTCTCTTCTAGGCCAATCCTTTCTCCCTTTGGTGAATCCCATCCCATTTGGTGCCCCCCACCACCATGTTCAGATCCCTTTTTTAATATTGTCTTCTCCCATTGGAATAGGAGGATGGGGATTGTCTTTCTTTAAGCTTGTATTTGTTATCTTCACCTTTTAGCATAGTGTTTGATACACAATAAGCCTTTATTCAAGGTTTTCTTTTTTTCTTCCTACCTCCTTTCTTCACTCTTTTTGTCCCTCCTCCCTAGTTTCCTCACTCCCTCCTTCCCTTTTTTCCTTTTTCCCTCCCCCCCTCCCTTCCTTTTTTCCTTCCTTCCCTTCATAATAAGACTTTAACTCCCTTCCTTTTTGCTCACCACCCCACCCCACAATATCTAGACCAATTGCTCCCACCCACAATATCTAGACCAATTGCTCCCTGCATTGAAGGAAAGTTGAAGGTGGCCAATCAGCCTGGTTGCATCTGAGAGGAGATGACAGTGTAGGGAAGAGCAGTGTTCCCTTTTGGCTGTGACCTCTCTGCCAAGTCAGAATAAGCTGTCCTACTAAGTGCAGTGCCTAAACTGCATCCCCCAGTCACACAAACAGCCTTGCTGCCATGTGCATCCCTTAACTCTATCCTTCAGCTCACCTCCAACCCCAGCCCAGTAGAACCTCCTGAATGACTATGGGGGAGGGGCTGAGGAAATGGAGAGTTTCCTCCAGGTCTTATCTCCTTGAGTATCTCAAAGTCTACATCTCAAATTTATATCTGAACATGAAAGCTATTGGTCTTCCTTTGTGACCAAACCACTGAGCTATGGTTAGCTTTTGGGGTTCATTGTCATGCTATTGGTGAGGGAAGAAGGCACAACTTTTTCCCACACTCAGTGAAGGTTTCTTTGCCCAAGGAGCAGAAAATAAAACATAAGCCAGCAAAGCATTCTGTCACTGCTCAAGCACTTTCTCACCCATTAAATTCCCTTTAACAGGGGAAGAAGCTAAAGGCTGCCCCAAAGAAAATGAATGAACTCATTAGTGACTACTAAGGCACCACAGCTTGGTCCTAAATCGTAGCCCCAGCTTTGGTGAGATGCCTGGCTCCAGCATCCTTGGCAAGCACAGGTGGGTAGCCCCTCTCTCCCACCCCTCATCCATCTCTCCAAGTAGGCTAAGGCCTCTAGGACACCCCTTGATTTAATAAAGTTCTTCTTTTCATTGTGCTAAAAGCTGTCTCCTGGTCACTGCCAACCACTGAGTAGGAAGCTTCCAGGACAATGGCAGAATAAGGTGCCACAGGGCATCTGGGGTAACTTGTGACTAATTTCAGCTAGTATTTGTGAAGCCTCACAATGGCTCCAGGCTGGGGATTTAGCCCATCCAAAGATGCCACAGTGACATAATCTTGGCCCTCTGGGTTTTGCCATTTACTAAGGAATATAGCAGACGTGCAAATATATGCCATACACATCCACATACAGAGAATGAGGGGAATTGAACAGAGGGGGAACACTAGGAAAGATCGAGGAAAGCTTTGGCAGGGAATGGGACTTGAACCTTGAGGGGAAATAACAATGTTGAGAGTGGACATTAGTCTGCCTTCAGAGAAGTATGGGAACTGAGATGAGTGAAGGGATCATCCTATTGTGCCATCTGGCTCACCAGGAGGAAGTTACTTTCTGAGAACATTCTAGGATGGACTCCGAGCAGTTGGGGAGCATTAAGAGGAGGGTGGATTGTGGAGAGCTTTGCCAATGGGTCATTTGTGGGTTAGGATTGGGAAAGAGAAGATCCAGGGAGATAGGAAACCAGGCATTTGTAAATTCAAGAAGAAACAAATTTGATCTGCTTGACCCTAAGGGACAACCTTGGAAATGGATATAATAGTAAAGGGGTAAATAAAGGCTTAATGTTGATGGGGAAAGGGGGAAACAAAAAAACCTCCCCCTAATAAGTAAAGCTGTTTTCAAGTGGCATAGGTCACCCCTGCCTCAGGAGGTGGTCGGTGCCCATGAGCAGAAGTTTTCCAGGGGATGCTGAAGGGTACTTTTGGGGAATGTGGTAGAGAGGATCCTTGGTCAGGGACCAGGTCCAAGGCTAAGATGCTGCAATATGTCCCAACTATGACTTCATTTTAAAGAAATCTTGTCCTGGCCCTGTCCAGGGCTGTTTTTGGAGCCGGGTGATGGAAATGTGACTGTGTTCCACAGGTCATACCTGTCCAGGTATAGGGGCACTTAGGGAGTATCTCCAGAGAGAAAGCAGGGTGCCATTGGGGATAATTGGGAGATGTTCACAAACCTCTGTGTTTGCCCTGGTATCTTGCCTTGTCTTTCCCCAATCCCATGCTCAAAGTACACCAGAAATAGAAGGAACAGTGATGAGAAAGTTGTATTGGGAGTCTGCTTGATTGCCATAAGTATTATTTGAACTGGCTAAGCAGATCTCGGTATCCCTCTTGAAGGACAAAGTACCCAAGGACAGAGAGTGGGCCCCACAAACCTTCTGGATCCCAGCCATATGCCTCTGTGCTTATGCTTACAGATATTTAAACACAATAAAGCCACTTTCCTCCTCTTCTCCAGGCTAAATTTTCTCAGTATCTTCCACTGACTCTTAAAGAACTTGATTCTATAAACTGCAGCATCCTCATTTTCTTTCCTTGAACAATACCTATTTTTAATGGTGATCAGAAGTGGTTGCCAGGATCCAAGTACCGTCTAATTCATACAGGGACAATAGGACCATGCCCTCCTTTGTTCTGGATACTTGTCTGCAGAGACAATAGGATCATGCCCTCCTTTGTTGTGGATACTTGTCTGCAGAGACAATAGGACCATGCCCTCCTTTGTTCT
>JAJPUD010000757.1:302300-315833 GCA_023553655.1 Myrmecobius fasciatus | reverse complement strand
GAGACAATAGGACCATGCCCTCCTTTGTTCTGGATACTTGTCTGCAGGGACAATAGGATCGTGCCCTCCTTTGTTCTGGATACTTGTCTGCAGGGACAATAGGACCATGCCTTCCATCTTTAATGATCTGAGACTTTGGGGAATCATTGGTTTGGGGATCAACTAAGTTCTGCTTCCAATGAACAATTCTCCCCTTCTGCATCCTTTCCTTCAGCCCCCTGGGGGAAGGGAAAAGGGGAAAGTGACAGAACCTCAAGTGAGAGTCCTTTGCCTCATGTGTCTCACCTGCACCCCCACCTCAATTGGTCATCTCCACAGGAACTGTGCTGCAGGCTGTCTCCTGGGAATTCTGCTGAGACCTTTCCAGAATGTTGGACTGCTAGCTCGCCTCTTCAGAAACATTTCCAAAGCTTGCAGGTGAAGCCATTCCCTGACACATATCTGGCATTTCCATTGGCTTTTGAGGCTCCTGTTGCTGGGAAGTGAGGCTGGGCTGGGAAGTCATGGATGAAAAAACTCCGATCTGGATGTGGCCCATGCTGACATTTTTATCACTTGGATGGAGTTCCAATGCCTTCATCTTGCACTTGCTCAGTGGAGCTGTTTACTCCCTTGGGGAGCCATGGTTTCCATGGTTGCTCAAGGCTGTTGGCTAAAGGCCAGGAGCACATGTTAGGAACTGGATGTTGGATGACCAGTGATTATTGTTGTAGGGCTGTCAGGTCTTGTTTCATGTCATGGCATCTCAGCATGTCAACAAGTCATTTTCTAGTAAGAAAAAAATGATAGAGCTTCCCTGACTTAGCACTTAAGCTGCTTCAAAGAGGAGGAAGAGAAACAGAAGGAGCAGAAGAAATAGGAGAGGGAGGAAGGAAAAGGAGGAGGAGAAAGATAGAAGGCTTAGAAATGTCCTGGGCTCCTTTCTCAGTTCTGAGCTGCAAAAAGAACTGACTGGAGCAATGGCCAGAACCTTATAAAATGGAGATGAAGAGATACAGATACAAAGTCTTCTGTTCTAAAGGTGCTGCCATCCAAACTTGAAGGAATTAAGGAAAATATCCTGAGGAAGAAAAGGTTGGAAAGCTGGGGACATGAAGGTTCTTCTAGTGTTTGCAAAACTCTCATGTTCAGGAGGGACTAGACTTGTCCTGGTTGGCCCCATAGGATTGGAATTGGGGGTGGAGATTTTCAAGACCCAAAACTCCATGTCACTCAAACCTTCACAAGATTGAGAAATGTTCCAACTGCCTTGGGAGGTCCCAAGCTCCCCCAAAAGCTAGACGAGGTTGCTGTAGAACTGTGTCTTCTTGTTTAGAGACAGGTAGTACCAGATGCCCTCTGAGGTCCTTCCCAAGTACTGAGGCTCCACAATTCCATGGATGAACCATCCACCTGGGGAGAAGGAAGAATTGTTTCTCATTTTGACCTTCTCTCCTCAGCTCAAGTCGGTCCTGATCCTTGGGTGGGCAAGGACCATCTAGTGGCCAAGCATCTCTCTTCCCCAATGGCATGGCAGTTACCATGTGACTCAGCTAACGCTGTGCCCTACACAATCTGGATCAAATCCCTAATGTGCCAGAGTATGGGAAGCACAATCTTCTCAGCAGCCTGGCCTTGGCCCCAGGATCCTGCCCTTGGCTGCCCTTGTGGGCATTATATCTGCCTGGTTGGTCATGGTTTATTTCAGCCCTACCCTAGGACAGTATGATGGTCAGTGCATGAGGGCGTGTGTGCACATGTGTGCATGTGTGTGCTTGTTCACAATTATCCACGTGAAGATCGATGAAACTTTTCATTGTATGTGTTTATCTAAGTTACAAAGTTGCATCTGTTGCTAAAAAGGAAGCCTAACACTGCAGGTGTACCTGTATCTCTTCATCTCCATTTTGTAAGGTTCTGGCCATTGCTCCAGTCAGTTGAGAGGGACTGCTCCCTGCCATCACTGTCATTTGTGGATAAAGTTAGCCAGCCTTCCGGTGACATACCCTTTATCTCCTCTTTTCAAAGACTGCCAGACTGGTTCAGCTAAGTGATGTATTCTGTGTCTACTTATTGTTACCTTTGAGAATAAGACTTTTCACAACCCTGAGGTACCACTACACACCTGTCAGATTGGCTAAAATGACAGGAAAAGATAACAATGAATGTTGGAGGGGATGTGGGAAGGCTGGGACACTGATGCATTGTTGGTGGAGCTGTGAACGGATCCAACCATTCTGGAGAGCAATTTGGAGCTATGCTCAAAAAGTGATCAAACTGTGCATACCCTTTGACCCAGCAGTATTTTTATTGGGCCTATATCCCAAAGAGATCTTAGAGGAGGGAAAGGGACCCACCTGTGCAAGAATGTTTGTGGCAGCCCTTTTTGTAGTGGCTAGAAACTGGAAACTGAAGGGATGCCCATCCATTGGAGAGTGGCTGAACAAATGATGGTATATGAATGTTATGGAATATTATTGCTCTGTAAGAAACGACCAGCAGGACTATTTCAGAGAGGCCTGGAGGGACTTGCATGAACTGATGCTGAGTGAAATGAGCAGAACCAGGAGATCATCATACACGGCAACAACAAGACTGTATGAGGATCAGTTCTAATGGACATGACTCTCTTCAACAATGAAATGCTTCAAACCAGTTCCAATTGTTCGGTGAAGAAGGCCATATACACCGAGAGAGAGGGATGTGAAATGTGGACCACAACATAACATTTTCATGTTCTCTATTGAGGTTTGCTTGCATTGTATTTCCTTTATCGGATTATTCTTTCTTGTAGATATGATTTCTCCTGAACAAAAAAAAAATGATGTGTGGCAATAACTATACATATATTCGATTTCTTAAGTATTCTAACATAATTATCATGTATTGGATATCCTGCCATCTAGGGGAGGGGTGGGGAGTAGGGGGAAAATTTGTAACAGAAAGCTTTGTAAGGGTTAATATTTAGGAATTACCCACACATATGTTTTGCAAATAAAAAGTATTAATAAAAAAAAGAGAATAAGACTTGTCATGGGTTCTCCAGAAGGTTCTAGCCAAGACCAGAATTTTTCTGGATTAAGTGGGCATTCAAAGCAGGAAGAAGGGCAAGGGTCAGGGTGGAGGGGCAAGAAGGATTTCTCAAATTTTACTTATTCATTTTTTATTTCCTTTGCATTTTGTATCAAATTTTCTCCCTTCTCCAGCCCCTCTCCCACTCATTGAGAAGACAAGTATATGTTATCAATTATACATGTGAATTCATGCAAACCTATTTCCATATTAGCTCAGGCTTTTTTTTAAAAAAAGGCAAGAAAATCAAGTAAAAGAGTATGCTTCCATCTCCATTCAGACTTCCTCAGTTCTCTCTCTGGAAGAGGATCTCAGTGTTCATCCCAAGTCCTTTGTCAACAAGAGGATTGTGTTTCCTAGTCAATGTGCCCTATAGAGGAGGCAATGACTGTTTCCTGGTCACAGGGAAAGTCAGGTTTCTCCTGGCACAGAGAAGGGAGGGCCAGCCACAAAAATGCTTCCTTGGTGTTTGCCCATATGCCTACACAGGGACTCCATCTCCCTGCTACAGTCTCACCATCCCGATATGTTCACCAAATTTCAGATTTGAGACAGACCTTAGAGGGCATCCAGTCCAACCTGTACCTGAAGAGGGATTTCTCACTCCCACCTGCTCCCAGTTGTTCCCTAGATGTCTCCAGAAGGTCTCCAACCCAAGGATGTGCCTTTCACTTTGGGCCAGCTCTTATGGCTAAGAATGTTTTCCTGTCATTGAGCCCAAATCTGCCCCTCTGTGTTGAGGTTCAGAAGGAGACCCCAAAAGATTGGAATGCCATGAAGCGTCTCAAAAGAATTTAAAGGCTTGAACTCATATCCAAGTCAAGGGGCCAACTTTACTGTAATTGTAATGCCAGTTGGAGCTGGCTAAGTCCCAAAAGGATTTAGCAGAGTACCGGGGGCGAGGAGATAAATTTATCCAGTTCTTCATGCCTCTGACATACTAATTCTATGGCCCAGAGGTAGAACTAAGGAGTGGTCTGTTCACTCTTGACTCAGAAATTTGGTTCTCTCTGACCAACAGATTATCTATCTGACGGCCAGCAATGTTTGTAAGCCAAACCTAAGGCCAGAAGACTTCAGAATCATTGATAGAATGCTAGAACAAAAGCTCTCAAAAGTGGGGAGACCTTATCACTGCTGTGTTGCCCTTAGAAGCTGGAGCCCAACATCTGTAGCATCTACCCATAGCTCTTGGTCTGGCCAGGCAGAACAAGGCCACATCCCCGCCCAAATGAGAATTCTTAAAATGAGCGTTGACAGTTCTCATGTGTTCCTGTGGCTTTCCTTCTCCAGGCTGAATGGTTTATGCAAACAGACCTTGGACACCATAAACTAAGGCCAAAGGCTCTTCTCTGGGTGCTCTCCAGCTCATCCTAGCTTGTTGCTGGGGTTTTCAGAACTGAAAACAGGGTCCTGGGTGTGAGCTTACCTGCACATAAGACAATGGGACTGTCCCCTCACTATTCCTAGAAACTCTGCCTCTGTTGGTTGAAATCACACTTGCTTTGGTGGCTGCCAAATCATTAGCAAGCAGGTTGATTTGGAGCCAGAATAACTCAAATTCAAATCCCACATGTGTGAGCAAGAACCTTTGCCTCAGTTTCCCCAGAACATTGCTAGAGATGTCAATGCAGAAGTGAAAAGAACTCTGCCCAGTTCTTACATTACAGTCCATAGAGGGTCACACCCGGCACTGAATAAATTCTACACACTAAGTCTGTTGGGATGGAGGTGGGCAGGGGCTGTGAGGGTGGGGAGCATTGCAAGCAGACGTGGCAAATGTGAGGCAGTATTTGGGAAGTATCAGTGTAGGGAGCCAGTTTGACTGGCAAGTGGCTGATGCATCATTAGCCTGGAAGGACAGTAAGACTGTGGAGGGGGAGTTTGTGTCTAACCTTGAGCTGACTGGGAGCCATTAAAGCTCCATGAGTAGGGAGGGACAGGAACTCTCCATGGGTCATTCAAAGTCTTCTCAAAGACTGGTGGTTGGAACCCATTCCCAAAGGACACATTTGATGCCCATGAAACTGGCTCCTCCAGGAGATGAGGAGATGGAAATTTCCCAGGAGATGCACTCACCACATAGATCCCTCACACAAGGCAGGGGCACGAGGCTCTGAATCCCTCCCTTTCTCGGCTTCGGGGATGTGTTGCTCTACTCTAGCTTCAGCTCCTGGTGGTCACTTGGTCAGCACTTAGACTTCACCACTCATGCCCTGACAGGCTTAGCTACTTACCCAGGATTCCCTGCGTCTCCTGGGCCCCCAGAGACACCATCTTCCTGGCAGAGACTGTTGGTCAAGTAAGATGTGGAAGATCATTTTCCTCACAGACAGAATCCTATTGAGATGCTGGTGAGTTTTCTCTCTCTTTCCCCCACATCTCCAGTGGGTTCTGCATTTCCTTTATTTACAGACTGAATTGCAAAGGGCAAGAAACCATTTTGAACCCTAAGAACCTGAAGGGAGCTGTGAGCTTTTTGAAAGACTTCAATTAATCTGGCTCAGCCCAGAAGCCAGAGTTTGGAGAAAGACTCGGCTCTTTTGACTCATGTTTCATTCTTTGGTTCAGTGTTAGGAAGTGCTGCTGACAACAGCAGTAATCAGAATAAAGTACTTATCTGGAAGTGCCCACTGATAGCACAATGCACACTACACACTGTGTGATCATGCAAAATCTCTTTTTCTCTGGCTCTTGGAGGTTTATGATAAACTCGCTTCTATGTTTTGCCTCATCAGAGCCTCCCTCTAGCCCATAAAGCGGGGCAGAAGATCATTGTTCTGGAGACACCATTGAGTCCAACCCCCTTCTATTCCAGGTGAGGAAATCGAGACAGAGGGAGCCAAAGGTTCTTGCTCCCAGATGTGGGATTTGAACTTGGGTTTTCCTGGCTCCAAATCCAGCACTTAATCCATTGTTTTGATCACTTTATTGACGTTGCTCCTTCTTTGTTGTTACTAGCATTGCCCCCATTTTCTTCTCAGAAAAGTTCTCTTACTTCCCCAAAGGTCCCACAGTTAGTAACAGTGTCAGAGGTGGAATCTGGACGCAAGTGTTCCTGAATCCTGCCTGACACAGGTATGGAGAGTCCAGCAAAGAGAGCCTGAAGTAAACAAGGAGACGATGAGAACATCCCCCTTTACTTCAGCGCGAATCCCACTAATGATGGTTTTCTGTTCTTCTTCATGACTTGACCACCCTTTGAGGCTCTCCCTGCCTGCCCTTGGCTGCTTCTTGATCACAGAAGCCTTGCCATGGCTTGGCCCCCGTGGCCTCATTGTGAGTCCATTTGTGGCTGGGTGCCATTAGCAGAGACATATGCCATACACTCTGTAATTGGTTTACATTCACCCAGTCTTTGTGACATTTAAACCATCATTTGGAGGTGTCAGTCTTATGAAGCCCAGGCCCTAATGGGGGCTCATGATGGGCAGGAGCCTAGTCCGTCCACTTTGTGGAGTGAAGTAGGGGGTGGTTTGGTCTGTTTTATTGGGTAATCATCATCTCTCTGCAATCTACAGACAATTCCTGACACCCACACTGCTGTCTCAGCAGCCATTCACTCTCACCATTCAGGGCTCTCTCTATTTTTGTAAATTGTTCCATTTGAACAAGCTATTCCCTAGATACAGTAAACAGAACTCTCCTCTGGAGCCAGAATGGCAATGGCCCAGACAATGCCGAGTCCATTAGTGCTCACTCATGCTCTAGACTGAAGGAGGCTGACCTTGACAAGCACTTGTACCGGGCTCTCAATTAGCACGCTTGTTGCCAGCTCCTGAGGGGATGTGATAGGGCCCTCACTACCCAAATACAGGATTGCCTGAGCTTCTCAGCTTCCTCTGGTCCCATAACACCTGAAGGAACAGATCAGAATCAGATGGAAACTTCTGACTTTTCAGGGTGCCCCCCCCCAAGTCTTCGGCTGGCTAACAGCCAGTCCCCTTTGCCCCTCAGACCTTGGAGAGCGACAATAATGTGATCCCTTCACAGAAGTGTTCCCATTCAGATGAGTCTATGCAGATGCACACACAAACACTGTGAGAAACAGGGACTTTCCACAGTGAGAAAGAAGATGGGAGAACAAAAGTCACTAGGGGCAGGTACAACCGAATCTGACCGGCCTGATGATTCAAAAGTTGAATCATCCTTCCTTCAGGAACCCCTCCCTCACCCAGGAGCCAGAGCTGATCTTTCCCTCCAATGCCAATTTTTTTAAAAACTTACTTTGTGCTCTGTGGTATTTTATTTACCTCTTTATGTTTCATGAATGAATTTTTTAAAGCATTTATTAAGTACCTATTATGCCAAATACTAGGATATAAGCAAAAGACAGCCCCTGCTTGCTAGGAGCTTGCTTGCTAATTGGGGAAAGCTTCAGTTGCAGGGCAGTTGGAAATAACCAGAAGACTTCAAAATATAAGGGGGTCCTTAGGCTCTTTAGGATCAGATGTTCATGCTTAGGGATCTGAAGAGTAAACTCAGATGACCTTTGAATGCAATGGCAAAGCTAATGTTAGGGATTGCTGGGCTCCATCTTTTGGGAAGGATTGGGCTGGTAGCTTCCAGATCAGCCAAGTGGTGGAGTATCCATATCACTTATCCCTGTTGGATGCCCAGAATGGGGGCTGGGCAACACACAGGGTGCACAAAGAGGAGGTAAAGGAGGAAAGTATACATTGGAGTGCTTCTATTTTCCTTCTAGACTGTGAGCTCCTTAAGGAGTCCAGAAGAGGGCATTTCATGCAGAACAAAGCTCATCAAATATTGTTGAACTAGAATGAAAATTGAACTAAATTTCCACTGGAGAAAGCGGCCAATGTGATGGTCATATATAAGGGAGTAGGAAGCTTGGTAAATTATGTCAATTTGAGATCATTTTTTTCACTTGATGGTATTTTTTCCAATTACATGTAAAGATAGTTTTCAACATTCACTTTTATAAGATGCTGAGTTCCAACTTTTTTCCTCCCTCTCCTTTCACCTCCCTAAGAGAGCAAGAAATCTGATAGAGGTTATTCATGTATAACCATAGTGAAATTATTTACATTTAGTCATGTTGTGAAAGAAGAATCAGAACAGAAGGGGAAAACTATGAGAAGGGAAAAAACCAAAACAAAATAAACACGAAAATGGTATGCTTTGATCTACATTCAGATCCCATAATTCTGTTTCTAAATGTGGATGGCATTTTCCATCATAAGTCTTTCGGAATTGTTTTAGATCATTGTATTGCTGAGAAGAGCTAAGTCTATCAAAGTTTATCATCACACAATGCTGCTATTACTGTGCACAATGTTCTCCTGGCTCTGCTCCCTTCACTAAGCATCAGTTCGTGTAAGTCTTTCCAGATTTTCTGAAATCTGCCTGCTCATCATTTCTTTTCACACAATAGTATTCCATTGTACTCATGAAGCACAATTTGTTCAACCATTCCCCAACTGATAGGTTTTTCTTCAATTTCTAGTTCTTTGCTACCACTAAAAGAACTACTATAAACATTTTTGTATATGTGGGTCCTTTTCCCATTTTCATGCTTTCTTTAGGATACAGACTTACTAATGGTATTGCTGTATCAAAGGATATGCACAATTTTATAGCTCCTTGGGCACAGTTCCAAATTGCTGTTCAGAATGGTTGAATCAGTTCACAATTCCACCAGCAAAGTATTAGTATTCCAATTTTCCTACATCCTGCATTTTCCTTTTGTCACATTATCAGTCTTATAGGTGTGAGATGATACCTCAGAATTATTTTAATTTGCACTTTTCTAATCAATAGTGATTTAGAGCATTTTTCATATGACTACAAATAGTTTTGATTTCTTCATTTGAAAATTGCTTTTTCATATCCTTTGACCACTTATTTACCCTCAAATTGGCCCCACAATGACTTATATTCTTATAAATTTGATTTGGCTCTAAATGTATTTTAGAAATGAGACACTTAATCAGAAAACATTGACTGTAAAAAGCGTTTTTTTTCTTTCTGCTTTCCTTTATAATTTTGGTTGCATTGACTATGTGACTGTTTAATGTAATGTAATCAAAATATCAATTTTGCTTTTCAAAATGTTCTGTCTTGTGTTTGGTCATAAATTCTTCCCTTTTTGATAGGTCTGACAGGGAAATTATTTTCTACCCTCCTAATTTGCTTATATTAAGACACTTTATGTCTAAATCATGTAACCATTTTGACCGTATCTTGGTATTTTTTGTGAGATGTTGGTCAATGCCTAATTTCTGCCATACTATTTTCCAGTTTTCCCAGCAGTTTTTGTCAAATAGTGAGTTCTCATCCCAGAATCAGAAGTCTTTGTATTTATCAAACAGTGGATTACTGTAGATATTGACTACTGCATTTTCTGCACTTGATCTATTTTTTACTGACCCATTACTCTATTTCTTAGCAAATAGCAAATAGTTTTGATGATTTCTACTTCATAATACAGTTTTTTCCCCTGAGGCAATTGGGGTTAAGTGACTTGCCCAGGGTCACACAGCTAGGAAGTGTCTGAGATCAGATTTGTACTCAGGTCCTCCTGACTACAGGGCTGGTGTTCTATCCACTGAGCCACCTGGCTGCCCCTATAATATAGTTTTAAATATGATACAACTGGGTCCCCTTCTGTTGCATTTTTTTTCATTACTGTCCTTGACATTTTTTGTTCTTCCAGATGAATTTTGTAGATTTTTTTTCTAGCTCCATAATTTTTGGTAGTTTGATGTGCATAGTGCTGAATAGGTAATCTAGGTAGAATCTTTATTTTTATTTTATTAGCAATTAATATTTTTCCAATTATTTAGATTTGACTTTATTTGTGTGGAAAGTGTTTTACAATTGTGTCCATATAGCTCCTAGATTTGTCTTAGCAAGTAGACTCCCAAATATTTCATTTTGTCTAAAATATTTTAAATGGACTTTCTATTTCTATCTCTTTCTGCTGGACTTTGTTAGTTATATACAGAATGCTAATGATTTCTGTGCATTTAATTTATAACATGTAACTTTGCTGAAGTTGTTGATCATTTCAAGTAGTATACCATCATATCATCTGCAAAGAGGAATAGTTTTATTTCCTCATTGTCTATTTTAATTCCTTTAATTTCTTTTTCTTCTCTTATTTTAAAGGTAATATTTCTGATATGTACTAAACAAAAATGGTAATAATGGACATCCTTTTTATTTCATCTCTAATATTTTTGAGAAGGCTTCTAATTTATCCCCATCATATATAATGATGCAGATAGATACTGATTATCATTTTAAGAAAACCCCCACTTATTTCTATGCTCTCTAGCATTTTGAATAGGCCTGGATACTGTATGTTATCAAAAGATTTTCTGCATGTATTGAGATAATCATATGATTTTTATTAGTTTTGTTATTGATGTGGTCAATTATGTTTGTAGGAGTTTTCCTGATATCGAACCAGCCCTATATTCCTGGTGTGAATCCCAATTGATAATTGTCTATTTCTCTGGTGATGGAATTGCTGAAATTCCTTCAATAATATTTTATTTAAATTTTTTGCATCAATATTCATTAGGGAAATTGGTCTGTAATTTTCTTTCTCTATTTTGGCTCTTCCTGATTTAGGAATCAGCACCACATTTGTGTTATAAAAATTTTTTGTAGGACTTCTTTGCTTATTTATTTTTCAAATAGTTTATATAGTATTGGAATTAATTGCATTTTAAATGTTTGATAGAATTCACTTATAAATCCATTTGGTCCTGGAGATTTTTTTTTCCTTAGGAACTTCATTGATGGCTTGTTCAGTTTCTAAAATGCTGTTATTTAAGTATTTTGTTTCCTTGTTTATTAATCTGGGCAATTTATATTTTTGTAAATACTCATCCATTTCATTTAGATTGTCAGATTTGTTGGCATACAATTGGGTAAAACAGCTCCTAATTTTTGTTTAAGTTTCCTCTTCATTGGGGTGGTGAATTTACCCTTTTCATTTCTGATACAGGCAATGTATTCCCTTCTTTCTTTTTAAAAATGAAATTTACCAAAGATTTTTCTATTTTATTGCTTTTTTCATAAAATGATTTTTTTAAAAATTGAATTCAGTGTATTCTTTTAATTTTATTAATCTCTCCTTTGATTTTCAGAATTTCCAATTTGATATTTAATTGGAGATTTTTTATTTCTTCTTTGGTTTTTATAGTTCCATGCCCATTTTTTCTATATTATCCATATAAGCATTTAAAAATATAACATGCCCCTAAAAACTGTTTTGGTTACATCCCGTACATTATGGTAGGTTGTCTCTTTATTGTCATTCTTTTGGATGGAATTATTGACTGTTTATATGCTTGACCCACTCATTCTTTAAGACTAGATTGTTTAGTTTTCAATGAGTGTTTACTCTGTTTTTCATGAACCTTCATTACATGTAATTTTTTATTGAATCATATTCTGAAAATGATGCATTTCATATTTCTGACTTTCTGCATTTGATTGTGATATTTTTATACCCTTAACAAATGTTAATTTTTGTGTAGGTGCCATATATTGCTAAGAAAACTATTATATTCCTCTCCATCCTTATTCAATGTTCTCCAGAGGTCTATCATATTTAACTTTTCTAAAATTCTATTTATCTCCTTAACTTATTTTTTGTTTATTTTGTGATTAAATTTATCTAGTTCTGAGAAGGGGAAGTTGAAGTCCCCCTCTAGTATAGTTTTGCTGTCTATTTCTTCCTGTAAGTCACTTACATTCTCTTCTAAGAATTTGAATGCTGTACCATTTGTATGCATATATGTTTAGTATCAATATTATTTCATTGTCTATGGTGCTTTTTTTTTTAAAACAAGATATAGTTTCCTTCCTTATATCTTTTAATTTGATCTATTTTTGCTTTTGCTTTGTCTGATATGAGGATTGCTCCCCTGCTTTTTTTTTTACTTCAGTTGAAGCAAAATATATTCTGCTCTTGCCTTTTACCTTTACTCTTTGTGTATTGCCCTTTTTCAAATATGTTTCATGCAAATAATATATTATAGGATTCTGATTTATAATCCCCTCTGCTATCTGCTCCCATTTTATGGGAGAGTTCATATCCTTTATATTCACAATTATAATTACTGATTATATTTTTTTCTGACTATATCCTATTTCCCTCTCACTTTATACTTTTCTCCTTTCACCTTGTCCTTGCTCACTAGTATCTGACCACTGCCTTTCTTAATTTACCCTCCATTCTATCAGCTCTCCTATTTTCTTTCTGCTTTCCTCTTCTACTTCTCTCCTCCCTTTTGCTCTTCTTTTTTATCAGCTCCCACTTTCCCTTTTTTTTCATCCTTTCCCTATTACTTTCCTTTTGGACAAGATAAATTTCTATGCCCAACTAAGTATGTATGTTATTCCTTCTGAGCCAAATCCAATGAGAATATGATTCAACAATGCTCACCTTTCTCTTTCTCTCTATTGTAATAGGCCTTCTGCACCTCTTTATGTGATACAATTTACCCTCTTTTCTTCCCCTTTACCCTTCTTTTAATACAATCCTTTTTTCATCCCTCAATTTTTTTATGGTTGTTATCCTTTGTTCTCAAAGAGGACTAAAATTTTATCACTATGTTAGAATCAAGTTACAGTATGTTTGATAGTAACTGATCAGACCAATATAAGCTTTTATATCATGACATTACAATTTAAAAACCACACCTATTTTGTCTATTATGTCTATCCCTTCTAATTGTTCTAATAAAGATACAGTTCTAATAAAGATACAGTTCTGAAGATTTACAAGTATTATCTTCCTGCTTAAGCATCTTAACCTGATTGAATAACATTTTTTTTCTTTTCTGTTTTCAAGATCATTAAGAGAAATAAACTTTTTCTCTTAAAAATTCTGCCTTCTCTTCATTCTGCTTCTCCCTTTTACTCCCCACCTCCTTAAAGGAAAAAAAAAGAAAAGAAAAATCCTTATTAACAACTCATAAAATCAAACAAAAAATTCTTATAAACTATTCCAGAACAAACTATGCCTCAGTCTGCACTTTGAATTCCTCAGCTCTCTGAATGGAAATGGATGTAATGTCTCAGCACATGTCCTCTGCAATAATGACTCATCATTACATTGACCACAATTCTAAAGACTTTCAAATTTGTTTGTTTCTTAGTGTTATCATTATTGTATAAATTATTCTTCTGGCTCTGCTTATTTCAATCTGCATCAGTTCATTCAAGCTTGCCAGGTTTTTCTGAAAACATATCCTTGCATTTTTTTCTTTGAAGAATTATGGTATTCTATCATATTCATGGACTCTGACTACGTCAGTCATTCCCCAGTTAGGGAGTATTTTCTAAGTTTCCAGTTCTTTTTCATCACAAAAGGAGATGCTATCGAGATTTTTGTATGTATAGGAATTTTTCCTCTTTCTTGTATCTCTCTGACCTAGTATTGTAATTGGGGTGTGTGTGTGTGTGTGTGTGTGTGTGTGTGTGTGTGTGTGTGTGTGTGTG
>JAJPUD010000757.1:202430-302290 GCA_023553655.1 Myrmecobius fasciatus | reverse complement strand
GTGTGTGTGTGTGTGTGTGTGTGTGTGTGTGTGTGTGTGTGTGTGTGAGGGAGGGAGGGAGGGGAAGATTTGTAGAATTTAGTGATTTGGGGGTTTAATTTCAGATTATTGTCCATAATGATGGAGCTAGTTTACTGTTCCACCAGCAATATATCAGTGCACCTGTTTTCCCATAGCCCCTCCAACAGTTGTCATTTTATTTTTGCGTAAAAGTCAACTTTACCATTCTGGCCAAGGAGTGGTATGAACTTTGTTTCTGCCAAATTGCATTCAGGTGTTCTTAGACATTCTTGTCAAACAGTGAATTGGACAAGTTTTTTCCTAAGTAATTTATGTACTCAATTTTATTGGATACTGGGCTATTGAGTCCAACTATTTCTAATTCTTCCTTATCTGGCCTTTACAGACTTAGTCATAGTCATTTCTTCCAACTCTTTGCTTTTCAAATAATCTGGCTACATGTCTTTCTCTAAACTCAGCATTTCGTGTCTCCTCTGTGTTCCTTTGTTCAAGTTTTCCTTTGTGCCTGTAACATGCTGGATTGTTCTTGCCTCCCTTTTAAATCCTTACCTATACTCCCATGGTATGTCTTCTTAGAATCCCTCTTCATCCTCTGCTGATGTGTCATCTGCCCTCTGGAGGGATTTCTTGTTAGAATAGCCACTTGGTTCACTTTGAGGCCTTATTTTAATGTTTTGTTGGAGGGAAATTTGGGAGAGTCCAGATAAGTCTTATCTTTACACTGCTATCTTGGCTCTGCCTTATTAATTGATTAAGCTAACTTGTTGGTTCTTTAGGGTTCTCTAAGTATAGCATCATATCATCTGCAAAAAAGTAAAGGTTTTGTTTCCTCATTTCCTATTATTCTTCCTTTAATTTATTTCTGTCTTATTGTTATGGCTAATATTTAGACTATATTGTACATGATTGAATATTAATGGCAATAATAGACATCCTTGCTTCATCCCTGATCTCATGAAAGCTTCTAGTTCATCCCTAGTATAGACAATGCTTGCTTTTAATTTTAGACACTTTTTCCCTGATCAATTTAGGAAAGGCTCCATTTCTTCCTATGCTCTCTGGTATTTTTAATAAAAATAACTCTTGTATTTTTCAAAAACTTTGTCTTCATCTATTGAGACAATCATATGATGTTTGTTGCTTTTGTTATTGATATGGTCAATTAGGCCGATAGTTTTCTTAATATTGAACCAGCCCTGCAAACCATGTATAAATCCCACCTGGTTGTAGTTTATGATCTTTGTGATATATTGCTGTAATCTCTTTGCAAGTATTTTATTTACAATTTTTTGCATTGATATTCATTGGGGAAGTTGTTTTTTCCTGTTTTACTCTCCTTGGTTTAGCTATTAAAACCATATTTGTGTTCTTAAATGAATTTGGTAGGATCCTTCCCCTACCTAATTTTTTTCAGACACTTTATATAGTACTGGAATTAATTGTTCTTTAGATGTTTGGTAGAATTCACTTTAAATCTATGTCTGTGGAGATGTGCTTTTAGGGAGCTTATTTGTGCAAGCCCTTATTCCCAAAGCCATCTTCTTCCATCCACTGAACAAAGGCAGCCTGCCAGACTGATGAGAGGAGGGAGCAGGACCACCCCAGTACAAGGCCCCTGGTTTGTTTGGCCACAAGAGGGAGAACATATTGGGCTTTAATAGAGACATTGATAGAGGACCTAAACTTTTAAGGATTCAGAGAGATGAAATTTTCTAGAAAGGGAATTATGTAGGTCCTTGAAAAAAGGGGTGGAGGTAAGATTAGAGAAGGGTCTGCGCATGGGTCAGAAAGAATTATCGCAAGGGACAACTTCAGAGAAAACAGAGATGGTCCCACCTCTAAGGTTGATCCTCCTTCTCTCCATTCATGCACCAGTCACTGGGTGCAGGGTCACATCACCACAGGTCTAGACTATTGTAATGACTTTCTGCCAGGTCTCCCTGCCTCATCTCTACCCACTCGCTTCCATCTTCTATACAACTGTCCAATTGATCTTCCTAAAACATGGATCCGACAGCCACTCCCCTCCTCAATAAACTCTAAAGCATCCCTATTACCTCCAAGATTAACCCTCTTTTTGCTTTTAAAACCCACCCTAACCTGCTCTTCCCCCACACCCCTTTCTCTTCTGGGACTGCCCTCCCCGTGCTTGCTTGCCAAGCCCTCAGTGCTCCATCCATTGGCCTTTGTGCATCTGGAATGCTCTCCTTCCTTGTCTATGTTCAGGATTTCATGGCTGCCAAGCCTTATTTCAGGCCCTTCTTTTGTCAGTAGTTTTCCCCAGTTTCCCAGCTGGGAGGGACTTGTCCTCTAAGCATACCTCCAATATCTTGGGTGTACACAGCAGTTTGCATATTTCCTTCCTCCTTTGAACATAGGGCCTCTGAGCACAAAAGCTGGTTTTGCTTTTTTGTTTTCTATTTTCAGCATAAGTCACAGAGCTTAGCAAATAGTAGGTGCTTTATAAATGCTTGTTGACTGACTCACTGACTAGTCATCGAGCAAGCAGAAACAGACATTAAAAATAGCCGGGGTTGGAGGTGGGAGCCGGGCAATGTGTGAGATTCCTGCTCCTTTGTGCTCCGCTCATCACTTAGCACAGCCTTCTGCAGAGTTAAAAATAAGCCCCACGGCTTTGACTGTGACTTGTTTGTCCCAGGAATTAGACAGCAGTTGCGCTCCCTTCATCATTAAGTCCCTGGCTCACCTTGACCTACTTTTGCTTGCCAGAAGATAGTAGGTTTGGATGGGGACCCAGCAAAGTAATTAATTTTTCCTCTCACAATGTGCTTCCTCTGGCAGCTTTTATTGGGCAAGACTATTCCTGAATTATGTGTCATCTTATTCCTTAGGTGTCTCTTAGGAGAAAGTGTGATTAAACACACACACACACACACACACACACACACACACACACACCCCACTGGGACACCTTATCACTCTTTTGGGGAAGTGGAAGAAGCAGGAAAAGGAGGTCCTGGGGAAACAGTTGCAAGAGTAGCAATGGACATTGAAGAATCAATCTCTGATCACCTGCCCTGAGAGGTCTCACAGGTCAGGATGCTTGGCGATGAGGACCTTTGGAGACCATAGGAACCAAGAACATCATGAATGGAGCTGAAGCCGCCTTATGCCAGACCAAATAAAATGAAATCAAGTTTTCCAGGGACCCAGGTTTTACTGATCCAACTCTGTCACCTCCTCCACATCTGCCCTCCAAACAGTTAAGATGAAAGAAGTGACATGGAAGTCAGTCCGGTAGCTCAGTGGGTAGAGGAGTGGGGGTGAAGTCAGGAGACTGCATTTGGAATCCTGATTCAGACATTTACAGCATGTGGGCCAGTTATTCTCAGATGCTCAGCTTCTTTATGTGTTAAAAAAGGGAGGGATGCAATCCCCTCCAACTTGTCTCCTAGGAAGCCATCCCTGACAGCATCTTCAGAGGCGGATGGCTGTTGGGTGGGAAAACAGGCTTGGTGTCCAGGATGCAAAACCCAGAAAGTGAGGTTCCAGTATATCCTCTGAGGAACTCTTCCTGAAACTACTGACAGCTAACCCTAGCAAGGGATGACATTTGGGTGGTACAGGAGAGTGTCCCTTACTTAGGTTATTGTTTCTGGTCTTTACAATCCTGTGAGCTTGGGGCTATCATTATTCCCATGTGATAGAGGTGGAAACCAGTTAAGAGAGGGGAAGGGATCTGTCCAGAGGACCCAGTTAGGGAAGGCTGGATCAGAATTCAGCTCTCTCTGACTCTGGGACCAGTGCTCCATCTATGGCACCCTCTTCTCACTCAGTCAATAAACACTGATTAAGCATCTCTCTGCTAGCCCCCACATTTTAGGCTTAGAGTCAGAAGCGTTAGGGCTGAGCTCTGGGGACCCACAGAAGTTTAGGACAACCCCTGCCACAAGGGACTCTCGGTCTAATGGGGGAGCAAAAGAGCAAACAGCTCGGCAAACATGGTGCACCCAAGAACATTTGGAAACAATCTGCAGGGGGAAAGAGGACATGGAAATGAAGAAGGGCTGTGAACAGTTTCTTGAGAAGGGTGGGGTGTGAAGGAAGCCAGGGAAGCCTGGAGGCCTAGGGGGAGGAAGGGAGTCGGAAATTAAAAATGTTCACATCTGAGGGAGGTGAGTCTTTCATAGATTCCAGTTCACTGGGTACTCCCTGAGGGCAGGCAATGTTCCTGCCTTTTTTGGTGTGTTGCCATCAACTGGCATGTGGGCTGATATATTATAGGTGATCAATTTGCTGATTGAATGATTGATTGACTATGGGTAAACAGTTTAACCTTCCTGAGCCTCAGTTTCCCATCACATAAAATGGAGCTGCTAGTTTTCATACTACTTTCTAGCCTGGGCTGCTCTGAAATAATTCCCATGATAAGGAAATGAACCTCAAATCAGGAAATGTCCAGATCGTGATGTTATTAGCTTTTGTCTTTGTAAACTGAAGTCTCTCTTCCCTTTCCCCCTTCTCTCCCTTCCTCCTCCTTCTTCCTTTTTCTTACCATTTCTCTATCTCTTTGTCTCTCTGTCTCTGTCTCTGACTCTTTCTGTCTCTGTCTCTGTTCTCTGTGTCTCTCTTTCTTTTTCTCTTTCTTTCTCCCTCTTTCTCTCCTTCTCCATAGTGGTTCATATACTTACATTGTATGCTACATTTAGATGGTTTCCATGGCAACTGGTACTGCTTAAGCTAAGGTGAGAATGTAAGTTAATTTTAAATGAGCTGATGGAGTTGGAGGGGGGTGAGTGATAATCATGAAACTGTGGAACTAGCTCAATCTGGCTAATCAGCTTTTAAACTTCCAAAGTCAATGAACTCTCCTAAATCATGTTTTCTTCTTCATCATAACAATAAATGTAATGTTTGGTTTGTATTCCTTCCTCTTTTCAGTGCTGAGGATGATAAAGAGCTCAGCATCCCAGATGGTCTCCTCCTTTTCTAGCCTCTCTCTGTGATCAGCCCAGGAGCTCTCCTAATTCAAGGGTCACCCTTGCCATTCTTCCCCAGCCAGAAAGGCTACACTTTGGAGTCAGCCATGTCTGCCCCGCAAAGGATCGTACACTGATGAGGCAGACTGGAGGAGCAGAAGTCCACTGCTCAGAACCAAGTCTGCTTATTTCCAGGTTCCTATTTTAAAGGAGGAGACAAGTTGCCATAAGTGGGACCTGATCCACTTGTTTCTCAGCTCTCAGTTTCACCTTCTAGTTCCACATATTGTGAACCCGAGAGTGTATTCCTGATCTGATTTAATGTAGCACATTTCTAAACATGTTTATTTTAAAAACTGCGTGGGCCCAAGAGGCAATAAATCAATTTCGTGCATTTCAAAACAGTCATATATTTAAAGAACAATTATAATTTTGATCATAATAATGTTCTAAATAAGTTACTCAGTATGCATACTGATACTTCCCAACATGCCTGAAACTTCATCTAGATGCCTGAAGATTACATTCCTTAATGCTTCCTTAAGCACCCCCCCAGCTTGTGCACCCCATGATCTATAGATCATGCCCCAAAGAGCTTGGCGTTTGTATTTGTGTGTGTACGTGTGCATGCACCATTTTAAGAGCTAAAGCTGCTCCAAGTGTGGGGGAGACAGAGACACAGAGACACAGAGAAAAACAGAGACAGAGAGAGAGAAAGAGAGAGAGAGATACACACGCAGAAACTCTGACACCTTGAAGGGTCAGGACTGCACCATTTCATACACTATAGCCTTAAGAGCACCCTTCAAAGAAGCTAGGGATACAGAAGATCAAATATGTTAAAAGATGTGCTTCTTTTTTACCCCTTCTCCATTTTTGCCTCCTCTTTTTATTCCATTCACTCACACAAGCATTAATTGCTGAAACAACTAATCTGGGCCAGCACTAGATTCTCCCTTTGATATAGAAAGACCAAGTAGAACTTCAAAGGCCTTCTTTTGGGTCCATCCTGACATGGTTGGATCTTCACTTGATCCTTTTGAGGAAGTATTACTCTTATCCTGTCTTCTCCTTGTTTCTTTTCCCAACAAATCTCCCCAGATCCCTGAACATCTGTATGTCAATGCCCTGTCTCTCCTAAGGACTTCAGGCTTAAGACCTTCTGACTTGCAGCACTGTGGCCTAACAACTGATTGAGATTAGAAGGCCTTTTGGTCAGATGTATTCATTCCCTAAATGCAGGTTGGTACCTGGGCTTTATTTTAAGTCAAATTTCTCTGTATGAGAAACTTTCAGGTGCATCCAGCCAAAAAAGTGCTGTTTCTACACTGGTCACATGAAGTGTCTTGTTGGCCAGATCTTGGTGAGAGGCCAAGTGTGGTCATGGACATAGAGAGCTGGCTTCAGAGCTAGCCAGGAAGACCTGCCTCTCACACATCTTGGGTGAGGTCATTCCACTTCTTAGTTCTCTAGGCAACTGCTGAGAAAGTGACAGCCTTTATAGGTAGAGAGAGGTCCCTGACCCAAGAGTTCCTTCTCTAAAGCAATCCTGTTCCGAATCCTGGAAATCTGGCAACAACTTTTTAGTCCAAATTTCTTAAAGGATCAAGGGATTGTGCAGACACATCTGATGAGTTAAGTGAGGGAAACCCATAAAAGCATTACCAAATGGACTACCAACAGCTGAAGACTTCCCTTCCTATTGTTTTTGTAAATAGCCCAACAGCCTGCCAGTTTGTGATAGCCACTCTCCCATTCTTTGGGATTTGGGGATATAGAATGCACAATTTAGCCCAGAAAATGTGGCAACAATGCTTCCATGCAGCAAAGCTAATTCTGTTTCCCTGTCTGGTTAGGAAGATTCTAAATTTCCTTGAGTTGACTCAACTTCCCTCTTTTGTTTTTTTTTAAATTCTTCACTATCTTGATTCATCTTCTGACATCAAAAATGTCATTCTCAGGATCCTCCTTGCTAAAACAGTCTCTTCTCCTTGGCTTCTCAGTCTTATTTCTTCCCACATCATTATTTAGTCAACAAAAATATATTGTCATTATGCTATTAATATATTATATATAAATTCATTATTGCTATGTCATATAGCACATACATTGTTATGTACCATATAGGAGACGCGGGAGGTTCTAGAGATGCAAACCAAAAGTTTCTTTTCCTGCTTTTCTGCGGCTCTCATATTCTGCTCTGTTTCCAGGTCTTTATTAGATTTGAAGCCAATTTTCCCATTACCATCTTCTCCCTCACTTCTCTAAACAAAAATCCCTAGTTGCTTCCAACGTCTTCAGATGCCATGGTCGTTATTGTTCTTGTCATCCCTGGTCATGCTCTAGCTTGTCTTTGTTCCACCTATAATGTGGCACTTGGAAATAAGCATGGTGTTTCCATGGCCAGATCAAACTGTGAGCAGTAACATGCTCCTCACCTTCTCCCCCTTTTGTTCTGGATCCAATGTTTAATTTCTTAATGACCAGTTGATTCATTCATTGATCCATCCATTCACTCCTTCATTTTTTTCATTGTGCAGTTTATTTTTTAACTCATTACCTTTCCTCGTGCACATGGGCCTTTTTGCAGCCAAATGAACACCTGATCTCTCCTTCCTTCATTCTCATTACTCAGCATTATCTTTCTTATTGTGTCCTTCCTGAACCTTCTTGCCTCTTCTTTGCTGATTCTTCCCTCTTTTGCCTTCCCAATGGGAGCCCTCTGCTCTGTTCTTACATCCCTCCACAAATGTCATCGATTCCTATGACTTCAGCTCTCACCTCTCTGCAGATGACTTCAGTTGTACCCTATACATTCTCCCCACCATGGCCAAATCCCAACTCACCACCTTCCTGAAAACAAAGAAACAGTCTTGTGGCCTTTCATCTAGACCATGGTAGGTGCTTCAGACAGGCTTGCTGATGGGTTACCATTAAGGAAAATACAGAAACATATTTAGATCCAATTTCTTAGTGCTTAAAATTGTAGCCTGGCCCAAAAAGCAGCTAAGAGTTCAGGGCTGAAGGAGTCCATTGGCTCAAATGAATATTGGAGCAGCCCAAGTGTCCCATACTAAGGATCCTACGGGTCTCAGCCTGAGGAAGAGAGGAGGGCTGTGTGCCCTGAGGTTCCTAGCCTGGCTCCAAGCAATCTCCTGACCTCAAGGTGTTTCTTTCCTGCAGAGCTTCTCTTAGGAGAACAGATTCTACTTTCTTATTACAGCTTGACTGAGAGGTGGTTATTATTATTAATTATGATTTTATTGTTATGAATTATCATATAATCACCAACAGTTAGTACACTGAGATCCTGGAGGTGAAAGGCTTTTTTCTAAACTAGCCGAGGATACTCAGAAATGTGATTATGCCATTTAGGGAGATAAAGAGCTTAGCTTTTTTATCTCAGGACCCATGGGCCCTGCCACTGTTTGATGTGTGACCAACCTCAGAAACAGAAGTACTGAAACTCAGTCATCCTCCTGGAAGCCCTTCCCATTCCCGTACTCCCAGAACAACCGCAGAAGGACATGGAGGGCAGTGGGTGACCGCCAGGCGATGACCAAGTGTGCAGAGACTGGGGCCTTTGGATTCCTTCCATTAAGTAAGCCTTCCTCATTACATCAGGCAAGGGAGCTCATCGATCTCAGATGATGAAAGATGCTACAGACGTTCCCAGCCAGAGAGAGGACATTTTCCATTGAACAACAGACTCCAGACACTTTTCCCAGGTAAATGATTTGCAATCTATCCTGTAATTATGACAAATTGGTGACAAGGCCCAGACTGGCCTAGTGCACTTGTTCCTTTAGCAACCCATGTTTCCTCCCAAAAACAGGGCTCAGAAGTCCATTTATCATCACATTTACATCAGGCACAATTTACCATCATTATTTTAGCATTAACCTTCCTCACCCAATGCCTTCTGACAGCAGAGAGAGGAGGCAAACATTTTCTGTCCCCTCAGCAGCAGCTGGGAACCAATCTCCTGCTGCTCACAGATTGAGAAGCCAATGGGAGGAGGGCAAGATTTAGAGGCACATAAATTAGCATAGCCCTACTCCCTACTCCAGTCCCTTCCAAGTAAGCAACTATAATTAAATATCAACAAGCATTGATTAAGTACCTGCTACATCCCAGACACTGTGTTAAGCCCTGGGAATACAAATATAAGCAGTAAGAAAAACAGTCCCTGCCCTCAAAAAGCTTATATTCTAAAAGGGGAAGACAGGACATGGAAGGGAACTGAAAGGGGGTGGGGATGGAGAAGGAAAGAGAACATTAAGAGAGTAGCCTGTAGAAAATGAGATAAGACTGGTTTCCATAGGGGTAGCTTGGGGAATGTCTTAACAACTGGCTTGCTGAAGGAAAAAAAATGAGTTATTATTAATATTTTGTCTCTTACTTTTTAAAGTCCTGACAGCAAGCCTACCAATGAGCCAGTCTTTGATTTCTAGTGTTTGCAGATATCCCAAAGTAAAAGTTCTCACAAAACATTGAATAATCCACTTTTTAGAGCTTGTATAACCAGAATCCAGCACACCAGAGGGAAGGAGCATTCCTCCTTAAAATGAAGGGTCGGGAAGGACCAACCAATCAGAATGAGAAGTTGCAAGATGGGGGTGTTTGAGAAGACCAGGCCTAGAATAAAATTCCTGCATAAAGAAGTTCCTGTGATCTGGTAGAGAAAATCAGGAGAGCCACCAAGAAAGGAAGAAAGGGAAGGATGGAAGGAAGAAAGGAGGGAGGAAGGAAAGTTCTTCAAATGAGGGGCTCAATTTGCAATGAATAGGGCAGTATTCTTTCAGCCCCAAGAAAGAATAGTCGATAAGACTTTCCTTCTGAGAGAGAAGAGAACTTCCAGGGGAGCCACAGGGAAAAGGAGGATCAAAGGGGTAGATGGTCCTAAACCTTAGCATTACTCTTATTACTGAGAAATCAGTGAAGGGGAGGAGCAGCTAAGGAGGTCAGGGTGAAGACTTGGCCTCAACAGACAGATCCCACTCCAGAACCTTGGCCCTTCAGCCTAGCAGACAGAACAATCCTTTCTATGAGGTCCCAGAGATGGACTGAATATCTGAAGACTTTCTAATTGACTTTAGAGGTAAAAAATAGAGAGCCACCAGACCAGAATGGTGACAAACATAAAGAGGTTGAATTAGAGAGGGAATAGAAATAGAAATGCTGCTGCAGAGGTCCACCCTAGAGGTCACAAAGACCTGGATTATGGTGGCAATGCTGTGAGCAGAGAAAAGGGAATGAGCATGGAGATGGTAGGAAAGTAGGGGCCAAAGAGGGAACATATGGAATAATGAGGCAAGGGCAACAAGGTTATAAGCCTGAAGGACTGGAAAGATGGTGGTACCCTTGCCATTGATAGGGAAAATGGAAGAGAGGAAGTCTTTGGGGGAAATTTAGTGAGTTCTATTTTGATTATGTTGAGTTTGAGATGTCAGTGGGAAATACAATTTGAAAAGATGGAAAGCCAATTTGGTGATGAAAGCCTGAAGATCAGGAGAGACACTATACCTCACTCTATATATTTGGGAATCATCTTCAGAGAAATGATAATTGAGTGTATAGAAGCTAAGGAGAGAACTGATGTAAGAATATGGTAGGGAAAGAGCAAATGGCCAAAGAGAGAGATTTCAGGTACATCTACCCTTTATAGGCATGGAATGAATAGAACAAATGAGAGAGAATGAACAACTAGAAAAGTAAGAAGAAAACCGGACTAGAGTAAGATCATAAAACAAGAGAGGAGAGACTATCCAAGAGGTGAATCAAGAGCAGCAAAAAAGTCAAGAAGGAGGAGATTTGGTCATAAAGAGATTACTGGTTACTTTGGGGAGAGTATTTTCAATGGAATTATCAGGTCTTGAACCAGCTTATTATATTAAAAGTGGAAGAATTGTAGTCCCTGAATGTAGATGGATTTATCAAGGAATTCGACTGAAAAGAGGAGACGTGATGACTCTCCAAATTTAGCTGGTCCAATCCTCAGGACAACAGATAGTCAGGTCAAGTAGTTAGAACTGGGTTAATAAATGTGGCCAGAATCGGATTAGCCCAGTGCCTGGCACATAGTGAGAACTTAATAAAGGCTTATGGACTTGCTGAATTGCATGTGGTAGGGTGAAGTTGGCTCAGTTTTGTGAATCTCTCTCATGGCTCAGATAAGTGAGCAAAATCGGAAGGCCGGCCACCCAGAGATGAAGCCTGAGGTAAGGATCAGTAGCAAGGACTCTAGGTGAGTAGGTCTGGAAGGATGAGAAGGCAGAAGCTCAGAGTCCAGGCTGGGTGTGGAGGTGATGAGCTAAGGGTACAGAAGACGAATGGGGGAGAGGGAATGGCAATGACTCACTTAGCATTGTTCTTTAGGGTCTGAAAAGCACTTCCCTCATCACAGCCCCATGATACAGGCTCCAGCAGTGCCAAAGATAAGAGGCTCCAAGAGCTCACCAGAGGTCACACAAGCAGAGAGCATTAGAGCCCAGATTCAGAGTACTCTATCCTGACTCCAGGTTCACAATTTTTTCCACTGGAAAACTCTACCCCTATCAAGTGTCAAAAAATCAAATCATTTCAGACATCAAAAGCCCCTCTGCAGCCATCTGGTTAAACCCAGACTCTTCATCCAAAATTCAGCACCTAACACAGCACCTGGCGTGTAGTGGGGGCTTAATAAATGCTTGTAAATGTTTTAAAATGTGACTCTGACAGCCCTCTTGACTTCTCCAAGGAGTCCATTCTAATATAGTTGCTCATACAGACCTCAAGTCTTCATCTGATTATTTGCACCTTCCACCCCTTTTTATCCTGGTTCTATCTCCTGGTGACAAGCAGAACCTGCCCAAGCTTTCCTTTATGTGACATATCAAAAACTAGTATTTCTATAGCATGTTAAGACTTACAGTGCACATTTTATATGTTACCTTTTTTTATCCTCTCAATAACCCTGAAAGGGAGGAACCGTTATTATTCTACCTTAACAGATGGGGAAACTGAGACAGATAGAGATTAAGTGAGACTCATAACTAATGAATGACTAGGGTAAGATTTGAAATCAGATTTTCTTGACTCCAAGATCAGGACTCTATCCATTGCATCACTATTTAGCTACTCAGACTTTTTCCAGGCCAAATGCCCTCTAACTGTCCCTCTTTAATCTTGTATTTGTGAAATTATTCTTTTTTTCTAAGTCAAGTGTAAAACTCCATATATCCCTACTAAATTTCATCATATTAAATTCCTGGTGTTCCACCATTTTGAGAGCTTTTTGGATTCTGATGCTGTCATTCAGTGACTGAGTTATCCTTCCCAGCTTAGAGTCAGCTATAAATTTGATGAGTTTTCCATCTCTGCCTGAGCTTCCTCTTCAGCTCTCTTCCTTCCTCCCTTCCTTCTCAGAATCTCCCTAAATCATCCTGCTCTTGTTTCTTTTTAGCTCCAGGGGCTAAGAAGAAATGGCTCTTCTCCTTGACCAAGCCCAAGAGAGATGTAATTCATTTCAGACCCCTACTCTATTTCAATCAGTATTAATCAGTTTGATAGAATCATATAAAAATTCTGTATATAAGGCTCTAACGCTGTGAACATCAGATTCTAAGTTCACTTGCTTAACTAAAGGCCCACCATTTTTTTGTTTTACCTTGTGATGATGGCCAGGCGCAGTTTGGCAGAAGTGATAACCATATGGAAAATGCCCCCCAAATATTTTTATACCTCTGAGCCAATCACTTGTCCAACTGGAGCAGATAACCATCTCATGACCACTTATGTAACTGATTGTGACAGCTGGTACCATTTCCTCCTGTCCAAGTTAAGGACAGGTCTGTCCATCTTATGCTTATGCTTCACCCAACTTTTGATGCTGTTGACATATAATTTTGCTTATTCAATGGAATTATTTTGTATTTGGTATATCTGTTCTGGAATGACTGAACATTTAGTCCTACAAAAATAGGGTCTTGAAAGGAAAAAGCATCTTAAATAAGGAGGATCTGGAGTCAACTTCATTAGAGAGGGTATGGGACCTTTTAATAAAGTGATATTGGCTCAGACCTCTGCCTCAGTCTTATTGTATCAATAAGAAATTATTCTTATTGATATTGGGATAATTTTAATCTCTAGCCTCACCCTCTTACTGTGCCTTTGATCTTGTACCCTGTTTTTACTTACTTGAGACCTGCTCCATATAAACTCATGATCTCCCCTATATCTCTCCTGTTTCCATCAAAGGCACTAGCATTCTCCCAATCTCTAGATTTGTAACCTCAGCTTTTTTCCTCAACTCCTCAATCTGCTTCATGTTACATGTTCAATCAATTGCGACATCTTATTTCAACCTCAATGAAATTATTTCCTTAGGAACAAATCTTATCATAGCACCCCAATTCTTAATAAAGGCCAGCAGCTTCCAATTGCTTGTAGGTTAACACGTAAACTCCTTTTTTTAGCTTTAAAAACCTTCCACACTCTGCAATCCAGAGAAACAGGCCCTCTCTTAGCTCTTCACACATAACATTCTGTCTCCTATTGTTGTGTCTTTAGGGAGAGTCTGAATTGGGAAGTAGACGAGAAGAGGTAGCTCAGGCAGAGATGGCAATTTTGCAGCTGAACCTATTCTGGGAAGGAAAACTAACACATTGGATGATGGAGTCAAAGCTCAAACCATCAGAATACTGTCTGTGCCATTGCCTAATAGATGCCTTCGACTCATCACTGCTTCATGGAATCCCTCTGATGATGTCTTTTCTGTTGTTCCAGTTCAGCTCCTGATAATTCACTTCCCTTCAAACTATCTTGTATTTAATCACTTTATAATTACTTCTACTCTTGCTGTTTATGATCATTCTGGATATATTGTATATATATCTTTATTTTCCCAGGTAGAAAGTATGCTTTCTGGGTGAGATTTAAAATTTTTTGATAGTATAATTTTTTTCCTCCACTTACATGTCAAGAAGATTTAACATTTATTTTTACAGTATTTTGAGTTTCATTTTTCTCTCTCTTTCTTCCTTCCCTCATCTCTTCAAGTGATTATAGGCAGTTGACATAATTTATACATGTGTGATCATATAAAAGATATTTTCATATTAGAAACAGTTGTGAAAGAGAAAGAGATCAAAAGGGAAAAATACTAGAAAGAAAAGAGTAGGTGAAAAAAAATTATTCTTCAATGTGCATTCCAAGTCTATCGATTCTTTATCTGGTTATGGATAGTATTTTCCTTTGTGAATCCTTTGTTGTTATCTTGGATCATTATGTTGCTTAGAAGAAGTAAGTCATTTGAGTCCAGGAAGACAGAGTAAACCTCAGCTGATTGGGAATGGCAGGCCCAGCTGTGCTGCTGAGATGTGGCCATGGGAAAGGGGGCACCAGCACCTGGTGAGTACAGAAACAGCAGAATGGAACACTGCTGGCTGTGGGAATTTACAGGAGGGTGGAGCTTTTGGTTTGGGGTGCCTGGTCAGAGTGGAGAGCTGAAGGAAAGCTTGAGGCACCATCCCCACCCCCCGTTTAAAGGTGGTTACATTAATGCCTTATTTAAAAAAAAATTGGACCGTCAAAGAAGAAAGAATCCGATCATGGAAACATATTATGTTCCCAGGGAAGACTGGGATTCATCTTCAGAGAGGGCTACTTTAGTAAAAAAAAATAAAACAAAACAAACAAAAAAAAAAAAAACAACTTCTACCCCAAAGAGTAACATGAAATGGCTCCCTAATCAAAGAAAATATATAGAACTCAAAAAAGAATTCAAAAATTAAATGAGAGACATTGAGGAAAAACTAAAGGAAAGAAAAATAAAACTATCTTTAAAAAACCAAGATTATGGAAAAAAAGTTAACCAATTAGAAAAGGACATGCAGAGTCTTAAGGATATCTCTGTGAAAATTAGAATCAGGCAAGGGGAAGCCAGTGTATCTATGAGATACCAAGAAGTAACAAAACATATTATTAAAAAAATGAGAAAATGGAACAGAATGTGAAGCAGCACTTAAGAAAAACAACACATTTGGGCAATAGATCAAGAAGAGAAAATATAAGATTAATTGGACTGCCAGAGAGTTGTGACCAAAAAGAGAATAATAATGACACAATAATGCAGGAAATAATCTTAGAAAATTGTCCTGGAGTGATGGAACATGAGGGGAAAGTAGAAATAGAAAAAATCCACTGATTACCACCTCAAAGAGGTGCTTTGTGAAAAACTCATAGAAATATTATTGTCAAATTTCAAAACCTTCAGATCAAAGAGGAAATTTTACAAGAAACAAAGAAAAAAACAGCTCAAATATGCTGGAGCTACAATTAGACGTGCAATATTTATCAACATTTACAATTAAAGACTGTAGGTCTTGGAATCATGTCTATAGACAAGCAAAAAAACTAGGCCTGTAGCCAAAAAATATCATATCCAGCAAAATTATCTATAGTTTTTTTGTTTGTTTTTGCTGAGGCAATTGGGGTTAAGTGACTTGCCCAGGATCACACATCTGGGAAGTGTTAAGTGTCTGAGACCAGATTTGAACTCAGGTCCTCCTGACTTCAGGGCTGGTGCTCTATCCACTGCACCACCTATTGCCCCTAAATTATCTATAATTTTCAATGAGAAAAAATGGACATTCAAGGAACTTGCTGTCCTGAATTTGCAGGACTTTCTATCAACCAAACCTGAACTTAACAGGAAATTTAACATATAAGAGCCAATATCAAAGAGCAATTTTACAGGCTTCAACATGAGCAAATTGTTTAAACATGGATGAATTGTTTGTTTTTTTCTTACATGGGAAATGTATATTTTATGCTTAAGATTTACATCAAAATAGGGTAAGCTCAAAAGGAAAAGCGGTAGAGTAAAGGTAAAAATAGTATCATGTTATACAAATGAAGTATAGAGGAACAATAAACACAAGGCAGTAGAAGGGGAAGGAGGGCTCGTAGTTCTGAAAAGCTGCTCACATTGGAAAGGGGCTCAATAGGCAACACTACATATATACCGTGAAGGATATAGTACTCTAAAATTTGTTAAGAAATAAGAGGAGGAGGAACAGGTGGATGGGGAAGTAAAAGGTGAAGGAAGAAGACAAGGGAGGAATCCATGGGTGAGGGGAGATTTGTAAGCCAAGTTATAGAGCAGAATTTAATGAGAGTCAGCAGGCATAGAAAAGACATGAGTATGTGGGATATGTGTATGTGAGTGCATCTATGTATGTACATATCCACATTTGTATACATAAGCATATCTTTTCTTAACTGTAGCTTGTTTAAGAGTGGTGGGGGAATGAAAGGGGAAAAAAGAATAAAGTAAATAAGGTACATAGCAGAGAACAAAAGAATAATTTACGAGGAAGTAAAGAAAATACAGACACTAATGAATACCATTTCTTCTACTAATACACATACTTTCTTAAATTGATATTTGTTGTTATATATTTTGAATCCTCCCTGATGTTCTGTTGGGCACGTGAAAATGTTCTCTTTTGTTTTGTTTCATTTTGTTTTATGTTGCTTTTCTGGTTTTCTTTTTGCTTATTTTGTTTCTTCAAATAAAATGAATTTGGAGACAAAATGAAAAGATACATTTCTTTCTGTTCCCATTCAGCTTTCTCCAAAATTCTGTCATAGCTAGCTTTTCTAATATTCTTTTTACGTCCTTGGTTTCTTTCTTGTCATTGTTGTTGTTGATGATGTTTAGTTGGATTTATGGAGTTCTTAGACGGGACCATTGTAGTCCCCCACTAGTATAGTTTTGCTATTTATTTCTTCTTGCAATTCACTTAACTTCTCCTCTAAGAATTTGGGTGCTACACCACTCGGTGCTTATGTAATTAGTATTCATATTGCTTCTCTGTCTATGGTACTTTATGGCAAAATGAAGTTTCCTTCCTTATCTCATTTAATCAGGTCTAATTTTGCTTTTAATTTTGTCTAAGATCAGGATTGCTACCCCTGTTTCTCCTCTTTCTCTTTTCACCCTTTTCCTCCACACTGGTGTTTTTCTTCTGTCTACCACCTTCTGTGATCTGCCCTCTTTTCTGTCAGTACCCATGCCCACTTTTTAGCTTCTCTCCTCCCCATTCCTACTTTCATTTCAGGTAAGATAGATTTCTCTATTCAGTTGATTGTTGGTATTTTTTCCTCTTTGATCCAAAACAGATGAGAATAAGGTAAGAGTAATGCTCATCATCCACCCTCTCATTTCCCTCTCCATTGCAATAAGTCTTTCATGCTTTTTCATGTGAAAAAATTTACACCATTTTGCTTTTCCCTTTCTTCTGCACTCACTGTACTCCTCTTTCTAGTCATATCCTCTAATTGACCTTATATCTGTGCCCTGTGTTCATGCATATTCCTTCAAACTGTACTATTAGTGATACAATTATTAAGAATTACAAGTATTATTTTCCTGTATAGGGATATATACTGTTTAGCGCTATCAAATTCCTTATGGCTTCTTTTCCCTTTTTAGCAATTTATAGTTCTCTTGGATCTTGATATTAGAGATCATTTTTTAAATTGAGTTCTGGTCTCCTTATAAAAGTTTGGAATCCTTCTATTTCATTGAATGACCATTTTCTCCCCCTTGAAATATCATATTTAATTTTGCCAGGTAGGTGATCCTTGGTTGTAGTCTTAGATCCTTTGCCTTTTGGAATATCATGTTCCATGACCCCTAGTCTTTTAATATTTCAGCTGCTGGGTCCTGTGTAATTCTGATTGGGACTCCCTGATATTTGCGTCATTTCTTTCTGGACACTTGCAATATTTTGCCTTGACTTGATAGTTCTGAAATTCAGCTATTATGTTCCTTGGAGTTTTTATTTGGGGATCTCTTTCCTAAGGTTACTGGAACATTCTTTCAGTGCCTATTTTCCACTCTGGTTCCAGTACACCAAGGGCAGTTTTCCTTGATAATTTTTTGAAAATGCTGTCCAAGTCTTCCTTTTGATTATGGCTAAGGGGTTGTGGTGAGGAGTGACTGACACTGCCTGTAGGGATCTGACAGTTTACCTGGTCCTGAGCTGGGATCCTTAAGGTGGTGTTTGATGTGTGCTGAGGCAAGGTGGGATGTTTCTGTATTTCAAAATGTGTGGAAGCCTGGTAATCGGAAGATGCCTAATTGTTTAGGGCCCCACCAAGGCTTGTGTAGGTGTGGATATTAGGGGATGCCTGTTTGCCCAGGGCTACGCTGGAATTGGATTTCACAGTATCCCCTGGTGTGCCTGTTCCATCACCCTGTGTCAGGGTCTCTTGCTAATTTACTCAAGTGGGGCTTCCTGCTAGCTCACTAAGGAACTTTGTGTCTTGTAATGCACCCCTTCTCCCTTCCCTCAGAAGGACCCTCTTGCTGATCCTCCAAGTTTCTTGGACTAAAAGGTTGTTATGCTTTATCTTTTTACTGGTTCAGTTGCTATAGGACCTGTTTGGGGATGCTATTTTATGGTTGCCTAGAGGTGAACATGGAAGGGTTACAGTGATTCACTGCTTATGTCGCCATTTTGGCTCCTGAGAGTGAGGAGATTGTTTTACTTACTGTATTTGTGTCCTTGACACACAGTAGATGCTTAATACATGTTTGTGGATTGATTTTTCAATATTCTCTTCTCTATTAGTCTGTTTCCTGCCATTTATAATTATGTCCAAGTTTTCTCTTTATAAAATGATCCAGTGGAGTCCTGCTATCGCCCCAAGTCCTCCAGAGGTATTTCTTCTCCCTTTCACAGCAAGACTCCAAGGAGCCATTAACACTCATTACCTCCCTTTCCACACATTATATTCACACCTCAATCCCTTGCTGGCTGACTTCTGACCCAAGCACTTGATTGAAACTGTTCTTGCCAATGTTATCTTAACTGCCAAATGCCTAGCCTTTTCTCATTCCTAAATTTGCTTGAAGCTTTTGACACTTCTGTCTCCCTGCCTTCTGAACTCAGGTCAGCACTGGGGGCAACTCTGCCTTGATACATATTCAGTCACCTTGGTGGCCCTATGCATTGCTCTGAATAGAAGGCCTGATGGTTTTATTCAGTTAACTACAGATGTCTTTGCAGGCCCCACTTTTTCTCAGTGTTTCAGGGTGACAGTGGCCCAAAACCTGAAGAGTGAGGCTGCTGGCAAAAATTAGGAAAGGGATGATGGCAAACAAGCTTTTAGCAGGCAAGAAAACAGATTATGATATCATTCAAAGAAAACTATTAACTAACATGTTAATATGAAACGAGTTCCTGTACACTCAATTTAATATAAGTATTTCCTCTTCCCCATAGAAAGAGAGCATATTCAAACAGAGGCTGCTACATCGGTGGTTTCTGGTTTTGATAAGCAATAAACAAATCAATCCCACACTTGGTTGGAGCCATCACTTAGGCTTATTTCTGCACCCAAAAATCCATACATCAGTGTGTTTGGAATCGAGGGGAGCTGCAACAGTCACTTAATGCTTTGGCTAAGAAAATGGCCATTTCAACTGAGCATAGAAACAACTCATGATAGAGAGCAATGCTTCCTTTGTCACTGTGGGCTTGGCCCTCCTTTCACAGGCTACCCCATGATTCTTATATTTGCTCAGGCTCTGAACACAAATTCTCGGTCCCATCCTCTTCTTCCCATTGCCAATGTTTCACAACTTTATAAAATGCTTTGCAAGCATTAGAGTTCCATATCAATATTAATGATAATTATTCATGCCTTGTGGCTGGTGTACAGGGAGCTGACTCTTAGAGGAACCTGCTGGTTGTTGAGAGGATGAGATTGGAACTGCACAGAGGAATGAGAATGGGTCGGAGATCTGTGTCTCCCTTCTCCATGTTCCCGAGGTCAGATGTAGTGTTGATGCCCTGGCTAGTCTCCTACATTCTCATTTTTTTATCTAAGGCCTAATGAGTGCAGACTATGTCAGTGCCAGTGCCAGTGCCAGGCAGGGGCTGTCTCTCACCCTTCCCTCATGGCAAAATGGAATCATGATTAAAGATCCCAACCCAAAGGGAAGAAGGAAGATAACGAACTTGGAGCAGAAAGGGCCTGCCTCCTGCACCATCCTGGTCCTCTGCAGCTTCCTATCCATGGTCTCTGGCTGGAATTCTTCCTTTTTTTTTTTTTTTGTTTTTTTCAGGAGCTCAACTACAGAGTATTATTTCCTGACAGACACATGTCAATGGCTATATTAAAAAAGAAAAAGAAGTTGCAAGAAATCTGTCAGATGCTTGATGCACATTAAGGCAAGGGTGGGGGGTGGAACTGTAGCAGAGACTTAAGAGAAAGACAGAAAATAAACCTTCCACAGTGAGTGACATTTCCAGGAAGCAAAATAAGAATATCTTCCCTCTCTGCACCTCTCCCTTCTCAATAAGCCCTTCAGCTCAAGGTCTGGTCAGACAGTGAGCCGCCCTCCCTGGGGCTGTTTAGCTCAGGTCTGGCTTTTCCCCCCATCCTCTTTTCATTAGACCTTTAGCTCAGGGTCTGGCTGGTTAGTGCCCAATCCCCCTTTAATCATTTCTGTGGTTCCCATTCCCTGATTTCCCGACCTTCTTTGCATATCTTCTGATAGGCAAACGCTAGGCAGTGCTGGGTCTTGGTTTCAGCTCTAAAACATTAAGAGAAGAGCAATAACTCCCATTGGCCGTAGATTCTAGAGTCCTAGGGCACCATAAGGAAGAATGTGCTTGGAAGTTCGCTAATTCATGACTTTCATGTGATAGTTGAGGAAACTTCCAAACAGGGAAACTTCCACAGCAAAGGAAGCTGCACTTATTAAATACTTACTGTCTATCAGGCAGTGCGCACAAAGTACACATGTGTACTTGCGTGGATCCTTATCCCTGTAAGACATGGCCATCTAAAGGATTCCTTTTGGTCCCCATTATAGCCCTAGGAGACAATCTGGGCCCATATTAACACGTCCATTTTATAGAAAAAGAAAGCAAAACTCAGAAAAAGGAATTGCCTGGCCCAAGAGATGGACCTGAACCCAGGGCTAGATGGTCCAAGCCCAGCTCTTCCATTTCTCCAAAGTCATTGCTTTTGGGAAGCTGACTTTTGTAAGCCTGACTGGCTCATGGAAGGAGAAATACTGGCACATGGAAGGAAAAGTCCTAGCACAACATCAGTTGCTAGTACCAATGAGAAGAGCCTCCACAATGCCATGGAGCACCAAGGCAGTGACCAATGATGGAAGCTTCTCTCCCAGTTCCTATGCTCAGGCTCCAAGTTTCTGCCATAGAAAAAGCGAAAAAGATGTCTGACCATGGTGAATACAATTTGGCTGTGTCTAATGATTATGAACCTCAGCCAGCTTTTTGGCTTCACCCTGCTAATGAGTTGACCTGAACATCTGCTTGGTTTATTTTATTTTTTAATCAGTCCAGATTCTGTTCTTCCAAGTAACTATTCTGACTTACCGAGGGCTCTGAGGTCTGATACTGGTGAAAAGGGCTCGTGCATTCATGTTCTCCAAAACGAGGTCATCAGAGCCACTGCCATCACCACAGATGTGAGTAGTCTATTCAGCTCCCACTGGCACAGTCATTGTTCAGCCTCTCCCCTTCTGTCCCAACTTTTGGGACTGCTTCCAAAGCTAGCTTCAGCCCTTCCCATTCCCAACCCATTCTCATCACTGCCTGAATAATGTTCTGAAGATCTTGTTCTCCTAGCCTTCCTCTCCCCAGAACTCTCAAAAACTCTCTATGGATAGAGGGAAAAGACAAAATAAACAAGCAAAACAATCCATCAACCTTTTTGATAAGTTTTTAATAAGCTCTTGGTCCTGGCGTTCCAGGTCCTCTCAGATTATAGGACTCCATCTTATCTGCTTAGTTTGCTCTTTATATGAAATTATCAACCAGGCTTCTTCTGTTCATCTCTAGGGGAGCTTCAAGTACATTGCAGGATAGACTAAAAAGTTGTTGTTCAGTCATTTTTTTTCCAGTGTTTTTGACTCTTTACAAACCTTTTGAGACATTTTCTTAGAAAAGATATTGGGATATTCACAAGGCCTTCTTCAGAAGATTGAAAAGAGAAGGCGATAATTATGGATTTTCATTTGAAACAATGGTTCCCTTGTCTAATCCCAAATCTGTCCTATGAGCTCAGAACTTGTTGGGAAGAAAAACTCATGGGGTAAGAAGTTGGAGAGCGGAGCTGGACTCTTGCCTCTGACCTTTACTTATTATTAGCTGAGCAGCTCATTTCATCTTTTAGGCTCATTTTATTCATTTGTGATTCTCAATTACCTTTCAAATCAAATGTCAAATCTTTGGTTTCATTTTCAAAGTCCTTCAAAACTCTCCCTCTCTTACCTTCCCAGGATACAAGAATCCTGGCCATCCCCCAAATGTTTAAGATCCAGCAGCACTGGCCTTGCTATTTCTCACTCAACTCTAACTCTATGCCTTTAATTTTCTCCATCACCTCCACTTCATTGCTTCCCTGGCTTCCTTCAAGACACAATTACATCTCATTATCTTCCAGAGGCTGTTATGGATTTCTTACCCTTCTCCCAACTATGAGTGCTTTCTCTCTGAGGTTACCTCCTACTCACCCTCTATATGTGAATATATATGTGTATATCACACATATACATTACCTATGTATGTAATATACATGATTTTATGCTATCTTTCTCATTACTTCCATTAGACTGTGAGCTTCTTTTGGCAAAGACTGTTTCTTTTTTAGCTCATTTTTACCTATGAGGAAACTGAGGCAGAGTTCAATGACTTGCCCAGGGTCCCAAAACTAGTAAGTTTCTGAAGCCATATTTGATCTCAGGAAGATAAGTCTTCTTCATTTCAGGCACAGAACTCTATCCACTGTGCCAACCATTTTTTCCATTTATTCATTTATCCTTCACATAATTTACTTTTATTCCTTCATTTAAAAATGTATTTACTCACTTACTCTGTCTTTCTCTGTCTCTCTCTGTGTTTTTCATTAGCTTTTTCTCTTTTGTTTGCTTTGCTCTATAGTCACGGTGCTTAGCACAATTCCTATTACATAATAAGTGCTTGATGTTTGTGGACTAAGAATAAGGACATAAGAATGCCAGGCACACTGAGTTTACAGGGTTGTTGGAAAAGGCTGGGGGAACAATTTATTATGAAAATCTGAAGTGGACTTTCTGAATGTTCCAGTGGATCTTTCCTCTTTGAGACAATGGAAATTGCTCTCTATCTATTTGGAACTAGAAGACCTAGGTTCAAAGTTGCCTCTGTTCTTTGCCCCCACCTCCTCTTCTGTCACTATGTAGTTTCTAATCTCATCTCGCAATGGAAAATGCTTTCTAAGACTTCTAATGCTCTCTCTGTCTCTGTCTCTCTGTCTCTTTCTTTCTCTTGCTGAGGCAATTGGGTTTAAGTGACTTGTCTAGGGTCACACATCTAGGAAGTATTAAGTGTCTGAGACCAGATTTGAACTGAGGTCCTCCTGACTTTAGGGCTGGTGCTCTATCTACTACACCAATTACCTGCCCCTTAATACTCTCTTAATGGCCAAATCTGATAGTCTTTTCTTTTACAATCTTTTCTGACCAATCTGTTCTGTTTGATAGTGTCAGCCATTCTCTCTTTCCTTCTGTATTCTCTCTTCTCCTTTTCTGTCACACTCTTGATTTGCTTTCTATCTGTCTATCTGCTCCTTCAATAGCTTATCTCATCACCCCTAAGCCCAGATCTTCCTGGGTTCTTTTCTCCTCTCTATGTTCTTTCTTAGTAAAATCACCAGTTCCCTTGGGATGATAAAACAATTTATCTCTGAAGGTAATGCCCCCAGATCTACACCCCACGTTCCAGGATCTCTTTGGGCTTCTGCCCCATATCACCAACTATCTTCTGCATTTTTAAAACTAGGTACCTTACATGCATTTCAAACTCAGCATTGCTGAAACTGAGCTCATTAACTTTCTCCCTTAGCTCCTTGTTAACGCCGTCCTATTTCTGTTGCAAACAACACCATTCTTCCAGTGTCTTGAGTTCATAATCTCACATCATCCTTGATTCCTCACTCTACCTCATACAATTTATCCAATCCACTGTCAAAAAATCCGGCAATTTATAGCTTTGCAGCATCGCTTGAATATGACTCTCCTCTACGCTCATCCTGTTACCACTTTAGTTCAGGCCCTCGTCTTTTCCCAAGATTATTTCAATAGCCTCTTAGTTGGTCTCCCTGCCTAACATCTCTTTCCACTTCAGTCTATTCTCTGTCAAGTGGCCAAAGTGATTCCACAATACATGCGACTCCCCTAATCAACCGAGTCCAGTTGCATATTGTGTCCCTAGGATGAAATGAAATGCCTTTGTTGAGATTGTAAAATCCTTCTGACCCTAAATGTGGCCCTAAATTACCTTCCCAACCCCACTGGACATTCCCCCTCCTCCTGTTCTCTGCAGGTAAGCCAAAATGGCCTCCTCTAGTTTTTATTCACAGTGTTCCATCCGTACCTTTACGTGCCTAAAATTCACTTCCTTCTTACCTCTGACTTGACTTCCTCTCTTCCTCCTCCATTTTCCACATGAATTTTTGCTTATTCAACCCAATAACTTGTGTCCTGCCTCCCAAACAACCTTGCATTTAACTACTGTGAATGTCTGAGTATGTTTATATATGAATTAATTCTATATTGCTGTCATGTATATATATAAACATACTGATATGTATGCATTTATCTATATGTATATATGACTATATATAAAAATATAAATGAGTGGGACCAGATGATTTCAAAGGTTCCTTCTCTTCTTGCATTAATGTTTCCATGATCCTTCATACTCCCCTTATCAACAATGCCCATAATGAAGTTGAAGTTTGTTCTCATGTTTGTTTGTTTTTTTAATTGATGACAAATTCAGTTATTGATTATAATTACTGGTAATTTTTCAGATGATTTTGTTTAGCAATAATAAAGATGGATTTTTCATCTTTTGGATGAAATTTTTTGGAGATAATTAATTTCTTAATGTTGGTATAATTATATTTCCTCAAGCAAGGACTTCACTCCTTTGTTGCCCTTGTCCTAGTCTGGTTGCTTTGTTCTTTTGTATTTTCAGGACCATTATCACTTGATGAACTTCTGGGATTGAGTTCAAATGTGGGGTTTGAGTTAGAGTTGGAGTGGACCTCCACTGCTGTCAATCTTAAAATGAATTTGTCATAATAATTTCTACAGCTTCCATTTTTTGTCTGACTGTTGTTCTCTTTGCAATTTTGTCCTTAGATGTCCAGGGAATGACTGGACTCTACTGAATATCTCATCAAACTTCCTTTAAAAAAGTCTTTGATTATCACTATTGATCAGAGAAATGCAAATCAAGACAACCCTGAGGTACCACTATACACCTGTCAGATTGGCTAAAATGACAGGAAAAGTTAATGATGAATGTTAGAGGGGATATGGGAAGGTTGGGACACTGATGCATTGTTGGTGGAACTGTGAACAGATACAGCCATTCTGGAGAGCAATTTGGAACTATGCTCAAAAAGTGATCAAACTGGGCATACCCTTTGACCCAGCATTGGGCTTATATCCCAAAGAAATCATAAAGGAAGGAAAGGGCCCCACATGTGCAAGAATGTTTGTGGCAGCCCTTTTTGTAGTGGCTAGAAACTGGAAACTGAAGGGATGCCCGTCAATTGGAGAGTGGCTGAATAAATGATGGTATATGAATGTTATGGAATATTATTGTTCTGTAAGAAACGACCAGCAGGATGATTTCAAAGAGGCCTGGAGAGACTTGCATGAACTGATGCTGAGTGAAATGAGCAGAACCAGGAGATCATTATACACGGCAACAACAATACTATATGACGATCAATTCTGATGGACATGGCTCTCTTCAACAATGAGGTGATTCAAACCAGTTCCAATTGTTCACTGAAGAAAACCATATACACCCAGAGAGAGGGATGCGAAATGTGGACCACAACATAATATTCTCATGCTCTCTATTGATGTTTGCTTGCATTGTGTTTCCTTTATCTGATATGTCTTTTGTGTAGATACGATTGTTCTTGCATAACAATAAGTGTGGAAATAACTATACATATATTCGATTTGTCAAGTATTTGAACATAATTAACATGTAGTGGATATCCTGCCATCTAAGGGAGGGGTGGGGAGTAGGGGGAAAAAATTGTAACAGAAAGCTTTGTAAGGGTTAATGTTGAAGAATTACCCACACATATGTTATGGAAATAAAATTTTAAAAAAAGTCTGATTATACTCTGATAATTCCTTTCTATTCTGTTCCTGGTAAGTTTTCTCCACCCCCACCCCCACCCCCACCCCATGCTAAATCCATTGTCCTGTAACTGCTTCTAGTTTTTTTTTTTTTTTTGTTCATTTTCTTACAGTGAAAATGCTGATATTGTTGGCGTCCTAGTGCTCCCATTTTGTGTCCACTGATTGGTCATTATGGATGGAATCTCATATATGGGGAAGGAAGAGAGAAGTATTAGGGTGACCTGTTAAGCATATTATTTGTAACATGTGTCTGGATGATCACTAATAAAGATCAGTTCATCTGGATGGGACTGAGGGATCCTTGGGAGGGGTCATTGGGGTGAACAATGCATTACTTGGCAGGCAGAGTATTGGGGATCATCCACTCTGAGCTGCTTTTGGGAACATAGCTCCAGACCCAGTTGGTGGTCAGGACCTTGCTCCACAAGCCTTGAGCTGGAAAGGACCTCAAAAGTTGAGACTAAAGTTTTTTCACCACAGAAAACCTGCCTGAACTAGGACAGAGCTCCCAAAGCCCATGGGAATGCAGATCACAATTCTACGGGCTACAGATTAATATCATATATTATTGTTTAAAATCCAAAGAGTCATAAACGCAGCCAGGATGGGGATAAAGCACGGATGATCTAGACTTGTTCCCAAAACTTAGGCTCCAGAAGGTAAGAAAAGGAATTCAGTCAAGTACCAAGATATTCCAGAGTTCCAGCATGTAGGGGAGTGATCCAAAGCCAGTCGAATGAGCTCCAGGGTGCAATGGAGGATGTCACTGGGAATGCCCCAAAGCCTGTGGAGGACACATGTCCTTGTTGGGAGGGGAGCAGCCGGGACCAGGACTCCTCCCCTGATGGAGGAGGTATAGAGCTTGGCTGCCACGTTTACACCACAGAAAACATGAGGGCTTTTCATCCCTGAGAGAGGAAGGAGAATGTGGAGGAAGGTTTACCAGGCTTGCCAGGTTTACCAGGCTCCACAGCCAGAAAGGCAGGGAAGGATGATGGAAGCCACCCTGGAATCTCTCACAGTGATCCCTGTACCCCCTTCTTACTCAGTAAGGGAGCCCAGAAAGTTCCCCTGGGGTAAGCAAGCAGCAAGGACACAGCTGGAGGGACCAGCAAAATACGCTCACCTTTTGGGAACATCAATAAAGACCATCGCAGGGCCAGTGATTCACGTGGGACCAACAGTGTTTGATTACCATCACCTCTGCCTCCTGCAGGCTTAAGTAGATGACCTTCCCCTTCAGGGGAGCCACCTGCCTGTCATGGCTCCCTACCTATGGCCAGCTCGGTCCTCATGAAGGATCTGGGCTGTAGCCATGGGCAGGGCCAGCTATCATCCAGGGCCGGGTCTGAAACAGACTTTTTCTCATAGGAACCTGGGGTGCTTTTCTTGCTGACCCACATCAGAAATCATGCTTAGTCAAGGCAGGGCTGTCTTTCCAAAGCAAGTACGGCTTTGTTTCCTAATTACTGGGAGACTGGAGGCAAGATGTCCAAGACATCTGCTGTGTGGAGATCCTTATCGGTGTTAATTGATTTTTTCCCAGGGAATTGCAGAAGCACGGAGGGTTCTGGTGCAGCTCAAGGAATCCACTAATAAATAAAGATTCCTGGGTGGTTAGCATCATCATCATTTTTGCTTATTTATAGCAGGGCCTGCTCGCCAAGCCTGGGGTCAGAGTGTGGTTGTCAGCCAGGGAGAGATATATGGCTCTGCCAGGAGCCAGGCTGGGGCAGGGGAATCGATGCTGCTTGTGCTGGGCAAGGTGTTTAGTTTTAAAAAAAACCTTTTGATATACTGGATCAGCAGAAGGCTCATTCATGAAATCAGAGTCACCTGGGCTGAGGAGCTCTGAGCAGTGCACTTGGAGCAAAAGCTGGAGAGAGGCTGCAGCAATGAGTCCTGGGCTAGTCAGCAGCCCAGAACAACTCGGGGTCTCTGCTAGGCCCACCTGTAAACATTTCTGGGGAAGTCCTCAGAACTTTATTTACAAAATCCTACCAGTTACCTGAGGATGCCTTCGATGTCCAGTGAGTGACCCAGGCCTAAGATTCTGGCAGTTTTTGTAAGCTCATTATCTTCTAGATTCTAATTTAGAATCTTTTTAAAAATCCAAATTGGGAGATCAATCGCTTGAGAGAACACCAGGTCAAGCCCTGTGAGCACCTTATCCCTTTCCCTAAATACCTACCCCCTTCTTCCTTCACTCCACTGTATCCAATTAACTCCCAAGTACTGGGGACTCCCATCAACATCTTTCCTCTCTATCCCCTTCTCTCCACTTACAGAGTCCCATTTCAAGGTCAGACTTTATAATGTCTTCCTCGAATGGCTGCTATAGCCTCCTCATGGGCTTCCCTACCTCCATTCTCTACCCACTCTAGTCCATACACCCTAAGAGCACAGGCCTGATCATGTCCCTCTCCTGCTCAAAAAAGCATCATTGGCTTCCAATTCCCTGAAAGAGAAAACACGAACTTCTGGGCTTGGATTTTTTTTTCTTTTTAAATTTAATATTTTATTTTTCCCAGTTACATGTAAGCCAATTTTTAAAATTTGTCTTTAAAACAACTGAGTCCCAGATTTTCTCCCTTCCTCCCTCTCCCCATCACCATTAAGAAGGCCACAGAAAATTATGCAAAACATTTCCATAAAAGTCATGTTGTAAAAGAAAACATAGATTGCTCCCCCCCCCAAGAAAAAAACACTCAAGAAAAATAAAGTTACAAAAAGTATGCTCAAGCACAATCAGTTCTTTCTCTGGGTATAGATAGCATTTTTCATCATAAATCCTTCCGAGTAGTCTGGGATCATTGTATTGCTGAGAATAGCAAAATGATTCACAGCTGATCATCCCATGACGTCACTATTACTTTGTACCCAGCACTATTTCACTTTGGGTGAGTTCAGGGAGAACTTTTGAGGTGTTTCTGAGAGTATCCTGCTCATCATTTCTTATAGCTCAATAGTATCCTATCATAATCACATGCCATATTATCCAGCCATTCCCTAATTGAGAGGCAGAGCCTCAATTTCCAATTCTTTACCCTGAGAGAAGAGGCACTCTATATATTTTTGTACATATAGCTCATTTCCCTTTTTAAAAAATCTCCTTTGAGACACATGCCTAGAAGTGGTATTGTTAGGTCAAATTGTATAATGATTTTATAGCCTTTTGGGCATAATTCCAAATTGTTCTAGAGAATGGTTGAATCAGTTCACAATTCCACCAACAATGCATTAGTGTCTCATTTCCCCCACATTTCCTCCAATATTTGTCATTTTCCTTTTCTGGGCCATTAGCTGATCTAATAAGTATAAGCTAATGTCTCAGAATTGTTATAATAAGCATTTCTCCATTCAATACTGAGTTAGAGTATTTTTTCACATGGCAATAATTAGCTTGATTAGTTCATCTGAAAACTGTTCATACCCTTTGTGCATTCATCAGTTGAGGTATGGCTCTTTATTTTTTTTTTAACAAACTCAGCTCGGTTCACTATAGGTTTCAGAAATGAGGCCTTCATCAGAGAAGCTTGCTTTAATATTCTTTTCACAAATAGTTTTACTGACTGTATTTCCCCCTATTTATTCTATTTTCCTCTATCCTTTCACCTTGTCCCTCTTCAAAAGTGTTTTACTTCTGACCACCCCTTTTCCCAATATGCCCTTTTTCAATCATCTTCCACTTCTTGTATTCCCTTCCCCTCCTACTTCTCTGAAGGGAAAAATACATTTCTATATCCAAGTGCATGTGTATATCATTTCTTCTTTGAGTCAATACTGATGAGAGTAAGGTTCACTTATTCCCCTTCTCCTCCTCTTCTTCCCCTACACTGTAAAAGCATTTTCTTGCCTCTTTTAGGGCAGATAGTTTATGCCATTCTACCTCTCCCTTTCCCTTTCTCTCAGTACATTCATCTCTCATCCCTTTATTTCATTTTTAAAGCTATTTCTCTTCAGATTCAACTCACACTTATGCCCTCTGCCTATTTATGTTCTAATAATGAGAAAGTTCTTATGATCTACATACTCCCATGCAGGAATAAAAACAGATAGAGTCCCTTAAAATTTCCCTTTCTTGATTACTCTCTTATGCTTCTGCTTAGTCCTGTACTTGAAAGTCAGATTTTCTATTCAACTTTCTTTTCATCATGAATGTTTAAAAGTCCTCCGTTTTATTGAATGTTTACCTTTTCCCCTGAAGGATTCTATTCATTTTCACTTGACATCCTAACTCCTTTCCTTTTCAGAATATCATATTCCAAGTCCTTGGATACTTTAATGTAGAGGATGCTAAATCTTGTGTCATCCTGAATCAATTGTTTCTTTCTGGATGGTTGCAATATTTTCTCCTAGGCCTGGGAGTTTCAGAATTTGGCTATAATATTCCTGGGAACTTTGACCTTGAGATCTCTCTAAGGAGATAATTAGTGGATTCTTTAAATTTCTATTTTGTCCTCTGGTTTTAGAATATCAGAATAGTTTTCTTTGATATTTTTTTTGAAAGATTATGTTTGGGGGCAGCTAGGTGGCGCAGTGGTTAGAGCACCAGCCCTGAAGTCAGGAGGACCTGAGTTCAAATCTGGTCTCAGACACTTCCTAGCTAGCTGTGTGACCCTGGGCAAGTCACTTAACCCCAATTGCCTCAGCAAAAAGCAAAAAAACAAAAAAAAAAACAAAAAAAAAGATTATGTTTGGCTCTTTTTTAATCAATAATGTAAAAATTATCTCTACTGGATCTCTTTTTCAGGTTAGTTGTTTTTTCAATGAGATATTTCACATTGTTTACTTTTTTCATTTTTTTTTTGGTTTTATTTGTTTCTTGATTTCTCATAAAGTGAATTAAAACTTCCAGGAATATTATAGTCAAATGAGCTAGGATTACACCCAAGGATCACCTCATGGGAGCATGATACATGTAACTCATAAGAACTTTGCCATTTTTAGGACAGTTAGAAGGAATATAAATAGACAAAGGCATGGGTGTGATTTGAGTAGGAAGAGATAATATCTAAAGATTGAAATTAATAGTAATTATGAAAAAAACTTTGAACCAAGTTTCTCTGATGAAGGTTTCATTTCTGAAACCTAGAGGAAGCTAAGTTGAATTTATAAAAAAAAATGAGGTATTCCCCAATTGACAAATGAGTAAAAAATATGAATAGTTTTCAGATAAGCTAATCAAGCTATTATTGTCATGTGAAAAAATACTCTAACTCACTATTTAGTGGAGAAATGCAAACTACAACAATTCTGAGGCACTCGCTCATACTTATTAGATTGGCTAATGGCCCAGAAAAGGAAAATGACAAATGTTGAAGGAAATGTAGGGAAAATGAGACATTAATGCATTGTTGGTGGATTTGTGAACTGATTCAACCATTCTGTAGATCAATTTGGAATTGTGCCCAAAAGACGATAAAATCATCATACAATTTGACTTAACAATATCACTTTCATTTCTACCCCAGCAATCAGGTCTCAATTAGTGGGGAATCAAATCTGAGATGAGTTTGTGTGACTGAATTCTATCCTCTTTGTTCCCAAAATTGGGGTACAAAACACATACCCCAATTAAGTCTTTCTGAAGGCTCAAACATAAATACTTCTTTCCATTTTTCCCTATTCATACCCTATCCCTTAATAACCAGAAAACTTGTTTGAACCTCTGAAATGTTGCCAGATCCACATTTCTAACCCCATTCTCTTTTGAGCACCAATCTATATGTGTCTCAAAGGAGATTTTTTTAAAAGGGAAATGAGCTATATGTACAAAAATATATAGAGTGGCTCTTTTCTCAAGGCAAAGAATTGGAACTTGAGGCTCTGCCTCTCAATTGGGGAATGGCTGAATAATCTGGCATGTGATTATGATAGGATGCTATTGAGCCATAAGAAATGATGAGCAGGATACTCTCAGAAACACCTCAAAAGTTCTCCATGAACTCACCCAAAGTGAAATAGTATGGGGTACAAAGTAATAGCGATGTAGTGGGATGATCAGCTGTGAATCATTTTGCTATTCTCAGCAATACAATGATCCCAGACTACTCTGAAGGACTTATGATGAAAAATGCTATCTATACCCGGAGAAAGAACTGATCGTGCTTGAAGATAGATTGAAGCATGCTTTTTGTAACTTTATTTTTCATGAGTGTTTTTTCTTGGGGGGGGGGAGGAAATCTATCTTTTCTTTCACAACATGACTTTTATGGAAATGTTTTGCAGAACTTTCTGTTTGCTTTCTTAATGGTGATGGGGAGAGGGAGGAAGGGAGAGAATCTGGGATTCATAGTCTTGTAAACAAATTTTAAAAATTCATTTACATGTAATTGGGAAAAATAAAATACTAAATAAGAAAAGATATGAAATGGGTATCAGAGACTCCATCAGATTGTTAAAGATGCCCATGACATAAATAAGCTTAAAAGCCTCTGGTTTATATTAATAATCTTAGTGCTCCCACCATATCTGAGGGAAATTCTGGTTCTCTCCCATAAAGGCTGATCTCTAGATAGCAAAACCTAATCTAACTTCCAATGCCATTCATTAGACCTGTTGGTAAAGCTCTACTGCCAATGGGTTTTCCTATGTGGTTGTAGGGAAATCCAAAAATGTCTCTTTTGTTCTACTTTCCCTATTAACCTCAATTCACTCTTGGGTATTAGCATTCTTGTTACTACTTTGACAAGACTCTACCCTACTCTTCTATTTATGATCAATTGACTTAGTTTTGTTTCATCTTCTATACATGATTGACATTCTAAGTCAGTTGATGAGTTCCTTATGGATATACATTGCTCTCTTCAGACAAATCCATTTTGCCTCCTCTTTAGAATTGTATCCCTTTATATATATGTAATTTTGTTTTTGACATATGCTATCCCTTCCAAGATGACTTCTAGACTTTAGTTCATGAAATTCTACCTACTTTCTTCTCAAACACACTGAATCTCTTTTCCAATAATCAAAAGTGCATGTCACATTATGCCACATAGGCCTTTCTTTCTATATCATAAACTCGTTGGGGATAGAGTGCTCATGATCATCCTCGCCCCTCTCCCCACACTGCCTCAGGATCCTTTCATTTCTACCCCAGCAATCAGGTCTCAATTAGTGGGGAATCAAATCTTAGATGAGTTTGTGTGACTGAATTCTATCCTCTTCGTTCTACCTCAGCATATATAGGCTCCCACCTCAAAATTGGGGTACAAAACATGTACCCCAATTAAGTCTTTTTGGAGGCTCAAACTATATACTTCTTTTCATCTATTTTCCCCATTCATGCCATATCCCTTAATAATCAGAAAACTTGTTTGAACCTCTGAAATGTTGCCAGATCCATATATCTAACCCCATTCTCTCTATATCACTGACTATTTATTAGACATTTCTAATTGAATATCCAGTAGACATCTCAAGCTCAATATACTAAAAACAAGATTTTGTACCTCTTCTGAAAAATCTTTTTCAAATACAAAAATCCAAAACCATACTCATACTTGCATACACTACAATTCTCAATCTCTCTCTTTCTCTCTCTCTATCTTTCACACACACACACATTTTCCTCCACCTCTTCCTATTGGGGGCACTGCTATCTTTCCAGTCAATAAAGTTTTGAATTTTTTGTCAAATATATAATATTTTATTTTTCTAAATACATGCAAAGATAATTTTCAACATTCACCTTTACAAAACCTTGTGTTCCAAATTTTTCTCCCTCCCTTCCTCTTTCCCCCTTCTCCTAGACAGCAGTTTTTTTAAACATATTTCTATATTCATCATGTTGTGCAAGAAAAATCAGATCACAAGTGAAAAAATAGAAAAGAAAAGCAAGCAAGCAAATAACAACAAGATGAAAATTACTTTGCTTTGATGCACATTTAGTCTGTATAGTTCTCTCTGTGTATGGGGATGGCTTTTTCCATTACAAAGTCTCTTGGAAGAGTCTTGAATCACTTCTTTGTTAAAAAGAGCCACGTCTATCACAGTTGATCATTTCATAATCTTGTTACTGTTTACAATGTTCTCTTGGCTCTGCTCACTTCAAAGTTTTAAATTTTTGAATCATTTTTGACTCTTTCCCCTCTTTCATAGTCACTTCCAATCAAGAGCCAAGTCACACCATTCTGTCTCTACTATATATTTTCAATATTCCCCCTTCTCTTCATTCATAGAACTATCACCCTAGTTTAAAGCCTTCTTTCTCACTTTCTCCCTAAAGCATTTGAAAGAACTCCCAATTTGTCTCTTTACTTTCAGTCCCTCTCTTTTGTTCACCCCATGTGTCTAACATGAAACTCCTAAAGCAGAGATCTGGCCAGCTCACTTCCCCACAGAAAAAGCTCCAATGGCTAGTTATGATTTCTAGAATAAAACCACCTCCTGTGGTTGGTATTTATGGCTCTTTATGATTTGTCTCTAGATTATTCAATCAGGTAATTAGTCAATAAGTACTTATAAAGTGCCCGTCCTGTGCTGAGCATTGTGCTAACAACTGAGGTACAAAGAAAGTCAGAAGACTTACCCTTACCCTTGAATTCACAATCCAGTGGATAATGATATATTCCAAGATGATTGCATATTTCTCCACTCCATACACTCAACTTTGCAGGCGGGCCAGCCTGCTTGTTTCTCCCTCTATCCAATATTCCACTTCCCATTTTTGTGCCTTTATGTCTGAATAAGTAATCTCTCATGCATGGATTGTATCCTTCCTCCCCTCTGCCTTTTAAAATTCTTAATGTCCTTCATGGCTCAGGTAATAAAACCAACACTTAGGACAACAGATGGAATACATTAATTGACTGTTAAATTGATCATTATTGATTGAATTATTCAATTCTTATCAATTGATTGATTCTCACAGTTGACAGAGCCTTTCCCCTCCCAGCTGCTTTGTATTTACTATGCATATGTGTATACACACACACACACACACACATACACACAAGTGTGTCTCTTTGCCTGTATAAGGGCATAAACTTCCTTCTTAATAGACTATAATTTTTTTTTGAGAGCAGGGAAGATTTCCCCTTTCCCCACTTTGCATCCCTTGACCTTGAATAGTGCTGAATGGTGCATAGCAAGTGATTAGTAGATACTTGTTCAAGAAGATGGAAAAAGGGAGGGAGGTAGAGGTGGAACAGGGAGGGAAGGAAGGAGATGACAAAGAATAAAATGGAAGAAAGGAAAGAAGGAAGGAAGGAAAGAAGGAAGAAAAGAAAGAAGAAAGGAAGGAAAGCAAAAAGGAAGAAAGGAAGGAAGGAATAATGGGAGGAAGGAAAGAAAAAAGGAAGGAGGAAATTTGGGGAAGGAAGAAGATTTCAAAGAAGTACTAAAATGCCAGATGAAGTGGGACCAAATATGGTAGTCTCCTTAAGCACTCTTGTTCTCGAGTTCATTTCACTTCACCCCTGATCTTTCCCTACAAAAATATGACAGAAATCAGCACTACTCACAAATCACAATGGAGTCTTTCTCTTAGCCGTGTAGGCAGAAGTGCAAATAGTTGCAGCTAATTCCCAATCTTGTGGAAAAGAAGAGTTTCAGTTTATTAGATAATCTCTCAGGTTAAGTGATCTTAGATTCATTAAAAAACAATTTACAAACTAGGTGCTTCTTTTCTAAATCCATTCGATTGATTGGTAAGATACAATTGGGGGTGTTTGGCATTTTTAATTCAATTTTATTTACTATCCTGCAATCACAGGATGAATGTCACAAAGTAAAGTTAACTTTCACATTAGGAGAAAAAAACAACCTACTTCAACAGTAACTCATTAGACTTCAACTCTGAAGCCTAGTTTAAAAAAGAAAACTTAACTTTCATTTTCAAATCAGCATGTTGATATGTAAGATAAACTTGAAAATTTGAATTTAAACTTTAAAAAAGGGAATTTATCTGCAACCTAATGGAAATGTTGGCATTCAACGGCTGAATTTTTTGATCATTACTACGCCGTGCTCATATAAAAGTTGAGTATGCAAATGCAAGAATGTCTATAAAGCCCTTTGCCCATGTGAGAGTGCTCCATAAATGTCAGTTATTGTTATTAAGCCCTGGCAGGATTGAAGCTGAGGTAATGCATCAATGAATAGGTCCTGTTCAGTGATAGAAGTGGTTTCCCTTCCTCCACACTGTCCCTGCTGAATGCTGTTCAGAGGATTAGCTCTGGTGCTGGCAGAATCATTGACTTGAGAGATGCTAAATTGAAATTTCTTCCTCCAATCCCTCTCCTCCCTTCTCTATCCTCCCTCCTCCTCCTTCGGCAAATCATAACATAATGCTTGGGTCATTTATGAATATGTTGGCTTCTTTAGAAGATAAGGAAATTGGGGATGGATGGAAATCCAGTGCCATATGAATCTAACAGGATGTAATTGTACAATGACACATATAAGGTTTGAGATTCATGTGGGAAGAATTGTAGGAAGTGCCACAAAATGAAATTGCTGGCATGAGAGAACAATAAGCCCAAAGGTTACAATAATGCAAATGAAGGGAGTCCAACTGGGAACCATCGAAAAACCAAAGATAGACTGGGGATTATATATAATGAAATTTACCTTTCATCAGAGAGGTGGGGGCCTATTAGGTCAAAATGTGTACACTGACAGCTGTGGCTCCAGTATTGAATGCTTTGGCTTATTTTTATTACAAAGGAAGTTTCAGTCTGGAGATAAGAATGTTCATCCCAGAAATAGCTAAGCTAAAGGAAAAGTCATTGATAAATTACTGGGAGGAAAAAGAGAGAGAATCGTATGGTCAAAAGGGACAAGACAGGCCATTTAGTCTCGCCTCTGCCTAAATAAGCATGTCCTCTGCAGTATTGCTAGCAGAACATTATGCAGCCTGTGCTTGGAGTTCTGTAGGGAAGGGAAACTCATTGCCTCCTGATATATTCCACTCAACCTTGTAGTAGCTCTAAATGTTAGAAATTTTCCCTTGGAATCAAGACTAAATAAATTAATTAATTTAATAAATAAATAAATTTCTTTTTGTCATTCCCCTCTCTCTTCCCCTCTTTTCTGTTGCTTTTTCTTTCTTCTGAGGCTAAATAGAAATAAAAAAGAAAATTTTTCTCCCCACGACAATTTTTCAACAAGTCCAAGCCAATCCTCATGTAGCACATTTTCACCTTTTGCCAATTTTTCTTCTCCAAAGCAAACATGCAAGACTCCTTAGTTGTACTCTGCTCTGGCAAGCTTTCCAATTTTTCCCTAAACCTCCTAGTGATCCTCACCTTGTCCAAGTTGCCGGTGTCTCTCCTGAGCATAGGCTGACACATGTATCCCTTAAAGGATTCCAGAGGTGGCTGGCTGGGGCAGAATACAATGGGATGATCAACTTACCCATCTTACATATGATGCCTCTTTTTGATGTCCAAGGTCAAGTGAACTATCCTGTTGGTAAACCCTGTGAGGTTCTCATTTTTTATTTAGCAGTTTCTGAATTTTTCCATCATTTTTCTCAAGCCAGTTTTGATGTTTGCAAATGTTCTGGCCCATAGGAATAAATGTGGCTGTTATTAGTTTAGCTATGTCCAACTCTCTATGAGCACATTTGGGATTTTCTTGGCAAAGATAACTAAGGGATTTGCCATTTCCTTCTTCAGCTCATTTTACAGATGAGGAACTGAGGCAAACAGGCTTAAGTGACTTGCTTGGGGTTACACAGATAGTAAGTGTCTGAGTGACACTAATGTCTGGATTTGAATTCAGATGCTCGAGTTTAAGAGAAGTGTTCTATGATTGCACACTCTAGCTGCCCCCAGTAACTGCCCTGCAGTAGATTAAATCTCTGAAGCTTCCCATCCCTTTTCTGGACACTGTTGCCAACTGTTTCCGGACTCAGCTTTCCCTCCAAATCAGCAACATACCATCCAGTAAATCATTTAACTTGAAAAGCTACAAGCTAATACTAAAGTGAAGGGAGAGTTGGTGCAGGATATTGTGTTCCCAGATGTGTTACAATTAATGTAGCTTCTGAGGAGAAGATGCAACAAAATATTAATTGATCCTCTGCTGCTGTTTGGCCTAGAAATTGGCATTAAGAAAAGAGGCTTTTCACCAGCCAGCACCGTGCCATCCATATGTGGAATCATCAGTTAAAACGACTGGAGAAATTTTGAATTCTGGTTATAAATGCACTTATCAGGCAGCATGCATTCCAGGGAAGTACACTTAGATGTGGGAGAGAGAGGTGATTAGACTTCCTACTAAACTGAAGATCTGCAGAGCCATTGTACTGACCTCGTTGTTGTATGTCCGGGGAACCTACCTGGTCAGTATATCAGTGCCATAGGAACTGAATCACTTCCATTTGAATTGTCTTAGGAAGATTCAAGATCACGTGGCAAGATAAGGTACCAGACACAGAGATCCTTTTCTGGAATGGAACTGCCAAGTATTCTAACTCTACTGCAGAGAATACATTTCCTATGGGCTGGCCATGTTGTTTCAATGCCAAACATATGTTTACCCAAAAGACTATTTTACAGAGAACTCACTCAAGATGGGCACTCACATGGTGGTCAGAAGAAGTGATAAAAGGACATTCTCAAGGTCTCTCTGAAGAACTTTGAAATCAATGGCTCACATGGCACAGGGCTGCCCAGCTGTCACGCTCACGTCAAAGAAAATCCTGTGTTCTATGAGTGTAGCAGAATTGCAGCAACTCAGAGGAAACATGAGATGTGCACATTTCAAGACATCTCCTCAAATGTCCACCTGGACTATTAGTTCCCAACCTGTGGTAGAACCTTTTAGGCTCTGTCAGATGCACTGCAACTTGACCCTGACAAAGCGATGCCATTTTGGTCCTCTTGGAGCAAAAAGGTCAGCAATCAGTTGTCAGACTTAATTGAGGTATTCATTAGTACTACTGAACCAATCTTTTCAGGCATTTTTCCTCCTTTGTTCAAAGTGATTAATTTTCCTTAAGCACAGATCTAATCATGTGATCTCTATTCAATCAACTCCAGGGGCTTCTGGTGCATCTAGGACCCCTTCCCCCACTTCCCCCACCCTCAACCCCAAGCTCATCAATGCAGTAGCATTAATCCCTTTGTTGTTCCTCCTCTGTCTTTCCTCTGGAACCCTCCCTGTCCACATCTCTGCTTCCCAGCTTTCTGATTTCCCTCACATCCCAACTCAAATGACTTTCTTTGGGAAGCTTTTCCCAGTTTGTACCCATTCCAGTGTCTTCCCTGTATTGATCTTCTCCCATTTATCCTGTCCAGGTCTTCTTTGCACATAGTCTCTCCCATTATTTTAAGGGCAGGGACTCTCTTTTGCTTTTCTTTGTGTCCCCAGAATTTAGCTTGGTGACTGCATTTATGTTTGTTTATCAAGTCTCCTTCCTTTGGCCCCTTCCTGCCTCCATCCCCCACTTCATCAGCTATGGCAGCAGCACAGTCTAAAGGCCGAGAGAAGGTGCAGCTTGGCTCAGAATTAAGTCTAGACTGCAGAGGCTTTGATTTTATCTAGATCAAGGTTTATTCACATTTTCCTTTTGTCTGACTCTCTTGAACACTGCAATTTGTTACCATGGTTCTCCTTGCTCTGTTGTTAGGCCAGACAACAAGAACTCAGAAGGATGGGGCTTGGAGGCAGAACGGAGGCAATTCCCCATTCCCTTAAACCCTAAAGGGGCAGAAGACCTCCTGGCTTATACCCTGTGACCTTATTTTAAATATCTGGGAAAAATGTCAAAAAAAACTAGCATTAAGATGAGGCTTCATGGTTAGAACTCTGGAAATGGACTTAGGAGAGGTCCTATCCACCCCACCCTAACCTCCTCAGATGGCTGCAGTATTAACATCCCATAACCTTGGATAGCACTTTGTAATTTGGTTTCCTCTCCTTTATCTCCCCCTTCCCTCTGCCTGATATTTAACTTAAGAAAAACCTAATAAACAAAACCCCACCTAAATTCTGATTAAAAACAATACCATATTTGAACCACTTGACTGCTTGACACCCAGGCTTTATATGTAGGGAAGTAGGGCGGTGTCTCCCTTCCCATTCTGAAGATAGAAGATGAAGTTTTACAGATGCTGAAGGTGCCTATGGAAGGAGAGATGGAACAGACTGTTTTCCCGGGTTACAACTGCACTTTTGAGGCGTCAGTTTTTCTTCCTCTGCCCTTGCTTCCTATATTTGTTCTCACCATTGTTAGAACATTTCAAAAAAAAAAAAAAAAGCAAAGGGTAATTTGGTCCTTGAGAAGAAAGGGATTTCTAGACTAACTTACAACATAAAATGTCCATAGAATGGAGTCCAAGATTATAGGGGGATTACTGAACCCAACAGTGAAAGACCTGGACATAATTAACCCGCAGAAGAGCTTCAGAGCTCAGAGCTAGGAGCAGTAAGGGATAAGATTTTCAAAGCAAATTTAGACTTCATAAAGAGGGGAGGGGGATAATCTTTCTGAGTATTGAAGTTATACAAAAGTGGAAAGGACTACCTCAGGACTGGCTAGGTTCTTCCTCACCAGCCATGCAAAAGCTAAATTGGGTTAGGTCTGGCCTAGCTTGGATGACTTTGGAGGTCCCAACCAACACTTTAACTTAGTGACTATAACCATAATCATCTCTCTGGGTACGTTTGTGTGTGTGTGTGTTTGTGTGTGTGTTTAGGGGAATGATAATGGGAATGAATGTATGAAATAAGGCCATATGGTGGTGTGGGCTCATACAGTTCCTGAGGCTATATAATTTTCAGATATTAATTTGCATTTAGTTTCAAAGATCTGAAAGTAACTATCTGTGGGGTCCAAAGCCTCAGTCACTGATTCCCATTCTGCATGTGTGGGGCTCACCTAGAGAATTAATTAGTATAAACGAAGTATCCTGAGCACTTATTTTCTGCATGGTTAGCTCCCCTAGCATCCCATGAATGAAGAAGCATGAGAATTTAGAAAAGAAAATAAACCAGAGTTAACCTTGTTTCTAGTCATTCAATAGCTTCAATTTCAAGGAATATTATAATACTTAATAGATAACAGGATCTAGACTATTGTCAGAGAGATCCAGATTTTAATCTGTTGCCAGGTTGTGCTAGCCATGTGACAATTGGTAAGTCACTTCACCTTTGTTTACAAAGAATATGAAAAGAGGAAAAGGTATAAATATTTCAAGAAAAATTACAGTGTTTATTCAACTAGTTTTAGGAACTGAGATTAGGCCGGTGAGTAAATGTCTGCCTGTGCACATAAAGCTGGGACTGAACTAACTCATAAGACTGACAAAAGAAAGATTCAAGCTGAGAATAATAGAAGCAAAAACAAATTTAGCAATCATAATATTGAACAATAAAGGATTCATATCACCATAAAAAGGAGATGAATGTAGAAAGGATAAGCAGAGAAGACCCCCTAATATCCTGCTCATAGGAAATCAATCTAAGGCCAAAAGATATTTACAAATTTAAAATGAAGGTCTATTTTAAAGATCACTATTCATAAGTTGGCTTAACAATATTAGCAGCTGCAATCACAATTTTGGATAAAGCTAATTTTGAATTAGAAACTATTAAGAGAGTCAAGCATGGCCACAATATAATGTTAAAGGGAGTGCTGACAGAAAAACATTTCAAAATATAAGTAAGCACATCTAATTACATTGCTGCCTCCTCCAGTTCACTCTTCTTGATTCCCTCAGCAACCGAGACTTTGCAAAAGAGGTTGAATCTATTTTGTTTTTACTTCAGTCTGTAGATGTTGACCCTACCCTGACTTCCATCCCTAAACTAAAGCAAGTCCCTTGAGGACAAATTTAATTCCATTTTTCTCTTTGTATCTCAGAGCCTAGCCCAGTGTTTTATGCACGGCTGGTGCTAATTAGTGCTTTTTGATTGATTTATTTCAGTGAAAAATGGAAAAGAAAAGCAAAGGCCTGAAGCTGTGAGTTCATCAGCACAGAGAACTCCTTGATGAGAAAATTTCCCATTCTCATGCAGGTCAACAACTTCTCTGAAAGTTCTATTAGAGATTTGTCCAAAACGCACTGAATGGTGAAGTCCCTTCCACAGGTCACACAACTGAGCTGCCACAGAGGCGCAACTGGAACTCTCATCATCCGGCCTCCAAGGCGGAATCCCTGAAACATGCTGCCGCTCACAGGCAAGGGAAAGACAAAGTTGATGGGATTCACAGGAACACAGCAGAGGGAGAGAAAAATGTTAGCAGTATCAGAAAATAATCACGAAGGCAAATAAGAAATGTTGTAGAATTAAGAAATGGTGGAACAAATAGATTTCATAAGTATATAAAAATGTTAGATAATTTTATGTTTGTTTTACAGAAAAATCATAATCTGGGGCAAAATAATTATAAACTATTAAAGAAAAACTGAAATATTAAACTTTTGTGAAATATCTTACTAAACAAAAAGTAATCAAAAAGAGAAAGGTGGACAATCAATGATGCAAATCTGAATGGAGACTAAAACTGATTGGTTTCATAATGAAGGTGAAGTTAAAATAACAGATTACATATAAGATGACAATAATGTGATGTACCAATAATAGGAGTGCAATTCAAGAACTTTTCCAGGTAGATTTGTTTCTTCAGTGATTGTTTGCAAAGATAAATATAAGAGAAATAATGATTTAGGGATGTGATAAAAAAAATAGAAAATTAAGAAAATGATTCAAGCTATTTTCACTCCCTCTGCCCCATTGCTCAAAATATCTCCTTTCTTATCTCCCTCTTTCAGCTCTCCTGACTCCCTACAATTACCAGCTAAAATCCTACTGGATCCAGATGGCACTAGAAGATAAAATGTGACTATTGACTTTGCACTGCCCTTAAAAGTGCCATTGCACTTAAGTCCCACTCACTTGCATGTCATGGCATCACCTCCCTGATGTCTTGATCCTCTTTAAGAATGAAGGACAATAAAAATCTTAGAGTATCCCAAAACACCTTTCCTGCTCCCCCTTACTAATAATTCCTTCTGTGAAATGAAATGCACTTTATTCTGTCCATGTAATATTGATATAGAGGCATTCTCATGTTCTCTCCCCAAGGCCAGGGACTGTCTTTTGCTTTTCATTGTATCCTCAATGCTTAGCCAGGTGCCTGACATAGTAGTTGCTTAGTAAAATGCTTGTTGAACCAAAAAAAAACATTAACAAGTGGTTAATATGATCAAAAAAGAAAATGACATAATTGAGTCACAAAAGGTCATATTATTGAGATATTGTAAACAGTCAGCTTAATGCCGTTTGGCTCAGTTTCCTCATCTGTAAAATGGGCTGGAGAAGGAAATAGTAAACCACCCCAGTGTCTTTGCCAACAAAGTTCCAAATGGGATCATAAAGAGTTGGACATGATTGAAAAAAACCTGAATAATTAACAACAACAATAACACTAATTATAAATCCAGTTTTTGAATCCTGTTTAAATTATTCTGTCAGTGCCCACTGAAAACTCTTTGACTCCATTAATTAGTCTTTCTTTAGAATGTAGGAAATCAATAACTGATCCTTACTTGATTTGCATTGTCCAGCGAATATCTGTCTATTTTTGTTTTGAAAGAGGTCCCAGAAATGAACCAAAATACCAAGGCCTTTCCTTGAATCCCCAAAGTGGGGAAGGTTATTTAGCCAGAGAGGTGAGAAAAGAAAGCTTACCCTCTCCCCTTCATCTTCATCTAGGACTGAAAGCAATCTGCTCCAGATACGGCAGTTAGAGCAGAGAGCATTTTAGAAGAGGGAGCAGGAATTGCATCCCAGTCCTAGGGGATCTAGTAGCAACAGTTTCTTATTATTAGAGTGGTCATCCCAGATCCCATGTTGGCTTTTATTATTAGATCTCCCTTTCTGATATGTATTTTGTTATGTAATTATAGATGCAAAGTTCCAGATAAGCTATTGATGTTAATAACATGTTTTCCTGTTTCATTTGATGCATATAAATTGTATTCAATTATTATTTCATTTCATTACTATATGGAAAGGATTATAAGTAATAGCTTAGTATTTGTTTCCTGAATATGAATTATAACTAGTGTTTTAAAGGTGAATATTGAAAACATTCAATATACATTGAAATATTTTTGAACCAGAAATTCATAAAGGTCATCCCTTTTTCAATAATTGATCCAGAGACTAAAAATGGATATATACAAATATTGGGGATGGAAATCAAAGAATTGGAGAAGTACAAGATAATTCATGGCAAGAGAGGAGATAGAAAGTCCAAATGGGAAGCTTCCTGGGTCTTACTCAGTTGATTAACTTAATGCATCCAACATACTGACAGCAGGAGACACTGTCTGGGAATTAATTATATGCCTTCTTTTGAACAAGGAGAGTTGATTAAGAACATAAGCAAGGAACAAGTTAAATATATATGTGTGTGTGTGTGTGTGTGTCTGTATGTGTGTATACAAATCCAGATTATATCTATATCAATGTCTAATCTCTATCTCTACATATACCTATATGCATGCTCATTTTTATGTACGCCTTTGTGTGTGTGTGTGTGTGTGTATTTCACTTTATTTCTATAAAGAGATATAGATAGAAGAGAGTCAGAAAAATAAGGAAAGGAAATGAGATTGTTGCAAGAGGGTTTGGTAAAGGAAAAAAAGAAATTATCTGAAGAAAATTCCTTAAAAATATATTTGATGAAATGGAAAAAGCATAAAACTCCTTACAAAATAGATATAAAAAACCCAATTCATTGAAAAACAGAATCTGTAAAATGGAAAAAAATGCAATGAACAAAACACTTCATTTAAAAGTTCAATTGACCAAATGCAAAAGTAGATAAAAAGCTAACTGAAGAAAAAATTCACTAAAAATTAGAATTGAAGAAATGGAAGTGAAAGACGCAATGAGACTTCAAGATTCAGTCAAACAAAACCAAAAAAAATGAAAAAAAAATCTAAAATACCTCATTGGAAAAACAACTGACCCGGAAACTAGATCTAAGAGAGACAATCCAAGGAGTATTGGACTTCCTGGAAACCATGATGAAAAAAAGAGCCTCGCCATCATCTTTCAGGAAATTGTCAAGGAAAACTAACCTGATGTCCTACAACAAGAGGGTAAACTAGCCATTGAAAGAATTCACCAATAACCCCCTGAAAGAGACTCCAAAATGAAAACTCCAAGGAATATTGTAACTAAATTTCAGAATTATTGGATCAAAGAAAAAAATATTGCCAGCAGTCAGAAAGAAACATGTCAAATATCAAGGAATACAATCAGGATTACCCAGGACCTAGCAGCTTCCACCTTATGGGTTCAAAGAGCCTGGAATCTGATATCCCAAAAGGTAAAGGGATTTGAATTGCAACCAAGAATCAACTATTCAGCTAAATTGAGCATTATCTTTCAGGGAAGAGGATGGACATTTAATGAATCGAATTTCATTTATTTCTGATGAAAAGATCAGAGTTGAACAAAAAATTTGATTTCCAAACACAGAACTCAAGAGAATCATTAAAAGGCAAAAAGGAAAGAACTCTTGAGAACTATATCTCTATTATGGGTATACTTGGAGAGTGCAAGTATAATTTGATTTTACTGTGATAATATAAAAAATAAACTAGAGGTAGAACTGGGATTACACTGGAAAAAAGAGGAAAAAGGAAGTAAAATGAGGGAAATTACTTGTTTTTTGTGCAACAATTGTATAAATATATATGCATACATTGGATTCAGCATGTATTTTTTACCATGTTTAACATATATTGGATTACTTTTCATTTAGAAAAGAGGGTGGGGAGAAGGGAGGAAAATTGGAACACAAGGTTTTGCAAGAGTTAATGTTGAAAAATTATCCATGCATATATTTTGAAAATAAAAAGCTTTAATTATAATTATAATGAAAGAATTGAATGGCCCATTGGAATGGGCTTTTCTCCTTATGGCTGGAGAGCAATGCCCAGCACTTGCCTGAGGAGAGCAGCAGTGAGTTCATGAGGAAGGTAGTGAGAGAGGGGAGAACACTTGGCTCTTTGTGTCTTTAAGTCTCTTCAGGCTTCAGGCTAAAAGCAAAATACTTGTACAAACTAGAATTTTAGTTGGGGAAGGGAGTGCAGAGGGTTTCTGGAGCAACCCAGAGCTGGACAAGAATTGCTAACAGTGCTAAGAAGCACACACTCATTCAATCTGACTTTTGCAGAATTACAACAAGAGTGATCCTATGGAGCCTAATACCCAAACCTGGGTAGAGATCATTAAGTGTCTGTTCCTAGCTCCTTCTCTATCTCTAATCCCCATTCTCAAGGTTCATCAGCCTCAGTCTTGTGCTTGAGTCCATCCCCACTGCCCTTCCAGTAATAATTCAGCCCCTTCCCAACAGAAAGATAGAAATACCCATCACTGAACACACACACACACACACACACACACACACATATAACTTTAGTTCATCTGTGGCATTAGGGAGCCTCAAAGAGCATCTTGAGCTCTCATAGTCTCCAGATCTCCACAATTCCAAGTGCCTGGTGAGGAGGAGCTATTATCTCTAGAATAGATTGTGTTCATTCCCACAGTCCTTTCTTTAGCTCAGTGGTGGGGGAGTGGCCCAGATATATCATTCATTCACTTTTTCCACTTCTAGACAAGGAGGCTTGTGTCTGAATGTCAGGGGCTCTACTCTGCCACCAATCTGAAAAGTTCTTCTTGATCTCTGGGATTCTGAGTTGAATGTATCCTAGCACACATCCAGACCCACAGGGCTAGAGGTGGAATCTTCATCTTACAACATAGTCTTAGTCTCTGCTGCTCCCTGCCTTTAGAAAGCCACTCTTAAGGCACCTGATATGTTGGAAGAAGGGAAGGAGATACATAGAAGGAACTGAAAAGGGACTTTGATTTGCTCTAAGTTTTGGGGTTGGGACCAACACACCCTTTAGTCCAAGAGCAGAGAGGCATAGGGACAAAAATGAGCTGTAGCTGCCTGTCAGTGCACTTGGAGTTTCAAGGCTGAGAAGACTTCCCACCTTCACATCCTTTGGATTCTCAGCTAAGTAAGCTCATGGAAACAAACACCCTCTTTCACTTCCACACACATGATTGTATCCCGGGGAGGGAAGAAGTATTCAGAGAGGAGGAAGAGAGCCAGGTGGGAAGAGGTAGAAGGGACTAACCTGAGGCAGGGACTCCCCCACAGAAGCATCATTCTATTAATGAACATTTTCCAAACCTTAGAATAAAACTTTGCTGTTAGATTTAGTTACTTATTGGGAAGAAGGAGAAGAAGACATGCAAACAAAGAAATGCTTGGGCTGTCTGCCTTTTTCTGGCCTTAATATCCATCCGTTCCCTTCGCACATTTGGTGATTCATCCAAATGGCCCTTTTGCTGGTCCCCACACCTGGCCATGAATCTCCCATCTCCAGGCCTGTGCCCAGTCTGGTCATCACACTTGCAATGTGCTTATTCCACACTGAAGTCTTGAATCCCTAGCATCCTTCAAAGCTCAACTCCAGTGATTTTTCTTAAAGAAGAACTTTCCTCCTCTCCCTTTCCCCCACTTCCTATCAACTACTGGTGCCTCTCTCCAAATTAGCTAGTCCTTCATTTGTACATATGAGATAGCTCAAGCATTAATGGATTAATTTTTTAAATAAATATCAATCAATGTAAAGGTAAGTCTGAGAAAATGTGACCTTCATGAAGAAAGCTGGGAAAGGAGAAAACATCATGGAGCTCTAGAAATGGCATTTTTCTTGTACAACCAAGATCCTAAAGGAATATATCTCGGATTTACTCATCTGAACATGAATGATTTGTAACCTGGTGAGATTTCTCTTTCCTGATCTCTAACCAAGTTTCAGATTTCCAGTTCATGAAACTTGTCATATTCTGCATTTCACATAAAGCAAAATACAAGCTTCCACCAACATTGATATTTTACAATTGTCATTGCCCCAGAAAACATCTAGCATTCAGCAAGACCTTCTAAATCCACACAGATTTAGCCTAATGCTTTCCTTTTTCCACTAGCATCAAATCTTCAATATGCTTTGCATGACTTCACATGTACAATTGATATCATATTGCTTGCTTTCTCAAAGCTTGCCTCTGAAGAAGGAAGGAAGAGAATTTAGAAATCAAGTTAAAAAAAATGTTAAGACATTTCGAAGTAATTGAGAAATGGCTAAGAAACATATAAAATATATTATGAATTTTTTTCATAGGTTTCAGTCCACATTGAAAATATATCAGAAAATTAGGGGAGGGGGACAAAGCAGGAAATACATGTGAATACTCAGAAAATGAAAAAGTGCTTTAAAAAGAGAGAAAAAGGAAATAAAAACTATCATTGGAACCCAGAATCCCCTAAATGTAAGCAATCTTAGATGGTAGATCCATATAATAAATAAATCAAATAGAGATATTTTGAGGGGGGAACAAATGTAGAATCACAGGATTTTAATTTTGTAAAGTCCTCAGAAACCACAGGATCTAAAATACATTTGAAATAGCATGTTTCATTTGACTATTTTGTTTGTGCTTATTGGATATGAAGGGGTGTTTTGTGGGGGAAGAATAAAAAGAAGAGGAAGATTAGTAATAAATGACACAGAAAAGAAAAAAATGATGAGCATCAAGAAAGTTTTTTTTAACACATATAAGAGAACAGAAGGATATTTAGATGAAAATTCAGACAAGAGGGGTAGCTTTGGAACTGACATGTTGAATTCCATATGTGTATGTGTGAGTGTGTGTGAGTGTGTGTGTGTATAAATAACCAAATTCTACCTATACATAATACTTTTAAGTTCCTGTAAAATCCTTTTATTCGGTTCTCTCTTTAAATGTTAGTCTTTGCTGGTGCCTGCCAATTTTGGAATACCCAGAAATCGTGAGAAAAAGAATTTAAATGATTAAATTGTTCATCCCCACACCCCAGGGGTTTGGATGTCACCTTCAGGCTACCTGTCTGTGGCCTTTCCCCTGACTTCAGCTGCTTCTTCTTCTAGTCACACACTTGTCTTCTTGCTACCACCTTTGTGCAGGACACTTCTCATGTGAAGGTCATTGGAGACAATGTGCTTCCCATACTCATCATGGTCCTTTAGATCTCTCCAAAAGTTGGTTATTTTGTGACAGAATATTCTGTTGTCTAAGTGTGCACATGTTGAATGCCCAACATTCTGTCCAACTTAACACACAACTCTTTTTTTTTTATTAATTAAAGCTTTTTATTTACAAAACAGGCCTTTGAGCTTCCAGGCCCAGAGTCTGGCCATCCACTACTTGCTCTATTAAGATGAAGAGCAGCCTCCCAATGCTTTCTTTTTCTTTGGTGAGCCAGGGCTGGCCATTCATTGCCTTGCCTCTTCTATTCAACACAGTAGGAAATGGGAGTTCACATTCATCAGAAGGTAACATTTGTCCATTTTGTATAAGTGTGCTCCTCCCATGTGGATCTAAGTCATTTGATGACTCCCCTTAATTAGGTGAACAGCAACTAGATATCCTGTTTCTGAGCTGTTCTACAAAAGCCTCCACAGCTAACAGAAGCCTACAGTGGAAGCATATTTAGAAAATGGACCTGTTTGTAAAAACTAGAATAGCTAGAATTGGAAATCAAGGGGATGCCCATCAATTGGGGAACGGCTGAGCAAGTTGTGGTACGTTTTTGTGATGGAATATTGTGCTATAAGAAATGACAGGATGATTTCAGGAAAAACTTGAAAAGACTTACATGAGCTGATGCATAGTGAAGTGAGCTGAACCAGGAGAACACTGTATACAGTAGCAGCAATATTGGGTGATGAAGAATTGTGACTGACTGCTATTCTCAGCAGTAATGATCTAAGGCGATCCCAAAGGACTCATGATGAAACATGCTATCTGCCTTCAAAGAACTGAGAGTGACTGACCCATGTTTTCCATTTTCTTTCACTCTTTTCTCTTATTTGAGTCTTATACAAATGACTAAAAGAGAAATGTTTTACATGAATGCCCATGCATAATCTATATTTGACTGCTTTCCATCTCAGGGAGGGGAGAGGAGAGAGGAAGGAGAAAAGAACAGAGGAAGACATAGAATCTGAACCTCAGATAATTAAATTAAAATGTTTTAAAAATTAAAAATGTGGGAGTGAAGGCTCCTGTGTTCCACTTCCACAGCATCTGACCAGTGTCTGGCTAGTAGAAAACAATAAGCTGAAGGGGGCTCACTCAGAGCTCTTTCCTTGTGACTGGGCAGTTTTGTCCACTTGCATATCTTTCTAGGAGTGCACTTAACGCTCTTCTTGTGTACCTGGAGTATCAGTGTCTATAATGGGCCCATTACAGAGCTGTCTGACACTGCAACAAAAATGGGGAAATATGCCACTCTGAAATTCATTTTAATGATTTGATTTAGAAATGGCTGAAGAGCTGACATCCCAGGGATTGGAGTTCACTGCACCATCCATAGTGTGATGGCCGCCATTTGCAAATGACATTTGAAAGGCGTTTTCATAAAGCTGGTGAAGTGGGTCATGATCCCAAATCATCCTCCACCCCTCTTCCTGATTCCTACTGCTAGTGCTCTTCAATGAACAGAATGCCTCAGAGCATTGAAAGACTGCGTTGTTTCTCAGGGGGAACAGGCTCCAGAAATAAACACCAGACTGAGAAATGAAGACAATTCTAGCAAATTTCTGAGCTAGAAGCAATCTGTGTTGCTATTAATTTTTTTCTTCAAACAGTGCTATAATTTAGACACATATTCTGTATTCATTTTCTTACAGACACCATCTATATGAGTCTAGTCTTAGAATATCTTCTCCAGAAAATAGGTCTGCCTTCATCTTTTGCTCTTCTTTTATTCTAAGTGCATTGTGGAAATCTGGTCTTGTCCAGTGAGTGTGTGTGGCAAGGGGATGTGTGTGGCTATATCATGATGACATGAATCTTGGTGCATAATTACTGGAAATGTAATATATAATAGCCCGCAGGACCTATGCTAAGGACAGGGAGTTCAAGCAATTGGATGGGTTCATGACACTTTTTTGAAAAAGGTTCAGGGCTTTTAGTAAGGGTGTGCAAGGTCCTTAGGAGACAGCAGTATAATGTCATCCAGTTATTTCAGTTGTATTCAATTCTGTGATGCCATTTAGGTTTTTCTTAGCAAAGATCCTGAAGTGCTTTGCCATTTCCTTCTTTGGCTCATTTCATAAATGAGGAAACTGAGGCAATCTGGATGAAGTGACTTGCCCAGGATCACACAGCTAGTAAGTGTGGGAGACCAGATTTGAACTTGGGTCTTCTAGACTCCAAGTCCAGGACTCTATTCACTGTGCCATGTGGCTGTTCCCTGAAGTAAAATGTGATGGCCAAAAAGGCAAATGGGGTCTCAGACTGCACTCAAGTCTGAGTGGCCATTTTGGGAACAGCTGAAAAGCTGCAGAACTCCAGAACAGAGCAGCCAGGAGCAGGGGCAGGGCTCAGGGTTGTGATCCTTTGGAGGATCCTGTGAAGGGACCAAGGATGTGGAGTTGGAAAGAGAGAAGACCAGGGAAAAAAGGTGGGCTGGAAAGGTGAGGAGACATATTGTTTGTTATCAAACGGCAACCCAACTATAACTTTTGTGTGCTGGTGATACGGCTGCACTCTGGAGACTTGAGTCACAGTGGCCAACACCAATTAGTACTAAAAGGGTTGCACCATGCTTTGCAGACTTTATGTTCTTTCCTCTTCCCAAGAACTCTGGGAGGTAGATGCTATTGTCAATCCCATTGTACAGATGATTTTTTTCCAATCTATGCAGTGTTGTTTGTATAGAGTTATTTACATATCATCTGCCCCCTCTCCCAATAGACTTGGAGTCAAAATCAATAAAACATTAGTAAGTACCTACTGTGTTTCAGGCATTGTGACAAGGGCTGGGGATACAAATAAAGACAAAGATAGTCCCTGTCTTCTAGGAGCTCAGAACCTAAAGGCTTAGCAGAGGATGGGATGCCATTTAAAAAAAAAAGCAGAAATTTGGGGAAAGAGGGAGGAAGGAAGGTACTGGGGAGCATGATGAAGTCCTGAAGCTGAGGCAGGAAATGACCTGAAGATGTGCAGGTTACACTTGATTTCATTTTTTTTTTTGCTTTTTGCTGAGGCAGTTGAGGTTAAGTGACTTGCCCATGGTCACACAGCTAGAAAATGTTAAGTGTCTGAGATCAGATTTGAACTCAGGTCTTCCTGACATCAGGGCTGGTACTCTATCCACTGTGCCACCTAGCTGCCCCCACTTGATTGCAGAAAGATGAGCATCTGGAGCTCATGAAGTCTAGAACAGGGGTTGGGTGGAAAATGATGAGGGAAAGGACTTGGGCTCCCCTTAAGTGGTAGAGCCCCCAGATGCTTATGAGCTCCCTCCTTTAAGACCAGGACCATGATTTTACATTGTTTTGTGTCTCCCATGCTTAGTTAGCACAGTGTCTGGCACATAGGTGCTTAATAAATTATGACTGGTGGTTATCACTCAATAAATGGCTCATCTACCATGAAACAGCCAAAAATAAGCTCCCTATAGCAGATATGATCTGTTCACGGCGATGGACGTCAGGGCAAAGGATTCTCTCTCCCTGTCAGGATACCTGGTTTCCTTTATGCCGTCTAGGAAGCTATTATTAGCTTTTTGACCCCCTGCATCACTTTGGTAAGTCATACTGTGTTTATGGGTGGCTGGGAGGTACTACCATGCCCAGAATACTGGGCATGGAGTCAGGAAGCCCTGAGTTTACATCTGGTCTTAAACACTTTTAGCTACAAATTGCAAAGCAAGTCACTTCACTCGGTCTGTCTCATTTTTCATAACTGAAAAGTGAGAGTAATAATAGTACCTGCCTCCCAAGGTTGTTTTGAAGACCAAATATGATACATGTGTATAAAGCACCTAGTACTATGATCTGGCACATAGTAGACACTTATGAAACGTTTCTTTCCTTCCTCTCTCCCTCCTTCCCTCCATTCATTTCTTTATTCTTCCCTTCCTCTCTTTCTCCCTTCCTTCTATTCTTCCTTTCATCCTTTTTTCCTTCCTTCCATTCTTTATTCCTTCCTCCCATCCTTCTTTTTTTCCATCTTTACTTTCTTCATCTTTGTCTTTCCTCCCTCCCTTCTTCCCTTCTTCCCTTCTTTTTTTCTTCCTTCCTTCATTCCTTCCTTCTTTCCATTCTTCTTTTTTCTTTCCTTCTCTCCTTCTTTCCTCCCCTCTCTTCCACCTTCCTTCATTTCCCTTTCCCCTTTCCTCCCATTTGTGAAGACTAGACAGGTTGGAAGAAGCAGAGACCTACAGCAGTCATTCAGACATTCTGAGACAGCAGAGATGAATAGTTGGCACTTGGAATAGTTGAGGAAAATACATTTCTTCTATTGAATCTCAGCTCCTGACAGAAGGGACTCGTTCATGTTTGTCCTCGTATTCCCAGCGACTTCCATAGCACTGAGCACGTGGCAGGTATTTGGTGAATCCTTACTATTGGTTTATTGATTGAATAATTGATGAGATAAGACAGGCTGAGGATTCACAAGTGGGTGGGAAGGAATATGTTCTGGACTGAGCAGCAGTATCAGACATAACAAAGACTAGAACCGGAGACATGTTGGGAAAGGAGCAATAATTACAGCTTTTTAAAAATGAGTTCCAGTGAAGGAGGGCCTTCTAACCTAAATAAAGTCCACAGGAGAGCAGGAAAGGTGGTTCCATTGAAGGCTCTTAAGCAGATGGGTGACATAAGGAGAATCGCATGGGGTGTGATGGATATGTGGAATTGGGACATGAAAAAGGCTGGAGGCAGGGAGTTCTGCTGGCTGACCCATGCATGAGTGCAGACCACAGCAGAGACTATGGCAATAAATGAGAAATGGCAAACCTGAGGTACCAGCAGAGAAGAAGGTGGCAGAAAGAACTCTGACTCTTCTGTACCCAGAGAGGATAGGAATCTCATACAAATTCTCCTCCTCTCTCTGTTTTTGTCTCTCTCTGTCTGTCTTTCTGTCTCTCTCTGTCTCTCTCTCCTTCCCTCTTCCTTATTTCCATTTCCTGAGGGCCTGAATTTATTCATCTGTAAAATGGACCAAGTCCTGTAAATCAAAGAATCTGATCATGAAAGAGAAGAACAGGTTTGCTGACAGACTAAAGGAACAAAGTGAGCCAAGAGTGAGAATTGACTCAGCTTCCCCATCTGGGAGACTGTAAGAATATCTGCTGCTGGGATCCCTCTCAGAAAGTGCCTGGAAATCTAGGAACAAGCTTTCAGCCATTGTACCCTCAAATGGAAGCTGGGCCAGGCCTGGCTCCAGAGTGGACTGCTATGCCATTCGCTAATTTTCTGCAGCTCAGTGATCAGAGCAATGTAACAATACGAAAGCTTCATTGAATTAGCCAGCTCTCGTTGCATTATATTTGCCTGCTATTGAATTATTGCTCATGTTTGCTAATATAGCATTTAATGAAATGTTGCACTGTCTTGCCAGACTAGTGACAAAATTCTAATGGGGCATGATAGAAATAGCTATTATGAGTGATGGTCTCTCTAATAATATCATTAGGGATTTTCCCATAATTGAGTTCATAAAAGGAAGAAGGTATCAAGTCAAGAAGAGAGCTTACCATGAGGAGTGTTCAAGGGGCCGCCTCAGAAACTGGCTCCCAGTGGGGAAACTCCATTAGCCCACGCTGGAACATGGTGGCTCTCTGGTGTTTGGAGGCTCCTTGGTGGCCAAGCCCTACTGATGGGTCTGGCACTCTACTGGGCCCTGAAAAGGCAAACATAAGCAAAACAACCCCTGCTCTACAAGGGCTGACATTCTGCTGGGGACTATGAAAGGAGCATAGACAATTCAACAGAAGGCTGATTTGTGGAAAGTGATGTCACTGAAAATTGGGAGGATGACAGAAGGCCTTCAGTGGGATGTGACTGCTGAGCCTTGAAGGAATCCAAGGTTTCTACGAGGTACAGCTGCTGGAGATGATTCCAGGAAAGACTTTTCCTACAGAGTCATCAAGCTGGGAGACAGAAAGTCAAATTTAGGAAATGACTGGTAGGCCAGTCTGGCTAACAAGCAGAATGAGAGAAAGAGAGAAATGCATTGTCTTCCCATATTATCTAAGATTCTTGAAAGCAGGGATTGTCATGCTTGCGCATTTATATTCCTAGAACTTTATACAGGGCCTGACACATAGTAAATGCCTAATAAAATGCTTATACGTTATGTTAATTGGATATGCTAATGGATCTGTGAAAATATAACATATGATAACATATGGATATGTTAGTTTATTATTCCTGAAAATTTAGGAGTCAGGTAGTAGACATCTCATGTGCAAAAAATGTGAGAAATGATATCGCACCGACTAGCAGTGGTCTGACCATGTGGGGTTTTTACTTGGTTTGGGTCATGAATTCAAGGCCTTTCTATCTCTTGCTCATGCAGAGAAAATTGCATCCTATTGAATATTACTAAATGAGTGTCTTCTATTGATTAAATCATCCAACTGGATAGCTTTTTAATCCTTGTATCTTGGCAGGATGTGGAGCAAGCTTCCTATCAGGTCTAGAGTGGAAGGTGAGCAGCCATGTAATGAGAACCAACTCCTGAGATTATGTAAAAATGGCTTCCATCAGGTGATATCTCAGAAGAAAAAGAAATGAGGATATTGTGCAATGATTTAAATATCATTTTTAAGTTCTTTCCCCTCAACATGTGAGTATGTCTACAACTGACCTCACATCTCTCTCCAAACTCCTCCTGTTTCTTTATCCAGCCTCCACTCTAAGCAAAACATTCTTCTTGTTGCCTCCACATTTCCCCCAAAACACACAATTCACTCAACTTTGTCACACTGAGCACAGAATAAAAATTAAGAGATGAAGAATTGAGGGAATAGATCCCACGTCTAGTACAGACGTATGCTATAGAAGTTTATGGCGGGTAGGGAACTTCAAAGGCATCTTTTAGAACTTTCTCACAAAAGCAGAGAAAATGCCTTGCCCTGATTTCGTGATAATATTCTTCAATAAGGGAAAGAACCAACCCGGGGAAAGCTCTCTTCTGGATCTGGCTCTTAATAAGGAAGAACAGTTTGCCAAGGTAGAAATTATGGGGACATCCTAGACTATCTAAAAGACCTAGCACAATCTGACATTGATCTGAGTTTGGCAAAGGCAGAGGAATGGTGGATAGGATCCTAGGACTAAAATATTCAACAATATATCCTCATGTGAACAGGAATTGGTTAATTTTTGTACTTGTATCCCTATCTCCTAGCACGGGACATTGTACATAGTAGTCATCTAGTAAATACTTGTTGATTGATTCAGAGATGGGATGGGATGGGATAGGCTCAAGATCCTAAATCCTAAAGACATGAAAGAAAATGTTACAATAAGAAGGCAAAATGAGATTCACTTGAAGATACCAATGTAGGTGCTCTGGGAACTCAGTAATCCAGTTAAATAACAACAAACAAAATGTACAGAAGCTAGAAACAAAACAAAACAATTCCAAGCCATGATGAATATGGTAACATATCAGTGCTAAAGGTCAGGATGAGGTAAGGCTGGGAGGAAAGCTAAAGACATCAAAAAGGCATTTTTAAACACTACATGGAGAGAAAGTGGAAGACATAAAAAGGCTATCTTGTCATTGGTGAGAAAGGAATGGTGATGCTTGATACCAGGGAGAAAACAGGTGTTCTTGTTTGGTTTCTGGTTTGGCTTTTGTTTGTTTCTTGCAAGGGGAATGACTTTTCTGCTGGAAATGACAGGACCAAAATGACTAAGAAAGAGAGATGCCCAGGGTAGAGGAGATGGTAAAAGAATGCATAAATGTTAAGGATGATGCTCAGGTCCCCATGTTGGATAATCCACATCCTTGGTTCCTGAAAAAAATGGCAAATGGGATTTCTATTGGTGATTTTGGATGATCATGGAAAATGGGAAGGCTGCTATATTAGAGAAAGGCAAATGTACCAATTAAAAAAAACCACTAATAGAACAAAGGCTGGGGATTTGAGGCCAATTTGCTCAATTCCTGGAGGAAATTCTCAAATGGATCATAGACAAGATGACTAGTGAATGTCTAGAAAAAGAAGCAATGGTCACTGAGAGTCAGCATGACTTCATCAAGATCAAGTCACGCCAGACTAACCACATTTCCTTTTTTGATAAGAGTGCTGTATTAGCAAATCAGGATGATGCCATGGATACAAATCACTTAGATATTAGCAAAACTTTTCATTCACGATTCCCTTAATATACTTCTCTTTAGTGAAAATTTGTGGACATAGTTGGGGGTTTTGTTATGCTTGGATGCCAAGACTATGATCAAAAGATCCCAATAGTTTGGGGATTTTTATTTTTCTTGCATCAGTTCCCTTCACAGTAAGACAGAATAGAAAGTGACTGAACAACTAACTAGACCCAAAGAAGACTCATTAAGGAGTCAATGGCACCCCTGGAGAATGGTTTCTAGTGGGTTGCCCTCAAAATGTGTCAATATCTTAGACTTCTCAATACATTTATCAGTGATCTGGACAAAGCTATAGAGGGTTGTTTGCTCAACATGAAGAAGCCAAGGATCTAGGAGGGATGCCAAATGAATGTCAGAATTTCTGACATTAATAAATAAATAAATGCAAAGCCTTAATCTTGGGTTCAAAATGCCAATTTCACAAACCTAGAATGGGGGAAGCATGATTAAAATAAGAAATCCTATGTCTAGGATTTGTAACTTTACATAAGTTTGATAGAGGCCAAAATTGTGACATGGTAACTAAAGAGTTATTTCTTTATTATTGATGTTTTATGGAAAGGCATATGAAGTATTACATTTGGCTCAATAAAAAAAGTCTTCATAAGTATAAGATGAAAGGAGAAGTTTTTAGAACACTGTATTTGAAGAACATCTGAGGAAAGGGATGGGGTTAGAGGAGCTTAAATTGTGTTAGAAGTGCAACTTGTCAGTCAAACCCTGTTTAATATTGGGTTCCATAGAATCCAGGAATAGAGAGATTGTGAGCATATTGTACTTCATTGCAGTCCAGGAACATCTGGAATATTGTGCTCAATCAGACAGACTCAGACCAAATAACATTGTAGAGAGTTGATTATCATTTTCAGTGAGAGAGCTCTGTCAATTGAATGCTATGTCTTTTGTCATATAGGTCATATATGTGTCTCATTGCTCTCTTTGGTTAAATTCTGTCATTTTGAAGAATGTATATAACTTTTTAAAAAATGGTATGACTCTTAAAAAGCTCACTTCAATGACTATTAGGGATATTGGAGCAGCTGTTGGTATGGAGAAGTCAAGTATTTCAAGGACCATTCAAGCCTACAAGGAAATAGAATCATTCTCACTTGAACATAAAGAGAAGTATGGTCGAAAATGAAAAAGCACGCCAAGAGCCTAAAATGGTTACTGCAAATGGGCCTAATGGATCCTCAGAAAACAAGGAGATCTTCCAAGAAGCTGGTCACTATGAGATCTTCTTAGGAGGTTCTGTGTTGGAGTCTTCATCTTTTGGTGCTATGGATCCTATGGATAGTTTGGTAAAGCCTAGAGACCCATGTTTTAAAATTTTCTTCTTCTTTTTTTATTAAAGCTTTTTATTTGCAAAACATTTGAATGGGTAATTTTTCAATATTGACCCTTACAAAACTTTCTGTTCCAAATTTTTCCCTCCTTTCTCCCACCCTTTCTCCTGGATTGTAAGTAGTCCAATATATGTTAAATATGGTGAAATATATAATAAATCCTATATATATATATATATATATACACACACACACAGTTATCTTGCTGCACAAGAAAAATCGGATATAGAAAGAAAAAAAAACTGAGAAGGAAAACAAAATGCAAGCAAACATTAACAGAAAGCATGAGAATGCTATGTTGTGGTCCACACTCAGTTCCCACAGTTCTCTCCCTTGGTGTATGTGGTTTTCTTCATCCCTGAACAACTGAAAATGGTTTGAATCATCTCATTGTTGAAGAGAACCATGTCCATCAGAATTGATCAGCGTATGGTCTTGTTGTTGTCGTGTATAATGATCTCCTGCTCATTTCACTTAGCATCAGTTCATGTAAGTATAAACCTATTTTTAAGTAAAACAAAATAAAATACCCAAGATTATGAAGGATAGCAGTTCTATTGAAATAAAGATGCCTTTATCCCATCCTAGTTCATAGAACTCCCAAAATCTATCCACCAACTCCTCTAGTTAAGAGCCTTTCCTTAATGTACCCTTAGATTCCTGAGTGGAAAAAAATTAACAAGAAAACTTTTGTTTGTCATGGGTACAACAGAATAAGATTAGCAAAAGATCATGTTCAGTAATCTAACTCATGTTTCATTTAAGGCATTATGTACCACAATCTTTGGCAGAAGATGTTTGAATGATCCTACTAGATATGGGCATTTTCATCAGACTCTCAAGCACTCACTACCCACAAAGGGTTTGGGGGAATTTTACTTCCACTAGACTCCCAAATATTGTTCCCATTGAGGGAATGATGAAGAGTTTGGTAATTATATTGATATCCTAGGAAGCAGAATTGTTCCAGAATTACGGTAATTCCCAAATACAGACAGATACTGGAATGCACTCTTTCACCACACTGAACATCCTGAAAGTTTCAGAAATGTAGCTGAGAAAGAGCTATTCTTCAATGGCCAAGAAGCCTGTTGTATTTCAACACCACTGATAACCCTCATAGTATTTGTGTCTGTATTCATGCCTATGTCTATATCTAAATCTGTATCTATAACTGTATCTCCATTTATAGCTGCATCTATAATATGTATATATCTATATCTATCTATCTACATATATATATGCATATATATATATATATATAGAGAGAGAGAGAGAGAGAGAGAGAGCTAGTTATGACTATAGATATGGGCAAGGATATGGAACTGGATATAGTTATAAATTGTTGTTCAGCAGTTTCAGTTAAATTCAACTGTTCATGACCCCATTTGGGGTTTTCTTGTCAAAGATACAAGATACATTTACTTCTTCAGCTCATTTGAGAAATGAGGAAACTGAGGTAAGCAGGGTCACATGACTAGCAAGTGTCTGCAGCTGGACTTGAACTCAGTTTTTCTTGACTCTAGATCCTTTGCTCTAATCATTCTGCCACTTAGCAGCCTTGAGGATTATGATAGTTTGGGAAATATTTTAAAAACCCCAAAGGGGATTTTATATTTTGTCATAGATATAATAGGAAGAAACTGAAACTTATTGAATGGGGAGGGCTTATGTAGTTCTACTCTTTAAAAAAGATTAGCTGAATGGAGAATGGACTAGAGTGGGAACAGGATAGCCAACAATCAAGCTATTGTAATAATTCAAGCATTAGGTGAAGAAAACCTGTATCAGGATCATGGCGATGTCAAAGGAGAGAATGGGACAAATAGGAGAGATGTAACAAAAATAAAATAAAAAAATAAGTGATAGTAGATTGGATATGGTTGGTATTGAGAGAGGGGAAAAACTAATGACAATACTCCAGTTGTGAATCTAGGTGCCACTAATAGTAAAAAGGAAATTAGCAAGAGGGAAAAATTATTGGAGAAAGATAATTAGTTCAGTTTTGGACATGTTGAGTTTTAGATTTTTATGGGACACCCAGTTTAAGGGGTCCAATAAGTAGTTAGAGATTCAAAGGTAAAGATCAGTAAAGAAGTTAGATCCAATAAGGATAATTGAGAACTGTTAGCATAGAGATGATTGTTGACTAGGGGAGCCAATGAGATGACCAAGTGCAACAGTGTTTCGGGAGAAGAGAAGAAGGTCCACGAAAAGTCTTGTGGGTCCTCCATGGTTAGTAGACATGCCCTGGACAAAGATCTACTGAAAGGAGATTGAGAAGAAGTCAGACTGGTAGGAGCAGAATTAGGAGAGATTATAATCATGAAACTTGAAAAGAAGAGAATATCAGGGAGAAGAAAATGATCAACAGTATCAAAGCCTACAGAGAAGTCAAGAATGAAGATTGAGAAAAGGCCATCAGAGTTAGTAGTTAAGAGATCATTGACTTTGGAGAAAGCAATTTCTGCTAAATGTGAGATGAGAAGCCAAACTATAGAATTAAAAAGGGCGAAAAACAAATTGGAAGCATCTGTTGAAGACTGCTTTCGAGAGTTCAAGCACAAAAGAAAGGGGTGATAGGAAACAATAGCTCATGGACATGGAGAGATTAGTTGAGCTTTTCTGAGAGTGTATAAGACACATGGCTTTTTGTGGGCAATAGGGAAGCTGTGAGCTGAAAGGGATATATTAAAGATAAACAAGGGACTGAGGATGACAGAGGGGACATCGTAATAGGAAATATAGCATGGAAAGGGATTGTGTATGTAGACAAGTTAGTGTTGGCAAGGATCACCTCTTCAGATGAGTCAGGGCTGAAAAAGGAGATCTTAGAGGAAAAAATCTGAGTCATTTGAGATGAGAAGGAAAGGAGAAAAATAATTCCATTTTTTCCAATGAAATATAAGATAAGGTTCTCAGATAGGAGGGGCAAGGTTATTAAAGAAACCCTCCACCATCAAATAAAGTGGGACCAACTTTCTTGGGTCATAACTTAGCAACCCCAGATTTGCTTTTAGGAGACACTAAAGATGAGAAAGGCATCTGGATTGCACCAAATTCATACAAAGGTGATCTATACTGATGGTGAAATAATTAGGGGAGTATAGATGGATCAGTATGTTAGTTAGCTGAAAGAGTAGAAGATAGAAAAGGCAAGGGAAACCATCTTAGATCTACTTGATGACATGACTTGGAAAATGTCAATTAATGCCACATATGAACGAAATTTTTATGAAGAACCATTTGTAATTTGTTGAATTCAAATATTGGAAGAAGAGGGATGCACCTTATCTTCAGGAGTCAAATTTAGATTTGCTGCCAGGAAAACTTTTTAATAATTAGAATTAGACAATAAGAGAAAGGGTAGTAGGTTTCTTTCTACTAAAGTTGTTAAGCAAAAGTTGGTTGACCAGTCAGCCACCTTTTTTTTCATTCAGTAAACATATATTAAGCAACTACTTTATGCCAGGCTCTGTGCTAAGCATATGAAGAAAGGCAAAAGACAATCCCTGTTTTCAAAGAGCTTATAATCTAATGAGGGAGTCTAATTTACAGTATGTAAATAAATAATTAAACATATATATATATGTATATATATATATTTATAAAAACATAAATATATATAAAGAAGATATAGACAGGATAAATTGGAAATAATTCACACAGAAAAGGCATTAGAATGAAAGGGAAATGGGAAGGCCTTCCTGTAAAAGATGGGGGCTTTTGTTCCTTTGAAGGGCATTTTTTGTGTGTTTTCTGAAACTTTTCATTCCATTTTTCACTTTCTTTTGGATATTTTCTCCTATAAATAAAAAAGAAAAAAATCACTGCATTTCTAGAAGAAGAAAAGGTTGGTGACTAGGGTTAAGGTTAGACATGATGGAGGAAAGATCATATTTAGGGTGAATATTGCAGGATAAAGGAGAATTTCAAGAGTCTTTCAAAGTGTTTTCCTTCCATGGTCTCATCTAAGCTTTTAAAACACCCTCTGTGTAATATGGGAGAGGGTAAGAAGAGAGGATCATCTCCACTCTACAGAAGATGAAAGATAGGCTCATAAAGGTTAAGTAGCACACAGTCACATAGCTAGCAAGTGTCAGGGGTGGGATTCAAAATAAAATCTTTCTTACTTTTATGACCAGCACTCTCTGTATTTCACCAAAATGTGCTCAAGGCTGTTGAGGAAGAGAGAATACTTGACAGATGGAGTGGCGTGGACATGGCTAAAGAGCATAGCATCTTAATTATGGCTAGAGGGCCATGCTTTGGTATATTGTCTACTTTGGTGGAAATTTCTGTCTGTCCTCTCCCAAACCTCAACTATATTTCTGCATAAATATATTGCATATATATTTATATGTGTCTTACAGATGTATTACACAGGTTACATAAAGCTGACCCTAGTCTGTTCTGTTTGATTCTCTTTTTCCTAACACATAAAAATGGGCTCTCTAAAGATGAGGTGGGAAAAAAAAAAACTCTTGCCTCTTTTTTCCTGTGTGGAGGACTGCATTCTCTTAACATTTTCTTATGTAACCTGAGACAATTGTCTTCCTCTTCTTTTCTCTATCACGTGTTCTTTGTCATGTATCTAAAAATTAGACTGATCGTGAATAAAAGACATGGCAGACTAATTCTTTATGAGCTCTTGGCTTTGGAAATGATTTCAGTTTAACAATGGAATCCCCTCTCCAAAATCATCTTGTAACCTTTTATTTTCTTTCTTTCTTTCCTTGCTTCTTTCTTTCCTTTCTTCCTTCCTTTCTTCCTCTCTCCCTTCTTCCTTCTCCCTCCATCCCTCCCTCTCTCCCTTCCTTCCTTCCTCTCTTTCCCCTTCCTTCTTCTCTTTTCCCCTTCCTTCTTCTCTTTTCCCCTTCCTTCCTCTCTTCTTCCGTTCCTTCCTCTCTTCTCTTCTTTCCTCTCTTCTTTCTTTTCTTTCTCAGTTAAATGGTTGGTCATATCCTTAATTGCAAGAGAAAACTGAAGGAGTTTGTTACTAAATAGCAATGGCACATTAGTTACCTATAATGAAAAGACTCAGCAGAGTGGATAATAGGACTGCAGCAGGATGAGAAACAATTGGGGCTTGAGTTTCGAGTTTTGAATTGCTGCACATAATACATTTCTCAGTGGGTTGGCTTAGAAAATATGTTTTCCATACTTGTTCCTAAATGGTTCTGCACTTATCCTTTTGTACTGTGAGTAGCCCTCTGGGGCACAGTTCAGATCCTAGCTTGGATAGACTCAAGCTGCTTCTCTGTAACGTAGCTCCTGCAGCCATGGCCAGAACCAGTTTGGACAATAACAAATAAAACTGCACCAGAAACCTGTGGTGGGGACTCAGGAACCAAGGGACTCATGCTGGCTGTGGTTTTTGACACAAGAGTGTCCTGGGATAGAAAGAGCAAGGGCCTGAGGCATGATTGCATCAAACATCTCCTTCACATGGACAGGTGCAGAAAAGTCTCCACTAGGTATTTTATTTGTAAAAAGAAGCCTGGCAGAACTGCAAGGGACTTGAGAACTCACATCACCAAATCCTCATTTTACAGAGAAGCCCAATCAGCCGAAAGTCCTGTTTCCTACTCTGTGGAGCAAGACTTCTGCTTGAGTTCTAATCTAAAGTGATCTTTTCTATGCCTCCCCATCTCTAGCTGGAGATCATCTCCTCATCCTCCAATACTTCTCAAGAGATCAAATGACCTTTTAGTCATGGTGAGGAGGCAGTGCAGATGAAGCATCATGGTACACACAGAAGCAATGCCTTTGACTTCTGTTATTTATAAATATCCAGGAAAGCAAAGTCATATGGACAAGTTGAATTAATTTCAGAAAACACTGTGAGATTTAAAACAGTCCCTAGCACTGCAGTATAAATGAAACAACCAACTCGGCTCTTGAAGGAAAAAAAACTTTAAAACTTCCCACAAATTGTAATTTGTTCTATTTTTTTTTTTTTTTGGATTTCTAAAAATGCCCCCTTTTGCAATAAGCCCTTAGGCATATGCTCATTACTGAGAAAAATAAAACAGTTATACGACTAATTAGACTTCACCTTCTCAAATCAGGCAAAAGCTTGACAAATAAAGTGTGTCTCGTTATAATAAACTAATGAACACCTTCCCACAGCACATGGTCCAATTAATTACAGTTCATTACTGCACTGTAGTCTTATTCCATAAATGTCAAGAAATGAAAGGCTAGCTTTCCAGGCTCAGATTTTTGTGCACAGATGAAATTTCTGTGTTTTGATTTGGTCTAAGGAGGCTGACAAGCGATATGAAAGCATCTTCATGGCACCCGCAGGAGTGGGGCAATCACAGCACTAAGTAGCCCACCAGAAAACTTTATTGTCTGAAATGGTATTTACCAAATCCACTAGTGAACCAGATTATTAAGTGGATGATCAATTTTTAAGGGGAAATTGAGCTGTGTAGATGGAAGGAAAATGTTTGGAGGTTTTATTGACACATATCCATAAGCTTTGGAAAGACAAGGGATTTGTTCAGATGTAAAAAAGATAGGGGCAGAGCCAAGATGGTGATTTAGAGGCAGCAACCTACCTGAATCCTTTAAATATCCCCATCTAAACATTTTAAAATAACGCCTCAAATTAAATTTTGAAGCGGAAGAGCCAACAAAAAATCAGAGTGAGACATTTTTCTGACCTAAGAAAAATTAGGACAACCTTGAGAGAGGTCCATGATTCCAGGATGAATGACTGATGATAGTAGCTCCAGCTGCAGCTTGAGAAGCTCTGAGCCAACTGGTCTGAAAGGAGCTATACAGGACCTTTGCTGGCACTGAGTGGAGCTGGCACAAATTGGCAACCCTATCACCCATAAGCAGTTTTGGGTCACAGTTGTAGGACAGAAAGGAGTGCTTCTGCTCACTTACAAGGGGGCAGAAGGAGTCCTAGTTGTGGTTTCAGGGCTACGAAGGGCTAGCAGTGACAATGGCAAGGCAACAGGGGACCTGGTCATGGTTCCACACCAAAAAGGGCACTGTTATTTGCGGCTGCAAGGGACTAAGGGGTATTCCTAGATAAAAATAAGAGCATAAACCAAGAGTGCAGTGAGCTTTATGGTTCACATCACTTTAGAAGCCCCCAAAATTTGCAGATCCCTAGAACTAACTCTGAAAACAGAAGCACAAAAAAGCCTGAAGCTTGAGACATTGCCTCCTTATTTTCATTTGAGCAGATTGCAATTCCAATATAAAGTTCAAAGTCAAGAAATAGGAAAAATGTGTAAACAAAGACAGGACTTGACCATAAAAATCAACTATGATGTCAGGGAAGACCAACAAACAAACTCAGAAGTCAATAACACTGAACAGCGAAAAACAAAGTCTCAAATAAAAATGCTAGTTGTATCCAAGCCCAATGAGAAGTCTTGGATGATTTAAAGAAAGAGGTAAGAAGGGTAGAGGAAAATTTGGGAAAAGAAATGAGACTGATGCAAGAAAATTATGAAAATAGGATTAACAGTTTAGTAAAAAGAGGTACAAAATATGAAAAAATAGCATCTTAAGAAACATAATTGTTGTAATGGTAAAAAGTGAGTCCAAAAAGCTGAGCACAGGTTTCCTCCCTGTTCCTTGACAGCCTAAATCACCTTTGTGCAAGGCGGATCACTTTAATTTTTGTAATTTCTATACCACACTGCTGACCCATATTGAGCTTGCAGTCCACTAAATTCCCCAGATCTTTTTCAAAACACCTTCTGTCTTAATCTTGCCTCTCCCATCTTTTACTTAGGTGAATTTTCATTTCTTTTGGTTTTGTTTTCATGATCAAATGCAATAAAAAGACAAGGGGAAGAAATAAAAGATCAGGTTAGATCATAATGACAAATGAGCTCCCAATTTTGAGAGGAAGAGGGACCACTTTTCTCATGCTAACTCTGCCATTTAACCATTCATGGTACATGGACAGATGAATTTTGCTCAACTAAATTCACCAAATATCCAGTTATTGCTTACTACAGGCAGACACTGGGAAAACAACACTAAAATAGATAGAGTTTCTGCCCTCAGGGAGCTTCCATTTTCTTGGCATTTTCAGCTAAGGTTCATTAGGTCTGATTGATGAGGTGACACCTAATTTAGACCTTGAAGGAAAATAGTGTCAAAGACTGAGAGTAGAAGGAAGCACAGACCAAACACGGGGGATTTCTTGTACAAATGCATAGAAGCTAGAGAGGGCTTGTGAAAATTAAGCAATATGTTATGGGTCAGTCTGACTGGAATATATAACAGGAAAAGGTCATGAAATATGGAGGAAAAGTGTAGCTTGTGTACCAGCTCGTGCAGGACTTCAAATGCCAGACTAAGGAGCGGGTGTGCATTTAGGGAGTCACCAAGCATTTGGGGGTATTGTAGGGGAATGGTCAGATCTCAGCCTTGGAAAGACCCATTTTCTGTTATAGCAAAAGGGGAGACTAACAGGAAGAGAAACTGATTGAAAAGCTATTATTGTATTACCTAACAACTAATGTGGTGAATGTGCATGTGAATGGTGACCAAGGTCAATTAGGGCAAGTGAGGAGTGACTCTTCTGCCCAGAAGCCAGGAAAAGAGCTAACTGGGTTTAGCCATAATGAGAGATCTCTTCATTTTAGAGAAAGGTTTTTTTTTTTTTTCAATCTGTGTGAGCCTCACTTTAGGATGATGATAATGATGATGATGATGATGATGATGATGATGATGATGATTTTGCAAAGCATTTAACCAAGAAAGGGGGATGTCAGAAAACCAATCAACCAACCCTTGGTGCTAATCTGCAGCTACTAATCACTGGAAATCAAGAGGTGGGATTCAGGCTTTCCCCTGGAGAGCCAGAAGTATTATACCAGAACAAAGGCTCTGGTTCAGTTTCATCCAGAACTTGGCATGAATTACATTGTCAATGTACCCTACAACGGTATCATGCGGGCAAACAGCAGTAGAGTTCCAGCCGGTACTGAGTGATATGGTGATGGTGGGAGGAGGAAGTGCCATCTTTCAGTGATTAGGAGCTCTGTATTAACAAGAGAAGTATAATCGCCAGGGTTGCATGTTATAGTTTGTTACCCCATGCCCACTTGCTGGAGTCGACTGAAGTCAAAAACACTTTTTTTATTAAATACAAATTTCTTCTGCATCCATGGCTATTTTGGAGAGAAGACTAAGAGAACTTTTTTCTTTGTCTATCAAATGAAAGGACTGAACTAAGCAAGCTTTAAAATTTCTTCATACTCTGAACCCTGTGATTCTAAGAAACACAGATCAACCACCAGAGCAGAGGCAACTTTTACACATTTCTTGTGGCCAGTTGGGGGAGAGCTATTGGTCACCACGGAGCACCTGTCTTATGATCCCATATATATACCCTAGACTTCCTTCCTAAAGAAGATGAATTGCCTACCCATCATGGGTCTACCCATCAAAACACATGTGGGAAAGGATGACTTTGGTTTGCTCTTGAATTGCTATAAGAAGCTTCCTTCTGATTAAGAAATTGTACCCTGTCCTATGCAGATATGTAGCTGCTGTTTAACTTGGGGAGAAACAGAACCAATGCAAGCAGCAAAGGAAAGTGTCATGGGAAAACAGACTAAATGAAACCCAGTGAACTGAGAAAAATTCAGCAATGGGGAAACTAAGTCTCTTGGACATCATTCTTTTCCTCCAAGAATGAAGGATGTCATCATTTCCTACCTTCCAGAGTATTTATTGGCAAATTTTCAATGCAAGATTTGGAGAGAGAATAGTGAAGATTTCCTGTAAAACAGTAAAATGTGGAAAAAACTTTAAATGCAGAAAATATCATTATGTCTTCCCAGAACAAGGCTCAACATACAGAGGAGAGGAGACTGGGGAAGCCAGAATGAACACTTCAGATTCAACTCAAGGTTCTCAGGAAGAAATAAGGGTAGCCATGTAGGCTAAGTAACAAAAGAGTTAAAGAGACAGAGAGCATTTGAAACACCAGAGAGAAAAGTGAGACATGAGCAAAATTGGCCAACTAATGAATGAGGAAGGGCATGAAATTAATGATGCCTCTGAAAGAGCTGAGATATTGAACTCATTTTTTAAATCTGTCTTTAACAAGAGAAATGAAGCAAAGAAATGTAGACAATTAGGGAGGAATGAAGATGTTGCAAAATCACTTTTGCTAACAGGCAAGTGAGAGAATACCACCTATGGCTTATATTTGCATGGACACATCGGCTAGTCTCCTGGGCCATCAGAGGAATCGGCTAACATGCTAACTGAGCTGCTTGTGTTTATTTTTAGAGAAGTATGAGAACACGATGGGCATAAAAATAAAGCAGAAAAAAGAAGAGTATTGGATACGATCTTCAATGTTTCTGTGAAAGAAGGCCCACCACATTAAGCTGTCTCTCCAATAGTGAGCAAAGTTGTGGTAAATGAATTTGAAGATTAGAAGCTTTATTACAATAATGGTGTGAAGTCTTATATATGTGGAGTTTAAGTAGTGTTTGTGTCTTTGGTATAACCTGCCAGAGGGTAAGTTTACCAGTTGAAATTCTGAGCCTATGCATTTCACTGAGAATGTATAGATCTCTGGGAAAATTTTTAAGGGAGTGTTCAACCTCCCCTGCCTTGGGTATCCTGTAGAATTAGGGATGAAATCAAAAGAACATCAGGAGTCATTGCTGAAACTGGCAACATGGATCCTTCCCAAGCTGTTCATTGAGTCCAACTCTGTGGGAACCCAAAGAAGAGGGTAGAACAAGGAAGTTTTAGGGGCAAGGCTGCCCCTTCCAATATGGCCAGTAGGGGGCCTAAGAGCCCTGGGTCAGGAGCCCATCCCTATGTTAGTAAATGATGCTAAGTCCTAGCAGACCACAGCTGATTTGATCCAGGTCTTAGTCCCCAAGACACAGAAAATGAGACTGGGACCCTGAGAGTGAAGATGGTGGAGCAGGAGTCTTGGTGAGAGTATGTGTGTTATCCCAAAGAGATCTTAGAGGAGGGAAAGGGACCCACATGTGCAAAATGTTTGTGGCAGCCCTTTTTGTAGTGGCTAAAAACTGGAAACTGAAGGGATGCCCATCCATTGGAGAGTGGCTGAATAAATTATGGTATATGCATGTTATGGAATATTATTGTTCTGTAAGAAACGACCAGCAGGACGATTTCAGAGAGGCCTGGAGAGACTTGCATGAACTGATGCTGAGTGAAGTGAGCAGAGCCAGGAGATCATTATACACGGCAACAACAAGACTATATGATGATCAATTCTGATGGACATGGCTCTCTTCAACAATGAAATGTTTCAACCAGTTCCAGCTGTTCAGTGATGAACAAAGCCATATACACTCAGGGAGAGGTGTGTGGGATCTGAGTCTTTTCCACAATATAGCATTTTCACACTCTCTATTGATGTTTGCTTGCATTATGTTTTCCTTTTCAGGTTTTTTTTTTCCTGTACAGCAAGATAATTATATATATATATAAGCATATATATATACATATTTGATCTGTCAAATATTTTAACTTAATTAACATGTATTACACTACCTGCCATCTAGGAGAGGGGGTGGGGGGAAGGAGGGAAAAATTTGTTACAAAGCTTTGCAAGGGTCAATGTTGAAAAATCACCCATGCATATGTTTTGCAAATAAAAAGCTTTATGAAAAAAATTAAGAAAAAAAAGAGTATGTGTGTTTATTGGGTGTTGTCGGTAGGGCAGCATCACAGAACAGAGAAACCTTTGCTTAAGTTGAACTGGATTCGACATCAGATTTGCAGGATTTCTTGGTTGTTTTCTTTTTTCAAAACAGATTCATGAAATATCTGCAGAAAAAATAGCGAAAGTCAAATATTTGGACTGCAGTCTCACATTTGATAAGGTGAGTCACCAAGTTTTCCAGGCAAAATTAATTCAGAGTGATTCCAAAAACACCTGGTTAATCATGGTTTAGGAAACAGGTTAAGGATTATCTGCAGTGACAGAAACACACGGAACACTGGGAACATCTCAGTGATGCATGATGAGTGTCAGACCTGAGTTACTGAATGATTCCCCCATTCTGAAGGTACAGGGGGCAAAGTGGGAAAGGTATAGTTTGGAGATTCCAAACCCAGCTAGGCAAAATCCAATGTGTCACACATTCATTAAGCAGCTGAGTGCTAGGAGATCGGCTTTAAAAGCCAGAAACGGCCCTGCTCTCCAGGACTTTCCATGGGGGATACAAACTATACAATGCTAGGTAAATTGTAAATATGGGGAGAGAGCAATAACTGAGTAGGGAAAATGGGACAATCAAGAAAAGTTTGATGGCATCAAAACTTAGCTTTAAAAAATAAGAGTTATGAGATTATGATGCTAGAAAAGAATCACCTATAAAGGTAGAAAAACAATCTTACAGAGAGATGAGATGGAAAGGAAGTTATAAATAATGTGAAATTTACCCTACAAAGGGCCCTGGAAAGCTGCCACTTGCTTGACTTCCCCTGGTCCATGTGCCTATGTGGCAGGTGGGCAGAGTGGCTCACAAGGGGGAAGCCCCAAGTTCTGATGAAGATAGGAGTCCCTTAGCCTTCCATCCTGCTTTAGCTCCTTGCCTTCGTCCTGGACACCAAAGAGCCAGCCGGGGCAGCTCACCATATGATCAGCCAAGTGCTAAGACAAGCCCACTCTTAGAGTGTAAACCTTCTGCCTTGTAAATGTACAGAGGGAATAAGAAAGAAGGGATGGTGATGGAAAGGACGGGTGTATGAGGAGGCATTTGGGATGTGACTTGTCAGCAGTGACAAGCCTCACTGCGGGATGGAAAGAGGAACTTGATCTTGGGCAAGCAATCTTTGCAGGGGAGTTGGTGAGATTGCATTCATCGCAGTGGGCAGTTCAGCCTTTGGTAACAGCGCTGAATAAAGCAGAGAAGGAGAACCACAGGGTCTAATGGGGCCAGCTTGACGGAGTTGGTTTGATTAAGCCGCAGGTGGCAAAGGAGGAAAACCATATGTGGAAGACCCAAAGCCCCAAAGCCCCAGGTCTAGTCTGGAGATATAGTCTTTGGAGGGAAGAAGCAGAGAGACAAGGAAATTAAAATTCAGAAGAAAAAAAAATAGCCCACATAGAATGAGGGCAAGATGGCCCTGGGGGTAAGAATCTCATTAGTAAGAAGTAACAGTTTCCCAGAGACAGGGACAGATGGATTGGTGATAGCAGGGGACTGCCAACATAGGATGGGTTCCATCAGTTCTTTCCTTTGTCATCCACATAAAATGATTAAGAACCAGTGACCTGGGCACACAGGGTGGAGGCAGTGACAGTGGAAGCTTTATCCCACTAAGATAAGAAATCAGATTCATAGGGTTTGGGAGTGCTCAACCATAAAGGTCTCATCATTCTGCTCTCTTTCTTTTTCGGGGGATGGAACAAGGGGGCCTGACAATCCTATACAGAGGAAATGTAAAGAACTCTCCAGAACTCTGCACTTGAACCTTTTGCTGCCTGAAAGCCAGTCTGTCAGGTGCTGGTATTGCACAGACTGACCTCAGTCTTGGAGCATTTGTACCATCATCACCCTCACTCCTTGGCATATCTGACCCTTTCTCTTGGAAAACTCATGGATAAGAGAGTTCATGTGTAGTGCTCCAGATGTGTGCAAATTGCCACAAAAGCATTCTTGAAAGGGGCTGCCACAAACATTTTGCACATATGGATCCCTTTCTCTCCTTTAAGATTTCTTTGGGATACAGGTCCAGTAGAAATCCTGCTGGGTCAAAGGGTATACACAGTTTGACAGCCCTTTGGACATAGTTCCAAATTGCTCTTCAGAATGATTGTATCAGTTCACAAATCCACCAACAATGCATTAGTATTCCAGTTTTCTCATATCCCCTCCAGCATTTATCATTATCTTTTCCTGTCATTTTGGCAAATCTGAGAGGTGTGAGGTGGTACCTCAGAGTTGTTTTCCTTTGCATTTCTCTAATCAATAGTGATTTTAGAGCACTTTTTATATGACTACAGATGGCTTTAACCTCATCTAAAAATTCTGTTCATATCATTTTACCATTTATTAACTGGGGAATGATTTGTATTCTAATAAATTTGACACTGTTCTTTATATATTTTAGAAATGAGACCTTTATTAGTAGCACTGGCTGTAAAATTTTTCTCCCAATTTTGTACTTCCCTTTTAATCTTGTTTCTGTTGATTTTGTTTGTGCAAAATCTTTTTTTTAATTTAATGTAATTCAAGTTATCCATTTTGCATTTCATAATGTTTTCTAGTTCTTTGGCCACAAATTACTCCTTTCTCCAAAGATCTGATGTGTAAACTATCCCTTATTGTCCTAATTTGCTTATAGTATTTCCTTTTATGCATAAAGATAACCATCATTGAAGAATAGATTAATAAATTATGATATATGAAAGTAATGAAATATTATTGTTCCATAAAAAATGATGAATGTGATGATTTTAGAAATGCCTGGAAAGATTTACATGAGCTGATGCTGATGAAGCAAGTAGAACCAGGAAAACATTGTACACAGCAACAATAGGTTTGTACGATAATCAACTATGACAGATTTGGTTCTTCTCAGTGGTTCAATGATCCAAGGCAATTCCAATAAATGCTAGATGGAAAATGCTATCTGCAACCAAAGAGAAAACTATAGAAATTGAATGTGAATCAGCACATGTCGTGTTCACCTTATTTTTCTTCTTTTTTGAGTATTACTTTTCTTTTTTTCTGATTTTTTCTCCCAACATGATTCATATGGTAATATGTAAAAAATGAATGCACATGTATATCCAATTTTTTTTTACTTTATTTGTAACTAAGGAACATAAAAACAAAAACCAAAAAAGGCATTCATGATAACAAAATATATTGTGGAGAAGAAGATTGGGTAGCCCCCACCCCAAGGAAAATAGAGAAAATACATAAGGATAAAAGAAAATACATAACATTCATCTAGCCAATCCTTAAAATCCTTCTCCATCTCTGGTAAGTACCACTACTTTAGTACTTTACCCCTTTCCCAGACTGAGGATTACCCCATTTTTAAATATTTTTTTTTCCTGAAGAGAGACTTGGGTTGCTAGGGAAGCAATTACTGAAATGCTGGAGAGTTTTATGTCTGCAGACTTTTAGGACTAGGAGCTTGGGCTGTCCTTCAAAAAGATAATCTTGGAGTAGCCAGAGAAGCCATGTCCTTCTCTCTCTGCACTAATTATCTTAGAACAAATCCATGTAGTTTGTTCCCACAAATGAGGGTGTGATTCACTCATATCCTGAATTATCATTTTCTATTCAAAGTAGAGTGACATCTCAGCATGACCCCACCTCCTCCTTTTCTCATTAGAGGTCTGGCTCTCCTGACTTTTTAAAGACTCAGTATCCTACAGGAAGATTCCCCTCTCCTTTCTATAAGGCTCAGAGTTAGGGAGAACCATCCCTCAGTCAGTCACATCTTCTCTCCATGAGTGCCATCTCTTGACCTGGAGCAGAACACCATTGTCAATTAGAGTTAGAATGTCTAGTCTCTGGTTACACGAAAGAATGGACAACTCCTTTGTTGCTCTGCCCCAAGATGGAACACAGGCTTCCCTCATGCTGGAGCCCAAGGCTGCTCTTAGTTTGGTGGCTGGGGAGAAAGGGAATAATTGTACAGCTGATGCCCCTGCCCTTTTATAGGGCTGGCCTAGCAGGAAGCAACCGATTCATCCCTAATGGATTCACAACAGCCCAAGATCATTGATACAATCAACCCCCACACATTGGCAGACTTTTCTGGAGCTCATCAGTCTGCATATTGCTCTGATCAACCCCTTCTCCTCCACTCCCCACACCTGCATCCCATTGTTGTGTAATTCATTTGCATATAGGTCACTATTGACTCTTAGAAACTACTTAAACGAGACCTACTAACAGCCAAGATTATCTGTGGCTTCCTAGCTCCTTGGAGGACACTGATAGTTCATCACTGTGATATTTTTCTCCAATGAGCAACGTCACAGTGGATTCTCTTTGGAATCTGACCCACCCATTTCGGTAAGTCCAAGAGATTGCTGGTGATTAAAACATTTCAAACATCTCAAGTCACGTTCATTTGCTACCCTCATTTTAACAAAGTTTGTAGAATACATGATCTTCATTTGGGATTCGAGACAACTCTACAGCCTTATTGTGGCTGAGCTCACATGAGGCCAATGGAATAAAAGTCTGTTTGGAGAATGTCAGTGTTTTTGCTTTGGATTTAAGGCCTGTTCCTGTACCGGGCCACTTTGGTTGTTGTTATTGGTCATACCTATTTGGCAACCCTTTCCAAATGGATTTTTCTGGGGACATGAGGTCATATCTCAGTCTACAGCCATCCCACTAAGATTCTATTGCTTTCCCTTAGATATGGGGAAGTAGATAGGAACATCTATTACTCCAAAAGCAACAGTCCTCCAAGATTTCATGGTGACTCAGTGTTTCTGGAAGCTAACTTCTCTGTGTATTTGGTCAAACAGATCACTGTGATATCATCATTGTAGGCATACATACATAAATGCAGGGCATGCAAAGAGACTTTAATAGGTAAAAATAATCTCCACTTGGGAATATATACCTTGTTAGTCCAGATGTCTTTCTAGATTTCCTCCAAGCTCCTCTAGAGTTTCTGTTGTGAGCCTGAATTTGCATGAATAAAAGAGCAGAAACATTATCTTAACAATAGTATGCATTTCTCTAACTTTAGCTCATCTATGCTATCTCCATTGGTCTTCATAATAAATCTGAGCGATATGTGTTATTATTCTGATTTTTACATTGTGACTGAAAGAAGCTGGTTTCACATAGTGACTAAGAACCCAGAAAAGACAAAGTCAGCTTTTCTTGACTCCAAGTTCAATCCTCTATCCACTGTACCATCTTGCCATTTCTATTCATCAAATGATGTCTATGAGAAATTAATATTCCTTGTTTGAAGAGTGAGCCCCTTAGGTTATATGTATTGAAGGGAAAATCTTGGTTTCTGGTGTGTGCCTAATGTCTAATAGTAGACATGAGTAGAAATATGACATCCAAGACATCTAGGATTGGAGGATTGGAGAGTATTAACTCAGGATCATAGATCCCATCTTCTATTAGTCTGAATCTCTCAGAAGACACTTTCTGGTCGTTTTAGGCTTACAGAGAGATAGTCTACCCACCAAGAAAAACTATCTATTGAACACAAACCCTTGAAAGAAGCAGGACAAATGGCATACAGAGAAGCATAGAATTATGGTCTGACCATTAAGCAAGCTGTGGCTAAATTTATGCGGATTTGTGGGGTTTCTGAGATTGCCTTTTTCCCACCAAGGTTTTGGGGAAACTTCCCTTGCATATTGGAAGAACAGTCAGTAGAAATGTCAGAGGCAACACCTGCCTTCCTCCTGGGTTCTTTCTCGGGGCTGCATGGGACTTAACAAAAGGTCAAGACTGAATATGATGGCCTACCAAGTCAGAGATATTGTAAACACTTGTACTCCTCAGGATTGTGGCTCCAAAAACCTCACAGAACTCTGGGTGAGAGCTTGGCAAACAGGGTTAGCCCATGGCCTCAGCAATGGTCAGGGAGTAATTTACTATGGTGTCAAGCACTTTGGTTTACGTGATGCTTACTTACTCTGAATATTCCATTTACCTGTGCAATAGAAGATGTGCTCAGGTTGATCTGTCAGAATCCTTAAAGAGGAAACTCGAACCCTCGGCTACAGGACTGGAAGCCTCTCATTTTCAGTTTTAATATTTAGTCCTAGAGGGTTCAAAATATGACAATTTTATCAGGAAGGTGAGCACTTTAATAAAACTAGAATGTTGTAGAGGGGAAAAGCATTTATCTTTTCGAATATTCTAAGAAACATTTGTTTTTGAAGGGCACATTAGCTCTATTTAGATCATATTCCAAACACAATGTTTTCTGTTATGGCCCCTTAGATTTTTTTTTCTTCTGGACCCTTTGATGATTCAAGATATCACTTCACTGCCATTACTCTACTCCCATTTCAGAGCAGCAATTCCTGTACGTGTTTTTGTTGGTTGTATTCTCATTCTCCCTTATTTACTAGTTTCCATTATTCCAGTCTTTTCATCTTTCTTTATATGGCACATATTGAGGCAGTTCAATAGCATTATGTATGCCCCCCATTGCTGATGAGGCTTTGGCTTATTCCACATGTAGCAGTTTATGCTGCCTCACCTCCTGATCCTTGGACACAGAGGTTGTTTTCAAATTATTTCAGTCATGAAAACCAGTAAAAGAAAGACGTGTCAAACCTAGGTCTGTTTATCTTCTTCTTATGGACCCTTTAGGGTAGAGAATCTCTAATGGGGTCACCGTATGGGAGTGTAGGATCCGCTCTAAAACACACAGAGACCACAGACTGTTTCACACAATCCCCATCGTGTTCCAGGAGAGTATAATTTCTCTGGCTCTCATAACCTGAAGATTTATCATTTCTTAAGTATCCTTGCCAATTTAGTGGAGTCACAGGCAGATCTCAGAGTTGTTTTCATTTGCGTTCTTTAGGCATTGAAATGTTTGAGCCATTTTCTTGTGGTTGCTGTCGTGTTTGTTGTTTTGAGGACCTCCTATTCTATCCTTAGACCACTTTTCTCAGAAGGAATGGAGCCTCCTTTCCTAAGTGTTTCATATTCCGACAGCTTTCAAAACAGATTTTCATCCAGAATGGAAAATGATTCCTGCCCAATCTCTTTCTTTCCATATTATTCTGAATGCGCCAGTGATTCTTGTTTAGGAACAACAAAGCAACTAACCAAGAAAGTCTGTGTGGTCATTTATCCAGATCAAGCTCATTTCATGGAAAGGAAAAATTTGAATTTCCCTACTTTCAGCAATTGCAACAGATATTTCCTTCCATTTTCTCTGAAGGTATGATATGTATATACATATATTTGCATATCTATATGAATACCCATCAAATCTACATATACATCTGCAATATATACATGTGATTGTATACACACATATATTGCCTATATATGTATATATACATACACACATGTGTCACATACACATGTACATATAAATGTCAGTTGTTTTTCAGGTATCTTTGGTTCTTTGTGACCCCTTTTGGAGTTTGCTTGGCAAAGATTCTAGAGTGGTTTGCCACTTCTTTGTTTGCCACTCTTTTTATAGATAAAGAAACAGGTTGAGGTCACCTGCCTGGGGCCAAATAGCCAGTGAGTGTCATATAAAACAAATAGATAAAAAATGAGTGTGATAGTTCATTTGGAATTTGTTGTGATAGGTAGATGTGAGATGCAGATTTAGGTCCAGTGGGTTCTTTTTTCAATCTTGAGATATCCTTTCTGATTCTTGAGTCCTTTACTTCATGTTTTATGATTGTGGGCTTTTCAACCATTAGTTGAACTGATGTTTTTGATTTTAATGATAAACTGTGTCTGTTTTATTGATTTTTTTTTCTTTTAATATCAATGGTATCAGAGCTTTGACAATTTCTCTTTAGTTAACAAATCTGAGAAATGATGGTACCGCTTCAATTTCCCCTCTCACAAAATCCCTATCCATCCACCTCTATAGTTGTGTGCATTACTCTCATCACTTTATCTAATTCTATGAAGAAGCTGATTAATATTGTTCCAACTTTTTTTAGAAAGTAGGACTTTTTCACAAAGGAACCATCATACTAATATATCATGAAACAAGGAAGACCTGAGTTCAAATCTCATCTAAAGCAGAACTTAGCTCTGTGAACCCTTGCATGTCCATCTTTTCTCTGAGTCATTTTCCTCATCTGTAAAATAGGGATAGTAATAACACTTATCTCACAGGGTTTTTCCAAGGATAAGATGTGATAGCAATGGGAAGTCTGGTATCATAATTAAAGAGAAATGTAACTCATCACTTGGGCATGTTCCCTCAGATCAAAGAAATAAGTACAAAAACGAAAAATCGACATGAGTCCCAATTTTCTTGAATCACTGTTTACTGAGCTGAAGTTTCTTCAGATAGTTCACATTCAATTTATGAACTCATTTGAATTTTGCTGCCTGGACTCCTTGGGCTCAATTGAGTCAAGGATATTGACAATCTTTTCATTGACTTCTCATTACCTTCTGTTGACCAGAAAGGCTTCATGTAAGCCTTGGGGGTGAAGTGTCTCTGTTAGTATATGGTGGGGAGGTGAAGTTAGGATCTGACTTAATGTGATATCTTATGTCCTTAGCACACAGTAGGTGCACCCCATCAATTACTGACTATCTGAAAATAGCATTTCTCTTTGTGTAAATATCTTCTTTTGTGAGTGAAGCCTGGAAATGCTTAGTTTTGTTTTAATTTTTCTCTTTTGTGGGTTTACCTTTCTGAAGTCTTGCTTTATATCAGTTACTCATTGCTTTTGTAGGTTTCTAGAGTTTTATTTAGGGTAGATTGATGTTCTGAATCTGTGATTTCTTTTGTCAGGGACAACCTTTTTTTAAAATTTTTTTCATATCTTTATCATGAAGGAGTGTTGTATTATACTCCAGTGCTCTTCTTCATTGATTTACATAATCATGAGGAATACTTGAACCTGTGAGTTCCCTAATAGAGGAAGTTCCCTCTACTAATGCAGATCTGTAGTTTTTCTACAACTGATAGCTTCTTGGTGCTCTATGGAATTCTCTGAGTGATTTGATAAGGGTCAGATATACGGATTTTGTTTTTTGCAATTGATATTATTGAGGCTACTCGTGATCATTGTAAGGATCAAGTTAAATATGACTTATAAAGTCTTTAGCACAGTACCTGGCACATCCTAAATCCTTGAATGCTTATCCCTATCATGTCCCATTCACCTGAACCTAAACATCACAAATTCCTGGGAATACCCACTGCCAAACTGATCTGAAACCATTAAATTATACTCCTTGAGCCTTGAGATTCATGTTCTTTTGGGATTTTCAAAATTTTTATTTTTATTCTTAATGTGCTAGCTTTAGCTAGTTAATATTTTGCTTGATGATTTTGTTTCTTCATTCTGTCTTTGATTATTGATTGCGTTAAGGCCTATGAATTTTTTCCTTACAACAGCTTTCGCTGTGTTCCAAAAATAATACCATATTATCTTCTTGTTACAATTTTCCTTAATAAACTTTGTTCTTCTATGATTTCTCATTTGACTCTTAGTCTTTAATATTATATTCTTTAATTTCCACTTGTCTGAATACTTCCTTCTAGTTTCTTTTTATGATCATATTTTATTTGTATTATAAGTACAGCCTATATTTATGTTTTCTCTATTGAGTCATGCATCTTTTATGTCCTATAATCTGCTTTATTTTTATAGAATTTGTCATGAAGTCAGAAAAAGCATACTTATTTTGGTTGTAATTAATGACCTAAATTATGCCTATTATTTTCTCAAAATTATACTTTACTACTTAAATTTACTTTTCTTAGTTTTTCTGTTAGATTTGTTTAGGCCTGGAAAAAAAAGCATTGAAGTTCTCAGTAATCCTTATTCTATATTCTCTGTAGTCTGAATTTTCTTTCCTTTAAATACCTAGATGTTGTTCTATTTAGTACCTAGATTGTGTTATTTTTATCTGTAGTGTTTCTCAGCAAAATGTTCTGTTCCAATTAATCTCTTTTAACCACAAACATTTTTTATTCTAATCTTATTCAAGTTTGTGATTGTCAGCCACCTTTCTTCTGGAGTAAGCTGAGGTATGATATTTGCCTTGGTCTACTGCAACCCTTCATATTAAGTCTAGAAGTGAACCCTGATGTTCTAAACATGTTTCTTGTTAACAATGATTGCATTTTTTTAGTGTTTTCCTTTCTGACTCATTCTTCTACCTTCTTCCATTTTATGGGCAAGTGCTATGCATTCACATTAACATTTATGATTATTGTCCATGTTTAACTTTCCCTGAAATCCTAGAAGAATATTTTCTCTCTTTACCCCACATGCCTTTTTTATAAAAATGAGGAAAGAAAAGGGATGAAAACAACCTTGGTAATCTAGTTGGAGTGATGTTCTCCTTTGTCTTTCTTTTCCTTCCTGCCTGTACTTTTGATATTCTGGACTTCATCAGCATAATTCAGATACGGTTTCAGCCTGGAATCGTCCTCTTGGAACATCCAGCCATCCCTTGTAGTCTTCTCATCCTGGAACTTCCCTCTGCTATTCTAGCCACCTTATCCCACTGATAAGTTAGTCCTAGGACCTCCATTTTAGGGAGAGTCTCAGACAGAACAACCTCTATTTCCCTCCTACCTATGCTGGTGACTTTCCTAACTTTTATATCATGCTCCCGCATAATATCTGCATCTCCCCCTGTCCTTTTCTCCACACTCCATGATCTTTTAGCTCACTTTCTGCATACTCCATTAGAATATAAACTTTTTGAGAGAAATCTCCATTATTTTTTATAGTATCTAACACATAATAAAAGCTTAATAAATTCTTCATTTGTTTCCTCTCCTCCATCTTGTAGTCAGCTCCTTTAATTGTTTACTATTTAATCCCCAACTCTTACCTTCTTTCTAACATTTCCCTCTTCCTCCCCATCCCAGCAAAGTTCCCTGTTTGCTTTGTTACATTTCTATGTCATATTCTTTATGCTCTATTAATGTTCCCTTTGTTACTAAGAGTGCCATTTTGACCCTTCTTTCCATTCTAGTGGCCGTAAGACTGAGTGGTACAGGAGAGAGATCACTGCACCTGAGTCAGGAAAACCTAATTTTAAATCCAGCTTCAAACACTCATTATCTATGTGATCCTGGACAGATAACTGTTATTTCTTAGTTTCCCCATTTGTAAAATATAGATAATTGTAGAAAATTCCTCCTAGAATTTTGATGGGACTAAAGCAAGGTAATCTATTTACAATGTTTTGGAAAAATTAAAGCACTCTCTGGACCTGAATACATGCTGAAGTTGGGTGGACTTCTAAGTCACTTTCATATCAAAATCTCTAAGACTGAGGCTTTCTCCTGTCACACTTTAGTTACCACAGCAGCAGCAGCACCATTAGGAGCTTCCTCCCCCTCTCTCTCATTACTTCCTAGGGAAGTCATGGCCCAGCCCCTTTTAGGACAAGAATGAGACACCCTACTCCCTCCACCTCAGGAGGTCTGAATTGAGCCGTGACCCTCACTCTTGGGAGAAGCTTCCATCTTGGAGAAACATAGGAACCCAGGAGCACCTGGTGACCTCTAGTGGAAGCCCTGCCCCATCAAAACTCAGGGATCCATTGAGATCTAGATGCTATTCTTCAGCCCCATTTTCTATCTTGTTTGTACTTATATGTTGTGCATATATGGTCCTTCCCATTAGACTGGAAGGTCCCTGAGAGCAGGGACTGTGTTTTTTTTTTTCTTTGTATTCTCAGCTCTTAACACAGCATCTGGCACATAGTAAGGATACACTTAATAAAGACTTTTCACCTTGACCACTTGACTTATTGAGGATATGGGAGCCTGTGAGATTTCTCAGTCAGCCATCTGCCCGGAACATCACCCCAGAGGTTGCTTTTTCCAGGAAAAAACTCAGACATCTGAAATTAATTCAGCTCTTTTTCTCCTCTCTTAGGAAATGAGAAACAACTTGCTGAAGCCCATATAAAATCTTTCACAGCTTTATTTCTCTCACCTTCCATTTCAGACATGGTTTATGTCTCTTTGCACCTTGTTTGTGCCTAACATTTTCCTATAATTTATGTTGCGTGGCTCCTTCTGGAGACACAAATATTGTTAGAGGATTAGTCGGGTTAGATGCTTTCAGTGCAGGGAGGTGCTGGGTCCAGTGGAAAGCCTGATGCCCTTTCCCTGCTGTTTCCTCCTGAGCATTGGGCTAGTTATTTCTTGTCTCAGGACTGCTGCCCTGGCTAATATATTGGACTTGGGATCAAGAAGCTTTTCTTTATTATTGTGGTTCAGTTGTTTTTCAGTCATGTCCAACTCCCCATTTGGAGTTTTCTTGGCAAATATACTGGAAAAGTTTGCCATTTCTTTTTCCAGCCATCTTACAGATGAGGAAACTGAGACAAACAGGGTGAAATAACTTACCAGGGTTACACACCTAGAAAGAGTGTGAGTCTGGATTTGAACTCAGTTTTCCTGCTTCAAAGTTTGGCACTCCCAAGCCTTCACTGTTTAGTTGAATCAAGAAGAACTAAGTTGAAATATGGCCTCAGATGTTTCTTAACTGACTCTGGGCCTCAGTTTCCCAAAATGGGAAATATGGCCTTGGTGTGAAGATCAAATGAGATCACAGATATGATACTTTTCAGGACTTATGTGAGTTGTTCTTGGGAAAGGATTACTCGGGTCCCTTCCTCCTCAGCCTCTCAGATGATTCTACCTGGGCATGTGTCAGCACCAGCAACCCTTACACTTATCGTGAGGCCATCAAAGTCACAGTTAGCAGAACTACAGTCTCTGGTGCCAGCTTGTGACCTTTCCTTGGTTTTCCTTGCGTTTTCTGGGCATCCCTAAATCTCATTGACTTGAGGCATTTCTAGAGATCCTGAGAGCAGCCAATCGGCCATTCACACAGTCAGTTTCCCATTATTGATTGCCTACTGGGTGTTAGCATTGGGCTCATCATTGCTGGAGCTCTCTTCCTGGCTCTCAAACAGCTCCCAGTCTAATAAAGGAGAGAGACAATATGCCCTGTGGACTTGGGGCAACACTTGTGGTGCGTTACCATTAGCCTCAGAGCAGAGAGAGGCAATGGCTTCCATTTTATTCAAAGCAATGGGGATTTCCTCCACTGGGCACAGGGTCTTGCACAGAATCTGGGCTTAATAAATGCTGCTGACTTGATGACTGCAGTATTGTTCTGAGCCAAATAAAAAGGTGTCATCAATAAAGCTTCCAAGTGAATAAATTTAAAGTTTTCCTGGAAGCAGCACAGCGTCCCATTGGGGAGCAATCTCTATGGATCTTTTATTCCTGTTTACACTGAAGGGGAAGGGGAAGAAGCTCTGAAAAATCAAGGGAAGGTACTTCTAGACTGTCCGTTCATCGCCAAGGCTCAGGCAGCTCTAGAAAGATATGTATAAAGACAGGTACTGCTTCCTCACTTGGACCTCCATGAAAGTTCTGGACTTCTCTGGTCCTCAGTTTCTCCCTTGCTAAACTGAAGGTCCATAAAGACTGCCAGGGGGATTTTTCAGAAAAATGTGAAACTAGAGAAGGGAGCCTGGTCCTCTTTCTGCTTTTGCTCCCATATAGTGAGGTTAGGTTACTTACAGACCCTACACAGGTCAAGCTACAGAAGAACCTGCACAGAGCAATGATGCACCCCGGCTCTTTCCCATGTTCACTTTCTATAACATGTCAGGACCAAGGGCCAATTGGCTGCTAGGGATCCTGCCAAGAATTGGCCTGTGACCTACTCCAGGAAGAAGGGATCCAATCTCTGGAGGTCAGCGGAGCAGCACCAGCCGGCAAGCTCTGGCCCTCGAGTACACATTGCTGTCTCTCAATACTGTTGTGCCCAGCTTTCCAGGGCACTTGGACCCCTGGGTTTCTGAAGCCTGACAGTAAGTCCTCAGCTGGAGCAGATATTCTTGGTTTCCTTCTTTCCTCCACAAATCCATGGGGGAACCTTGTTTCCAAATCACAGAATTAGAAGATCGTTAGGATGGAGAGGACTTCTGTGGCCTCTTGAACACAGCATATGATCAGAAGTCCTCCTCACCACATAGAGCCTCTACTCAAAGAGCCGGCAGATGCCTCCAGAGGAAGTTATTCCTCCCTGGACAAATGCTCATGGTTGTGAAGTGGATGTTCCCGCTGGTGAGACTCCTTCTCCCTCTGCAATTTTCCCACTGCTCCCAATTTGCCCCCTGGGAAACCCCAGAGAGCAAGCTGAATTTTTCTTCTACAAGACAAGGTGATGACTATGATGATTTTTGCCCCTGTATCTTCTTTTCCAGGTTAAACATGTCCAAGTCCTTCAAAAGGACCCCATTTAAGTCTCCCCCATTCTGGTCTTTCTCCCCCACCTACACACCGAGTCACCCATCTTCTCCAATAATCATTTAACCAATATTCATTTATTTAGCACCTACTGTCTCTCAGGCACTGTTGTAAGTACTGGGATTACAAATGAAGGCAAAAGATTGCCCTTGCCTTTGGGACCTCACAATCTCCTTCACTCTTCCATTCAACATTCGTTTATATTTTGTGCAATAAGCGGGTGGGGGGGGTAATAAAGAAAAAATGGAGACCAGAATTTTCCTATAGAACTTGAGAGATGCTGACTTTGGTTGATTTGGTTTGACTTGATGGAGTTAGGATCTGAGAATAGAGCAGTTACTTCCCAGAGGTGGGCTCGCAGCCTTCCCTTCCTCTAGCAAATCGCCTAGCACCTCCTCCCCAGCAGCAGGCACACAGCCCCCCCAATCTTCTAGTCTCCCCCATCTCCTCAAGCAGATGTACATTACCCCTTTCCAACAGGCAGGCGCAAAGCCCTCCCCCTCCCCTTAGGCAGGCTTTAGCCAAGGGAGCAGATGGGTTTGATGACAAGAGCCTTGATCGGAGGTCAGCACCCTGGACAACTCCAGGCTCAGACACAAGTTGATGGGTGACTCAATGTCGCTTAATGTCCCTGGGCTGGGGGCATCTGAAGGCTTGTGGGCCCGACCAGATGCCCACCTCCAGATCTTCCTCCCTCTGCTCAGGGCTGGGGCCCCCAGCTCAGCTCCTTCCCCTTCTAACACCTGGCAGAGCCACATCCTGTGGCGGGCACACCAAAGGGGAGGGGGAAGCCTGAAATGCCCCCAGCACTCCCCGAAGCTCCATGCCAGGTGCAGCTCCTGCCTCAGCATCCCTTGGCCCTTGACGTGTCTGCATCTAGCCCACTCCAGTTTGGTTTGTCCACCCTTCTGTCGGATGGCCCGTGTGTCTGTGGGAATCTGGGGGAAATGATAGCCTACCATTTCCTTGAACGTCTCTACTTGGGGTTGTGTTGCCCCTCTCCCTTCCCCCACCTCTCTGAGGCTGACTGCTAACCACCTAGGTGGGGGTCCATGGGCTCTTTACTTTTTTGTAGGAGGATGTAGCCCTGGGATGAACTGGAGGTGCCATTGCTAGCCTGAAGGGCAGGGGAAAGTTGGAGTTTGAGGGGCATGGGGAGTGCCCACTTGCCATAGAGGGGCAAGTCTGGAGGTCCCAAGAGCGAGCCCTAGGGGCCTGGCACATGCCAAGCTCCAGAATTTTGGGCCATTTCCCCAGGGACTTCATGAAAGGGACAGAGAAAAGGCACTTCTCTTGCTGCTGCTTTGCATTACTGGGGTGTTCTTTTTAAGGGGTGGGGGGCAGGGGTCTTCATATGCTTTGTGGTCTAGAGTGAAGGGAGCATAAATCTCAGATTGCTCATTGGAGGCTGGAGGCCCACACTGTCTGGGCTGGCGAGGCAGCCACCATAAATCATCAACCCAGGGAAGAATAGCAAGCCACCTTTAATCAATAGCATGGCCCTCCCCAGCCACAAGAGAAAAGAAGGAAGAAATGACATCTCCTACTTAGTAAGAAAACTCAAGACTGAGGCAGGTGTGGGGCCCAAGCAGGAGGAGGGGCTGCAATGGAAGGGAATGGCCAAGGCCTGGCTCCGGGACCCTTCCGGCAGATGGAAGGACTGGGGAAGGTGTCCAGAGTGTCTCTTGGGTCCAGGGGAAGGGGATCAAAAGAAGAGATTAGGAGAATGAGCGACTTTTTTCATGGAATCTGAGGCAAAGAGCTCAGAAGCAGCTATCTGAATCCCCAAATTCAGCAGTTTTGCTGAAGTAATTTTTTTATTACAAATTAACAATCACTGAGTGATTAAATTTTGGTTTGCTGTTTTTTTTAAATTTTAAGATAAATTTCTCCTTCCTTTCTTCCATTTCCCCTCTACATCTACTCATATACATATATTTGTTCTTGTATGTACCTACTCCATGTATAAATGAATAAATGAAAAACAAGCATTTCCTCAGTGTCCTTATCAAGCTTATATATTTCCTTGTTGATCTCTCTTTGTTGATCACTTCTTCCACAAAGATGCTTCCTGGAGGGACACAGACACCTTGAGTCCCCCATGATGCCCTCTGATCATCTAGACCTTGGATTCCTAGAGCTTTGAATGTTCTAAGTATAAAATGAACTGTTCAGAAGGCCACTCCCTTCCTGTGCGGCCCCTCTTCCTGCTTAGTTCCCCCATAATTTAATGGGTTTCCAGAGTAGTAAGCCTTTGTTTAGAGTATCTGATGGGCACCCTATCAATGGAAAGAGTTGGACACCCAGAGAATATTTAATAGTCTAGGAAGTGGTGCTGCCTCCAAGATGGTTTGGTTGGCTAGGACTCTGGGGAAGATGGATTTTCCTCCAAGGAGTAAGGCTTAGTGGACCAGCCTATGAAAATAAAATCAATAGATACCTTGATCTTGTCCCTATTTAAAGGACAGGCCCCAGCAAAGCAAACTTGGGCCTGGGGTAAGGAATCCCATATACATGGGTAGCCTCCTCAACAGCATCTCTTTATGGATGCTTTGGGGCACTTGGATTCACTCCCAGCTTTCTTGTTCACTTGGTGCAGAGGAGAATCCTTGATATTTTCTTCTTCCAGCTCAAAAAATGACAGACTGCTAGAATGTCCTGCAGATTAAAAATGTCTACTTCTCCACTGGTCACAAGATCCAAGAGGGAAACTCATGGACAGTATGCCAAATCCCCAAACTCATCACTCGGAAGGTGATAGGCAAGGGACTGAGTTGTGTGATTCCAGGTTCCAGTTTTCTTAGCAGAGAACTTCTTTTTTTTATTTTTTTTATTTTATTTGCATAACATGTGTGGGTAATTCTTCAACAATAACCCTTACATAGCTTTCTGTTACAAATTTTCCCCCCAACTCCCCACCCCTCCCCTTGATGGCAGGATATCCACTACATGTTAATTATGTTAAAATACTTGGCAAATCGAATATATGTGTACATATTTCCAAACTTATCATTGTTGTGCAAGAAAAATCTTATCTACACAAAAGATATATCAGATAAAGGAAACACAATGTAAGCAAACATCAATCAAGGAGTATGAGAATGTTATGTTGTGGTCCACATGTCACATCCCTCTCTCTGGGTGTATATGGCTTTCTTCAGTGAACAATTGGAGGTGGTTTGAAACATTTCATTGTTGAGCCATGTCCATCAGAATTGATCATCATATAGTACTGTTGTTGCCGTGTATAATGATCTCCTGATTCTGCTCATTTCACTCAGCATCAGTTCATGTAAGTCTCTCCAGGCCTCTCTGAAATCATCTTGCTGGTCATTTCTTACAGAACAATAATATTCCATAATATTCATATACCATAATTTATTCAGCCATTCTCCAATTGAAGGGCATCTATTCAATTTCCAGTTTCTAGCCACCACAAAAAGGGCTGCCACAAACATTCTTGCACATGTGGGGCCCCTTCCTTCCTTTATGATTTCTTTGGGATATAAGCCCAATAGAAATGCTGCTGGGTCAAAGGGTATGCACAGTTTGATAACTTTTTGAGCGTAGCTCCAAATTGTTCTCCAGAATGGTTGGATCCGTTCACAGCTCCACCAACAATGCATCAGTGTCCCAGCCCTCCCACATCCCCTCCAACATTCATCATTAACTTTTCCTGTCATTTTAGCCAATCTGACAGGTGTGAAGTGGTACCTCAGGGTTGTCTTGATTTGCATTTCTCTGATTAACAGTGATTTGGAGCACCTTTTCATATGACTATAAATAGTTTTAATTTCATCCTCTGAAAATTGTCTGTTCATATCCTTTGACCATTTATTGATTGGAGAATGGCTTGAATTTTTATAAATATGAGACAATTCTCTATATATTTTAGAGATGAGACCTTTATCAGAACCCTTAAATGTAAAGATATTTCCCAATTTATTGCTTCCCTCCTAATCTTGTCTGCATTGATTTTGTTTGTACAAAAACTTTTTAACTTAATATAGTCAAAGTTATCTATCTGGTTTTCAATTAAGAGTTCCAGTTCTTCTTTGGACATAAATTTATTCCATCTCCATAGGTCTGAGAGGTAAACTATATTACATTCCTCTAATTTACTTATAGTATCACTCTTTATATCCAGATCATGAACCCATTTAGATCTTATCTTGGTATGTGGTGTTAGATGTGGGTCAAGTCCTAATTTTGAGAAGAGAACTTCTTAAGGTGAGTCTTTAGGATCACCTTGACAGTAAAATTGTACTGGACCAGCTTGTGTGAGTCCATTTCCAGAGTGAGCATTCACACTTCAGAAATTGGTCGATATTCCAAACTGGGACTTGTTTAATTGTCTTATAGGAAAGTGAAGGAGAAAATCTTACTAAAGCTTATTAACCTTAGAAGTGTTTCCTCTGTGTGTTTCATAGTACATTGTTTCTCAGTGCACCCAAGCTACCTCACATTCTAGAATTTGAGAATCAAGTCTCCTCAAGATCAAGGATCCTTCCTGATTTATGTGCATCCTGAAAAAAGATCTCTCTTATGATCCCTGGAAAGCTGGGAGAGGAGAGAAGAAAAGTGGGACAAGGACTTGATTTGCTGCCTATGGTTATTCCTTTTGCCTTTTTCAGATGTGGTGGGACTGAGAGGAAGGGTGGGGTGGGGTTCTATCTGGTGGCTCCTAAGTGTTTTTGCTTGCTGGAAGAATTTCAAGCCCCAGAGGGTAGACTGAGTCAGAGAGATCTGAATAGAAAAAGTTGTGGAAGAGCTTGAAATCCTCTAGTGTATTAGAATGGTGCTTTAAGATTTTTCACTTGGCTAATTTATAGGTTCTACTTTTGCCATCATTTTCATTTTCTGTGGGATGAGATCAGGGGCATCCTATATACAGTTATTACTAGAAATATTTATAAAGGAACTGAGCACCCTTGTTATCCACATGTCTGGATCCTTGGGCATGAGTATATTTGCGCATTTCAGGTAGATGCAATGAATCGATAGGGAAATGATTTGGAGGGAGGGACCCTCACTATCCCCAAATTATTCCTAGTCAATGAGAGCTCGGAGCCTTTGGATAGGGCAGGACCTGTCCATGTGCCATGTGCTATGATGGGCTACATAAGATACATGGAGTTCTAAGACTCATAATTACTGAGCATCATTTAGAAAGAATAAAAAGAAGCCAACAGGAAGGTTTCCACAATGGGGAATATTTTTGGATTTATCAAAAGCATTGCATAATTTCCCAAATGTAATCCCACCTCCTTCCTTTCTCCCGTTTGAGCATGGGCTCCGTTCAGTGAGCTTATCTCAGATACATGCATGTACTGATAGCCTAGCTCAATCACTGTCCATCCAACGGCATGTTCTAGACTGGTTGGTGAACTTTGTCATCTCTCACTCTACTCCTCCTGAACTGGTGCCTAAGGAACAAGCCTGGTTGTGTCTCATGGAAGAAGTCCAAGTGGCCCTCGTGGTGTAATATTTGCCCAGAGGAACGTTGCATCCATTTGACTATGTTGGCATTTCATAAATTAAAAATATCGCCCGATCTCAGTAAGATCGGGGCCTCACCCATTCCCTGGGGTTACATTTTTGTCTTCAGGCCCAGCCTCTTCCAGAAAATTGATTTCTTCTGAGAAGCTTGGTGATCTGAACACTTCTCTATCTGCTGGAAAAGTCCAAAATCTGCTGTTCATTGAAAGCTGAAGAGCCCTCCTTGAACAAAATCAGGGGTCCCATTAAATTTAAATGATGGGGGCTGGGCTGCTGAGCCTGGGCCAAATGATTTCATTTCAAGGATGAAATACAGATTATTTCATCTCGAGCTCAAGCCTCTGAGAGAGAGATGTTTTGGTGTTTGGTGTTTGGCTGTGAATTTCTCATGAAAAGAGGAACATTGAGAGAGTAATTGGAAGAGTTGTTTATGCTCCATCTGAATTTCCTGGTTTTGAACATGAGCTCCAGTTGCATGGCCTTTCTTGAAGCCCCGCTAGGGAGTGATCTGAGAGAGGGACTGTTCAGCTGGGTTCCATTTCACCATATGGGCTGCATTCATTGCCTGTTTTCTGAGAATGCAGATGAGCTGGTATTTTAAAAGTACAATATGCCCATTATCATTTCATCTGAAGTACAAAAAACCTTTTTTATAAGGTACTAAATCTGCCCTAGAGTACCAACAGTTAAATTAATGTTTGTCTATGGTAAAAGGATCCAAGAAAGGGCTCTGCTCTTGTGTATAACACTCCCTCCTCTCCACATATCTTCTAGTTTAGCCTCAGGGTTCTCTCAGGGGGGCTTTCCTCTTCTATGGCCCTGCCAACCTTTCAGGGGCTTTATTACTTCATTGGTTCTTGAGGGAAAAGCCATCTTATTGAAAGTAAGAGGCAAAATCTCTACGAGGAAGGGCCTTGCCTGCACAGTGATCAAAATGCCTTTCAAATATGTAAGGAGGAGATCTGAATCAAAGCAATGTTTTTGGCTGGGGGGAAGCAGGAGAAACAGTGAAAAAGCCATCTGGTTTTTTGTGGGGTTGGTAAGGACAGGCTCATTTGGGAGATTGTGATTTTCTAAATTTAAAGAAACTAAGTTTCCTTCCTTGGACTTTGTTTTGACATTAATAAAGGACAGTTGATTGCAAATCAAAGATTAAGCCATTTGAAAAACACTATTTGGATATTAAAATATGGATTGGCTAAGGAGATGGAGGATATCACTTGGTAGCAGAAGGCAGCAGAACTAAAACTGGGGGTAAGGAAGAGCTGGCCTCCGGTGTCATCTCAAACAGGTAGTTAGATGCTTCCTTTCTCTGAATATCATCCTCCTTATCTGCAAAATGGGGAAAAGAAAAACGAATGACTAAACAAAAACTTTTCGTAAGCCCTTGCTATGTGTCAGGGATTGGGTTAAAGAATGGGGACACAAACATAAGTAAGCAAAACACTTCCTTCCGTCCTCTCTATTGGGTAAGAGAAAAACCCCCAAAGGGAAAAGGGGAAAGGCTACAACAGTCTGGAAACGAGCAGCAAGTTGTGTGAGGGTCTGATCCTGATCAAAGCATGTGAAAGTTCATCACTCAGAGAGAAGGGTCCCAAGAGCCCAAGAGAAGTTGTAGAGGAGGAGAAGGATCAGGTATCAAGCAGCTCATATTGTCTAGAGTGGGATCAGTCGTGGGACGATAGAAAAATCACCAAATACAGTGTTGGACACCTTTGTTCCAGAAGTCCTTTCTCTTGCCTGCCCCGGTCCTCCCAATCCTCTGTGGAGTCCAGTTCGTGTCATTGGTATGGAGAGCAGTCCCCTCTCCAAGGGAATGGTTGTGCTTTTGGCAATCGATTTTCTGCCTTGTTTACACTTAAAATTTTGGCTTTCAAGACTTGCTGTGCCATCTGCATAGTCACTCGAGGTTTTCAATCCCTAACTCTTCTCCTTGGCTATTTTGTCTTGCCATAAATGAAACCCTTCTTTGGTTTCATCCAAATGAGAAATAAGTAAACAGGCAGGGTCAATTTCCATTCCAAGTCTTCCCACACTCCCAGGATTATTTGTAATTGTCTCAAACTTTTCATCAGCCTACCATCACTTCAACAGAAACCCGCCACCCACACCACCTGACTTCCCATACTGCCTATTGTGTCTCAGCCTGCACCCTTTTTATCTCAAAGGGCCTGAAAGCATCTTTCCCAGGACGACTGTGTACTGGCACTTTACAAATGGATAAAAGCAAGCCAGATGGAGGTAGAAGATGTGTGTGTGTGTGTGTGTGTGTGTGTCAGAGACAGAGACAGAATATGTGTGAGAGTATGGGTATGAGTGGCTATGGGTAGTGACTCAGCAAGAGATTCATTTAAATAATCACCTTAATGGTTGTGGAGTCAAGTGTCCAAAAGAACTCAGTAATTAAGACAGATGCATAAAGGCATTTTTGTTCATTTGTTTGTTTTCAGGCAGAGTACAAATGGCATAAGGGATAGTGATTTATACTCCATAAAAGAAAATCACTGTTTTAGTTGCCTGATTCTGCCCTCCCAGGGGAACATGATATATATTTTGATTTTAACTACTGAGGATGAGAGAATGATGTTGTTGCCTAAGTGCTTGATGAAGGTCAACAGCTGGGTGTCTCACATTCATCCCATGGCACTGCATGCTACATAATGCCAGGGAGCATTGTCAGGAAGCTCCATGAGCTCTCCGTGGTTCTCAGAGAGCTGGTTCCTTCACTTGTCTTGCTCTGCATCTTTGCCAGTGTTGTTTGTCTAAATCTGGGATCTTCAGTTAAAATCTTGCTAGCCTTAGTTCTAAAAAAACAATCCTTCCGTCCCCATGATGATCACATAAGAACCTATTTCCTTTACCTTTATAGAGATGAACAATGGAGGTATCTTTGATCTCATGAGGGATAACCCTCCTTTGCCATAAAACCCAGGTGATTTTACTTAGCTTTTATAGAACTCCCCCCGCCTTGTAAATCTCAGCTGGAATAGAATCAGCACTAGACACTTTGCCACATGAGAGGAGCCTAATGACATTGAAAACCTCTTCTTCAGTTGGAAATTCCACTAAAGAGGGATTAATTTCAACTTGAGGTGCATGGTCAGTGGTTTCAGCACTGGTTGATGAGTTTGTTGAGAACACTATGAAAGTGCTCAGCCCATCTCTCCAGGATCATGTCCTTATCACTCATTAGTGTGAATCCATTTGCACTGAGTAGCTGAGATGCACCATAGGTCCTTGGCCCATATATAGCCACCAGAACAGCATAAATGCACTTTGGATAGTTGTGAACAATGTAAAACTGAATTTCATCTGATTTCTTCATGAGCCAAGGATCTCTAAGCCTTTCTTCTACTTTACTATTGAAGAATTTAAAAGCTGTCTTAGAAATGGATGAAGTATCCTGCTGGTACACCTTATGTAGTTCTTGGTTTTTTTTGATTAGCAGCTGCTGAATTTCGCCATCATTGTCATCAAACCAACCTTGATGTTTGTGAATGTGCTTGTCAAGATGAGCAACTGTGGTGCTGTACACCAAAGTTAGTTTTGATCAGAAAATTTATATCAGTTTCTTCATTGTAGCCACTCTAGAAAAACATGTATCGGGTTCCAACTTTGGTAAGTTGGTCTTTATTTGCCAGACTTGTCTCACTCATGGCTGCTATTTGAATGTGATATCTGCTGAACTCTCCCACAAGAACTTTTCATCTTTCAAATCTACTTAATTGTTGTTCCATGTATGACTGTAGCCATCTTTACAAGTTTTGTATAGTGTTTTTGTGTTCAGCCACAAGGTATGGTCTTCATTTGCCGCAGTAATGTGGTAAGGATTGGGTAAGCCAAAAATTTTAGGGTCGCTTTTTCTAGCCCCTTCTTCACATTATTAGATGAGCAGTGCAATCCTTGAAGACATCCACAGGGCTGCCAAATCCCACTGCTGCTTTAGTCTTGTGAGAAGACAGCCCTATGAACTGGGCTGCCTGTGTGCAGGGTTGTGACTACAACTCCCAGTGTATCCACACCTGCTGCTTTGTCACTTGCCTGTTGCCATAGGACTTTGAGTAGGTATAAATTCTAAAATGGCATGGGCAATGTTATTTAATCACAATAAATTGGATTTAAGGGAGGCAGACTTGAACAAAATCATCAATTTCACTCTTTTCCAAAGTCATCACCATCCAAGGGCAAGAAAAAAGTCAAGACAACTGGTGGCTCTGGTGTCTGATCAAACTCTAAGCCCTCCACAGAGCCTGCTTCAGCCACCTTCTTGACACGAAGCAATGTTCTCATCTGTCTATTCCACCAGGGGAAGTCTTCACGTGCTTGGAGTAACCATTCCCTTCATTCTTCGATGAATTTTAGCCCATCTATTGAGATAGTTTACTGGGATGTGGCTACTATGCATGCTATAGCTTCTTGGAGCCACAGGTGAGAGGTAGGTGGCAGGTGGACACCAGAGGGAGAAAGCAGCCCTGAAAAGGGTCTGGCAACCTTCCCACCAGAAGTACTAGTCTTTGCTGAACACCTTTATACCAAATTTACACCCTTAGAAACAATGCATTAAACTTCCCCTCCACTCCCACCATCACCAGTATCATTGGTTTACTTTGTAGTCACAAATTTCACCACACTACAAAGCAGGCCAAAAGGTTAGCAACCTCTGGATTTAGAGGGGCTTATTTTCCAGACATTGACAATAGACCAACAGCCTGGGACTACATTTAGCAAGACTGCAGGGAAGCTAACTGATGGTATGACCTTGTTCTCATTAAGGATGAGGCAGCAAATGTTGGAACCTGGCATGTTTGATTTTTCCCATAGTTCCCAGTGTTTCTCAGTAGTTTTAGAGAATATACTCCATATCAAGGTACCAGGCTGCTTTCAGAAAACAGCCATCAATCAACAAAGCCCATGTCCTTCCCTAGAAGTAAAGTTGGCTCAGCCCATGGAGAGGAAGGGGTCATGTGGACAAGCAGCTCATAGTTCAAGTTGGGGAACTTGCTTTTAGAGATAGTATAACACTGTCCTTTTGTGTGTAGAAAGTGCTTTCATTGTTCTTTCTCAAGAAACATTTGTTGGCACTTTTCACACAAATAAGATCAGACCTAGTCAATTGGAAAAGCATTAAGTGCTCATGGGTAGGCCGAGCCAATATAATAAAAATGACAATACTACCCAAACTAATCTACTTATTAGTGCCATACCAATCAAACTCCCAAGAAATTATTTTACAGATCTAGAAAAAATAGTAACAAAATTCATTTGGAAGAACAAAAGGTCAAGGATTTCAAGGTGATTAATTAAAAAAAAGGCAGATGAAGGTGGCCTTGCTGTACCAGATCTAAAACTATATTTTAAAGCTGCGGTCATCAAAACCATTTGGTACTGGCTGAGAAATAGAGCAGTCGATCAGTGGCATAGGATAGGATATCAGGACGATCTAGGCAATAACTTTAGCAATTTAGTGTTTGATAAACCCAAAGACCCCAGCTTCTGGGATAAGTACTCACTATTCGGCAAAAACTGTTGGGAAAATTGGAAACTAGTGTGGAAGAAAATAGGGCTTGACCCATACCTAACACCACATACCAAGATAAGATCTAAATGGGTTCATGATCTAGATATAAAGAGTGATGTTGTAAGCAAGTTAGAGGAACGTAATATAGTTTATCTCTCAGACCTGTGGAGATGGAATAAATTTATGTCCAAAGAAGATCTGGAAATCTTAATTGAACACGAGATAGATAATTTTGATTACATTAAGTTAAAAAGTTTCTGTACAAACAAAACAAATGCAGACAAGATTAGGAGGGAAGCATCAAACTGGGAAATCATCTTTACATTTAATGGTTCTGATAAAGGCCTCATTTCTAAAATATATAGAGAATTGTCTCATATATATAAGAATTCAAGCCACTCTTCAATAGATAAGTGGTCAAGGGGTATGAACAGACAATTTTCAGATGATGAAATTAAAACCATCTTTAGTCATATGAAAAGTTGCTCCAAATCACTATTGATCAGAAAAATGCAAACTAAAACAATTCTGAGGTACCACTACACACCTGTCAGATTGGCTAAAATGACAGGAAAAGATAATGATGAATGCTGGAGGGAATGTGGGAAAGCTGGGACACTAATACATTGTTGGTGGAACTGTGGACGGATCCAACCATTCTGGAGAGCAATTTGGAGCTATGCTCAAAAAGTTATCAAATTGTGCATACCCTTTGACCCAGCAGTGTTTCTATTGGGCTTATATCCCAAAGAGATCTTAGAGGAGGGAAAGGGCCCCACATGTGCAAGAATGTTTGTGGCAGCCCTTTTTGTAGTGGCTAGAAACTGGAAACTGAATGGATGCCCATCAATTGGAGAGTGGCTGAATAAATTATGGTACATGAATGTTATGGAATATTATTGTTCTGTAAGAAACGACCAGCAGGATGATTTCAGAGAGGCCTGGAGAGACTTGCATGAACTGATGCTGAGTGAAACGAGCAGAACCAGGAGATCATTATACACAGAAACAACAGTATTACATGATGATCGATTCTGATGGACATGGCTCTCTGCAACAAAGAATTGTCTCAAACCAGTTCCAATTGTTCACTGAAGAAGACCATATACACCCAGAGAGAGGGATATGAAATATGGACCAAAACATAACATTTTCATGCTCTCTATTGAGGTTTGCTTGCATTGTTTCCTTTCTCTGATTTTCTTTTTTTTTTCTTGTAGATAAGATTTTTCTTGCACAACTTGTCAAGTATTTTAACATTATTAACATGTAGTGGACTTCCTGCCATCTAGGGGGGGGAAGGGATGGGACTGGGGGGAAAACTTGTAACAGAAAGCTTTTTAAAGATCAATGCTGGGGAACAACCCATACATATGTTATACAAATAAAAAGCTTTAATAAAAAAAAGAAATATTTGTTGGGGAGGATTCTGGGAAGATACCAGGGAAAGTTGGTAAATTTCAAATTCTCCTGATTTCCCCCACAAATAGAACACATTTGCATCTCAGGGAAAACATAGACTGGTGAAAAATCAGCAAGTCCTGGGGCGGATCAAGGGTCCTCCTGATACAACCTGAGAAGATCTGGAGAAAGGTTGGGAAAGTGGGATTAACTTTTGTGAAGCACAAATACTTCCAGGCTAGCTCTGCAGAAAAATTAAGTGGGCAACTCTAGGGTGAGCTATGTTTAGCTGGAACCTCAACAGGAACCACAGAAACTTTCACCTCCCAGACTGTTTATGGTGGTCTGAGTCCAGGCAAACTGAGGGAACCTCAACTAATTGGGACCTGCAGGCCTAGCTGTGCTATTGAGATGTAGTCCTATGTGAGAAGGAACCAGAATACCCATAAGTGCAGGGGCAGTGGGGCAGTGATGCTGCTGGCTATAGATACTTGCTAGAGGGAGTACCTCTTGGTTTGGGTTCCTGGTCAGAGAGGAGAGCTAAGTAATGCTAAGTGGCACCATCCCCCAACCCCACAATTAGAGGTGCTTACTACTAAAACTTCTTATTTTTAAAAAAACGAGGCAGCAAAAAAGAACCTCACCATTCAAATGCACCATGGGAACAGGTAAGACCAGGATTCATCTTCAGAGGAGGATACTGAAGTAAAAGCTTCTACCCCAAAGAGTAACATGAAATAGATCCCTATGCAGAGAGAATTTATAGAACTCAAAAAAAGAAATCAAAAATCAAAGGAGAGACACTGAAGAAAAATTAAAAAGAAAAAAGAAAATCATCCCAGAAAAACAAGAAGATAATGAAAAAAAGTTAAGCAACTAGAAAAGGAGATACAGAATCTTAAACATTAAAATAACTCTTTGAAAATTAGCATTGGGCAAGGGGAAGCTACTGAAGCTCTGAGAGACCAAGAAATAACAAAACACATTATAAAGAATGAAAAAATAGAACAGAATGTGAAACATCTTACAAGAAAAACAATAGATCTGGAGAACAGAGCAAGAAGGAAAATATAAGAATAATTGGACTGATTGGACTGCCTGAAAATTGTGACCAAAAAAAGGACCTTGACACAATAATGCAAGAAATAATCCGAGAAAATTGACCTGTAGTCATAGAACATGAGGGAACAGTAGAAATAGAAAAAAAAATCCACAGATCACCACTTCAACAAGATTATTGGTGGAAAACACATAGGAACATTAATGCCAAATTTTGAAGCCTCCAGATCAAAGAGAGAATTTTGCAAGAAAAAGAAAAAAACCCAATTATTCTGGAGCTCCATTTAGAATTGTAAAGGACTTAGCAGCAGCCAAAATAAAAGAGCGCAGGTACTAGAATCATGTCTATCAACAATCAAAAGAACGAGGCCTGCCTCTAAAAATACCAGATCTAACAAAATTATCTATAATATTGAATGAGAAAAAATGGACATTCAATGAACTGGCAGATTTTTAGGATCTTCTATCAACCAAACCAAAACTTAATAGAAAATTTAAAATATGAGAGCCAATAGCAAATATCCATTTAATATAGGAAATATATAGCATATGTTTAAGACTGACATCAACAATAGGGCAGCTCCAAAGAAAGATTAGGGCAGAGTTAAGATAAAAATAGTAATGTCATACAAGTAAGGTGCAGAGGGACAATAGACACAGAGGCATTACAGGAGTTAGGAAGGCTGGTAGTTCTAAAAACCAACTCCTATCAGGAAGAGGTTGAAAAGGCGTGTGTGGTGTGTGTGTGTGTGTGTGTGTGTGTGTGTGTAGTTATGTAGGCAAGTTATGGACCAGAATTAAAGCGAAATGGAAAACATGTGTGTGAGTATGTATGTATCTACATATATCTACATAAATATATCCTTTCTTAACTATAGCCTTCTTGAAGCAGGGATGAAAAGGGGAGAAAAAAATAAAGTAAAAAAAGGTGCACAGCAAAGAACAAAAGAACAATTTACAAGGGAGTAAAGAAAAGATGGAAACTCATGAATATAATTTATTCTACTAATATATATGTATATATATGCATATATATATATACATACATACACACATACTTTCTTGAACTGGCATTTGTTGCATATTTTAAATCCTCCCTGCTATTCTGGTGGGCACACGGCAATGTTCGCTTTTGTTTTATTTTGCTTTGTATTCCTTTTCTGTTTTTTTTTATTCTATTTCTTCAAATAAAATAAATTTGAAAAAAAAAGAATCATTTGTTAACTTGCTGATGAAATGGCACATGATTCTAAGGATACTTTATCAGAGTAGAAAAATGCTGAACAATATATGCTATGTACTCCCAGCTCAGCCATCATTAGGGGAGACAATTCCTGTGGGGAAGGACCATCCTTACCCAGCTGCCAACTAAGAACCTCACAGAAAAGAGGCATCCAGGTCCCTGAGGGAAATACAGGAAACGGCACATGGCAGGCAAGTCAAGGTACCACCAACACCATGTTGGCTACCAGCTTCTCTAAAGCCCTGATGGAAACCACCCAGGATCCTGACCCCATACTCTAAGCTTTGGGAGTGACAATGATAAAAAAAAATCCTATTCATACCCAGAGAAGGAACTGGTTATGTCTGAATATAGATTGAAGCATTCTCTCTCTCTCTCTCTCTCTCTCTCTCTCTCTCTCTCT
>JAJPUD010000757.1:87445-202420 GCA_023553655.1 Myrmecobius fasciatus | reverse complement strand
TCTCTCTCTCTCTCTCTCTTTTAAACTTAATTTTTCCTGAGGGTTTTTATTTTTATTAGAGTGAGAGATCTATGTTTTATTTCACAACTTGACTTTTGTGGAAATGTTTTGTGTACCTTCACATGTGGTGAACCTAGAATTCAAAAATCTTTAAAACAAATGTAAAAGTTGCAGCTAGGTGGTGCAGTGGATAAAGTACCAGCCCCTGAAGTCAGGAGGGCCTGAGTTCAAATCTGACCTCAGACACTTAACAATTCCTAGTTGTGTGACCCTGGGCAAGTCACTTAATTCCAATTGCCTCAGCCAAAAAATGTTTTGAATGTAACAGGGGGCAATAATAAATAAATTGATTAATGAAAAATAAAAAAGTGTCTGGCCCATTCAAATAGTTCAACATGAGAAAATAGTGTGATTTTAGTAGTAGAAATTTCATCCAAGAACAGTCACTAGCATGCACTCTAATTTTTCCTTCTAAGGCTCACCTATTATTTCCCTTCAACTTGGAACTAATACTTTCCATTTATATTGTTTCCTCATTGGAATCTGAACTCCTCAAAGGCAAGCATTATCTTCTTATTGTGTTTGAAGCTCCAGCTTTGCACACAGAAAGTGCTTACAACAAATGCTTCATCCACCTATCCATTCATTTTAATTCAATGGAATACTATTGTGCTGTAAGTAATGAGAAAGGAATCATTTTAGAAGAACCTAGGAAGATTTTTTGTGAACTGATGCAGAGTGAAATGAACAGAATCAAGAGAACTTTGCATAATAAATACAACATGGTAAAAACAAGTAATTTAAAAGACTCAGAAATATCCAGTGCTCAGTTATAACTCCAAAGGATTCTACCTAAAGCCTAACAGAGAGGAGATATTCTCAATATGAAGAACAAGATATCATTTTCATATATATCCAGTACAGGGATTTATTTTATGATGCAAATCTCTTACAATGGCTTTGTTTTTCTTTTCTCCCCCACTCCCAAGTTTTCTTATTTTTAGATGGATAGGGTAGAAGGGAAAAAATGCTTGCTAACTGAAAAAAATACAGTATGACCATAATAAGTTGGACTGAGAAGGCTCTTTTCTGGATTTTCTAGACCAAGACAATGTGTATATCTGTACAAGAGAGAGATAGAAAGAGCTTTCTGCCAGCCTATTCATCTATCTGCCTGCTTTTCTATCTCTCTGTCTGCATGCATGTAGCTCTCCTGAGAAACCTAGCTCACCTTCCAGGCTTCCCAGCTGTTCACAAGGGGCTTCTTGCCTCCAGCCTTGGTCTCTTATCCAGTCTGTCCAGCGAGGTAAGGTAGCCTGGGAATTTTGGATTTGTGTTCATTGAATTACCTCATTGAGAGAGAACAACTTTCAAAGTTACTTCTCAGATGCAGCAATAAGGGTACATCATTTTTCAATTTAATTTTTGTATAAATTACCTTATCTATGGAGTGACATTAAAGCTAATAACCCTAAAAAGATAAAGATTAGAAAGCAATCTGGCCAGTGACAAAGCTCATTAGGGGCCTTTATCACTACATGAACTCTACCCAGGGTAATTGCCCTAATTATAGTGCATGTGCATCTTTAGTGAGTTCTTTCTTCTGCTCTGTGGATGATGCCTGAGGTTGCCCTGGGCTCTGAGAATGTTCCCATTCATCAGTGTACAGTCCCCAGAGCCCTAGCTAGCATATTAGGATAAGTACAACTGGGGCTTATTGATTCATTCTGCAAGCCCTTCATAAATAAGCACCTACTGTATGCCAGGTTCTGTGCTAGCTAGCCCCTGAGAGACACAAAGACAAAACCATGACACTTTACTCTCAAGGAACTTCCACTTTAATGGTTCACACAACTTGTGCAGAGTGGAGTAAAGGTAGAATAATTTAGCAAGAGACTGGGTACAGCAAAGAAGGCTTCCCAGAGGAGGTGGCTTTTGCACAAAACCTTGAAGGAAGAGATATGCTGGAGGACACAGGACGAGACAAAGACAGGGAATGGAATATCAGATTGGGAAGCAGCTAGACCAGTGGGCTCGGAACAAGAATTGTGAAGGGAGGAAAGATAAAGCAAGATGCAAATATAAGTTGTCTTTATTCATGGAAGTCTTAAGTCCAACCCCCCCCATGTACTTAATACGTTACATAAGTGCTAGACACTATGATGAGTATAGAGATGAAAAGGCAAATGCACATAGTGTCTGTTCTCAAGGAGTATGAACTCCAGAGTCTAAGTGTGACCAATGAGGAAATGAGAAGTAGTCTGTTGCTGCCCTCCCCCAACTGAGAAGGAAGCATCCTTGACCTTTGAGCTCCACACTGATATTGTATAGAGTTCTGAAAGGTCCATAAGGTGCTTCACAATTCACACCCACAAAGCTTTACCAGGGGGTAGCTAAGCCCAAGATTCTTAGAGTCACAACATATAACACCAATGGAGAGAGCTACCATGATTTCTGGGCTTCCACTGATTTCTTTATCTGACCACTTGGATCTCTATGAAAACTGTCTGGTATCTCCTAAAAAGCTTAACCTTATTTTGCTTTGTTTTGTTTTTCTTCTTCCTATTTAATGCAGAATGAAGCAAACTCCCAAGGTTTGCTGTGCTATGCCCTCAAGGTGCCAGGTCTTGATAAGTTACATGGTCCACTGTAGATAGCGGCCCCTACCCTCTGTTTCACTTCATTTCCCCATCATTTTTTTCATCTTCTTCCCCCGATTCCTAATCCCCAAATAAAATCAGGTGCCAAGATTCATTCATTCTCTCTAATAATTTCACCCCTTTCTCACAGGATCAGAGATTTTAAAGTGGACCTGGGGGGGGTTTAAAAAGGAGAGGACTTACTGAGATATCAGATGACTTGGTCAAAGTTACATTCACCTTGGCCACCATCCCATCCCCACTTGCCTCCTCTCTTTGGTCTTCCTGCACCCAGACTTTCCTCTTCTCCAATTATACCTCCTACATGTCCCTAATGCAGAGCTCTCATCACGGCACTCTCATAGTCAGAAATTTTCTATGGTTCTGGTGGCTTCTAGGAACTCCCCCACTCTTTAGCCAGCTTGTTCTGCAAGTCTCCTCTATTTTGAACTTGATTTCGAGATTTCTTTGTTTCACCCCATTTTCCATGGCACACTCTTGGCTTCAGTCCCAATGAGCTAGAAGATGCTTTTTAAGCTGAACTTGAGCAATATACCAGCTCTTCAGCCAGCCATTCTCACCGAATATGTCATACCTGCAACATATTCCCTGCTCATCTCCATCTTCGAACGTCTCATTCTTAAAATATCAGCTCAGGTTGCCCATGCTTTATAAAATCTCCTCCAACTAATAACATTCTCTCTGTCATCAAATACTCTTGAGTCCTTTGTTTTTACTCCTGTTGCTTCCATCATAATCTGCTAGGCATTAGGGGATCTCCCAGCTTGTCCTATATTCTCCCTTTACCCTCCAAAAGAAGTTCCATTTTTAGGGAAAAAAAAGAACCACATTTGTTGATGTGTCCTGAGCACCTGGCTCATGTATGGTGCATCTTTAGTGCTTTAGGCCAAAATAGCACCAGCAGCAGAGAACTGATCCCAAGGACTCCCTGCCATGTCTGGTAGTCTGAGCCTCCTCTAGGATTAAAGTCACGCAGAATAAGCTTGTCCTTTTTTGGCACACCGATGATAAGGGTCTTCAGAGGCATTGAGTGCATAAATACAACAAATCATGCACCAGCACTCCCTCCACTTTGGCTTTGGCTTGTAACCTTTCCAAGTTGAAAAATTTGCCATTAGAGTGGTAGCTGACTTGGATTCCATATTTTGTTCTCATGGAAGGTGTTTCACAACATGGCTGAAAACATCAGGCTAAAAAGCATGGGAGCAAAGACACGGACTAGTTTCACTCCGTCCATGACTGGGAAAGCTCGAGGGTGCTGTCCATGGTCCAGAATCCAGATGAGCAGGCCATCATGAAAGTGACACTATTCTGATGAACACTGAGCAACTGAATTTTGACGTAAGTCCTCATGACTGACAGTATCAAAGGCCTTGTTCAGATCTACAAATAGTGTCTACAGACCCCTGTTCTGCTCCTGGCACTCCTCCTGGATTTGTCAGGCAGCAAACACCATATTGACTATTCCTCAGCCCCTTCTGAAGCCACGCTGGCTCTCAGGGAGATGACCTTTTCCTAGGGGTAGGATCAGACATTTAGGGAAATGGAATACAGTGTTGTTGAGGAGAAGGTTGTGAGATAGACAACCTTCAATTGTAAATGCCCATCACTGTTGCTGTTTCCACTTCCAGAGGACTCCCTGCCATGGCTGGTAATCTGAGCCTTCTCTAGTATTAAAGTCACTGAGAATAAGCTTGTTTTTCTTTTGGCACACTGATGATAAGGGGCTCTAGGTCTTCATAAAATTTTTTTTGATCTCATCAGGATGGTTGCATAGCCTTTTCCTGCAAAGGGCAATCACATTGTCAGGGGCTGTCATTCACTCCTTCTGGAAGGAAAATGAGCTTGTTTACTAGATTAGTTTTGATTGCAAAACCTACTCCAGCTTCAAGGTCCTGCCTTTCATTTGGCCACTCCAGGAAAATGTATATCCAGCTGTGACTTCAATAAACTGGCTTTCATCTGTCAGCCTTGTTTCACTCAGGGCCACTATTTGGATGCAATACCTGTTGAGCTCTCTTGCAACGAGAGCTGTTCTTTCAGATGGACTAGATTTTATGTTGTCTCTAAGTGCGCACACATTTCATGTACAACGATGAGAAGAATCTGCTTTTCTGAAGCTTTTGTGCATTTTTGGTGTCCCTGTCACAGGGTGGGATCCCTGCCTGCCATAGTAATCAAGCCAGGATTGAGTAAGAAGACAATTTTTAGGGCACCTTTTCTAGTCCTTTCCTCATACATGGAAGTAAACAATGTGACCTTTAAAAGGCTGTTCAGACACCTAAGGAGCTGCCGAATCCCAAGCATGCTTCCGGTGAGTAGGCAATCCAATGGCCTGGGCCACCTGTGTGCAGGGTTATGACTACAGTTCCCCAGGTTCTACCACCTGATGCTTCATAAGTCACACATCACCACAGGGCTTTGAGATCGGGAGAAATGGTAAAATGGTTCGGTCATGGCTTTTGATTCATGAGTAAACTGGATTTAAATGAGGCAGAATTGCATGAAGTCATCAGCCTCACTCTCTCTCTCTTTTTAATTTTATTATTTTTGTTTTCAAAATACATGCATTGATATTTTTCAACATGGACCCTTGCAAAACCTTGTGTTCCAATTTTTCTTCCCTTCTTCCTCCCCCAGATGGCAAGTAATCCAATATGTTGAACATGTTAAAATATATGTTAAATCCTATATATATATATATATATATAATATCTATATAATTAAGCACGTTGCACAAGATAAATCAAATCAAAAAGGGAAAAATGAGAAAGAAAACAAAATGCAAGCAAACAACAAAAATAATAAAAATACTATGCTGTGATCCACACTCAGTTCCCACAGTTCTCTCTCTGGAAACAAATGACTCTCTTCATCACAAGAGCATTAGAATTGGCCTTAATCATCACTGGTGAAAAGAGCCACATCCATCAAAATGATCTATTTTGCATTCAATAATGAGCTCCAGTTCTTCTTTGGTCACAAATCCCTTCCTTTTCCATAGATCTGAGAGATAAACTATCCTTTGTTCCTCTAATTTGCTTATGATATCACTCTTTATTCTTAGATTGTGAACCTATTTCAACCTTATCTTGGTATATAGTATTAGGTGTGGGTCAACACCTAGTTTCTAATTTTTCCAGCAGTTTTTCTCAAATACTGAGTTTTTATCCCCAAATCTGGGGTCTTTGGGTTTATCAAATTGTAGATTACTATTGTCATTGACTATTTTGTCCTGTGAACCTAAGTATTCTACTGATCCACTACACTATTTCTTAGCCAGTACCAAGTGGTTTTTTTTTTTTTTGACTGCTGCTTTATAATCTAGTTTTAAATCTGGCACAGCAAGGCTACCTTCATTTACATTTTTTCCATTAATTCCCTTGAAATTCTTGACCTTTTATTCTTCCAGATCAACTTTGTTATTATTTTTTCTAGATCCGTAAAATAATTTCTGCAAATTGTGCAGTGGAAGGACAGAGTCAAAATAAATGGTTATGACTCGGGATGTAGTGGATGACCTTTGCATCTTCTACATCTAACCAATCTCTAAGTGCTCCACAACAGCTGCTTTATCTGCCCTCATGGCCATTGGAGCAAATTGTTCTCATCCTCCAGGTCTATCAAGGAAAGTCTTTATATGCTTAGGTAGATATCCCTGTAACTCACTGAAGGATTTGAGACCCTTTGGTTACCCTAAACTTGATTTATCCCAGCTGCTAAAACAGTTTACCAGGGTGTGACCACTTGCATGCTAGAGCCTCTTGGAGCCACAGGTGAGAGTTAGGTGGATCAGGTGTACACCAAAGGTGGAAAGCAGCTTTGTAAAGGTCTCAGCAACCTTCATACTAGAAGTACTCGTATTGCCTGAACACACCCTACATCCTATAGGTATTTAACTTAGTACTAAAAATGCTGTCTATCACAATAAGATCAGAAAAAGAAATGGAGAGGATAAGCAGAGGGAAAGAAGAAACAAAGATCACTTTTTGCAGAAAGTCTGATGGTGAACTGAACCATAATGAATTGACAAAAAAGTACTTGAAATAATAACTTCTGCAAACTACTAGAAGGACACACAATAAACCCACCCAAATAGTGCTATATCTCAAGCTATGCTGCAAAAAGAGTAATTCCAAAAAATGCTTTTAAAATGAATGGCTGCAAGATAACTGTATAAATATATATACATATATTCGATTTGTCAAATATTTTAACATAATTAACATATATTAGATTTCTTGCCATCTAGGAAGAGGGGTGGGGACTAAGGGGGAAAATTTTGTAACAGAAAGCTTTGCAAGGGTCAATGTTGAAAAATTATCTATGCATATATTTTGCAAATAAAAAGCTTTAATAAAAAAATTAAAATGAATGGCTGCAAGGGATTGGGGGAAGAGTTGGAATAAATTTGACTTAAGTTTCATGAATTAGGTGAATAAGTTGTGGTATATGATTATGATGGAATACCACTATGTTATGAGAAACAATGAGCTTAGAAAAATCATGAATACGCTGGCATGAAATAATAAAAAGTGAAATGAGCAGAACCAAAAGAACAGTGTATACAAAGCATAGCAATATTTTTTAAAGAACAACTAAGAGGGCAAAGAAGTCATTTTAAATATTACAAATACTCAAATTAACTATAAAGAATACATGAAGGAAGATATTATCTGCATCCAGAGAAAGAACTTATGAATAGAAGTATTTATAGAATGATTTTACCTACTTACCTACCAAGCTATTTACAAGTATATGTGCATGTGTACACACAAACACACACAAACACACACACACACACACACACACACTTGCCTAATAGCAGCAATATCTGTGTTGGGGGGGAAAGAAGAAAAAAAAGAAATTTACATGGTAGCTTTATTACATTTTTAAAAGGAATAACAAATTTATACATAATATATTTACAGCTTCATATACAATCATATTTTATCTTATTGGGGTGTTGAAATGCTTTTTTCTTCCATAAATTAAAAAATAGATAAAAATAAAAAAAATTAAAATGACAACAAGGGCTTTTTATTTAATATTTTTTAAATTTTCCCCAGTTACATGTAATACATTTTTTTTACAATTGCTTTTAAATCTTTGAGTTTCAGATTTTCTCCCTTCCTCCCCATCCCACCCCCAATTAAGAAGGCACATGTGGTCCATGGAAGGGGGTGAAGCGAGGGGAAGAGAGTGAGAAAAATTTGGAACACAAGGTTTTTCAGGGGTGAATGTTAGATTATCTTTGCATATTTTTTGTTTATAAAAGCTTTTATTTATAGAACATATAAATAATTTTTCTACATTGACCTTTGCAAAATTTTCTGTTCCAAATTTTTCCCTCCTTCCCCCCTCCCCTACATGGCAAGTATTCTAATACATGTTAAATATGTTAAACTATATAATAAATCCAACATGTGTATACATATTTATAGTTATCTTTTGCATATATTTTGAAAATAAAAAGCTATTATTTTTAAAAGGTGCATGTGAAGTTATGCAAAACATTTCCATAAAAGTCATGTTATGAAAGAAAACATAGATCTTGACCCCCCCCTAAAAAAACCCTCAAGAAAAAATAAAATTAAAAAAAGAGTATTCAGACATAATCAGTTCTTATATGGATACCATTTTTCATATAAGTCCTTTAAAGTAGTAGATCATTGTATTGCTGAGAATAGCAAAGTCATTCACAGTTAATCATCCCACAACATTGCCATTACTTTGTACCCAGTACATTTCTCTTGAGCTCATGGAGGTCTTTTGTGTTTTTTCCTGGGAACAATCTCCCCATCATTTTTTATAGAACAATAATATTCCATCATAATCATATATCACAATTTATTCAGCCATTCCCCAAGTGATAGGCATCCCCTCGATTTCTGATTCTTTGCCCTGAGAAGAGAGCTGCTGTAAATATTTCTGTACATATGTCTTTTTCCTTTTTCTCTTTAATCTCTTTCAGAATTTATGCCTAATAGTGGTATTGTTAGGTCAAAGGATATGCATGATTTTTATAGTCCTTTGGGCATAGTTTTTATTTTTTTATTATCAATTGGGCACTGGTTCTTTCTTTTTTTATTTATAAATTTGACTCAGTTCCTTATATGTTTGAAAAATGAGACCTTTATCAGAGAAACTTGCTTCAAAATTATTTTCACAAATACTTTTTCTAACTATATTTCCCTCTGTTAATTCTATTCGCTCCTTTCAATCTGTCCTTCCTCAAAGGTGTTTTTCTACTGATAGATTGAAAGGATTGAATAGAATAAACCGGGGAAAATATAGTTACCAAAGTATTTTTGCTCTTTCACATATCCTCTCTCCTTCCTACTTTCCTGAGGGTAGGATAGTTTCCTATACTGAAACTGAGTATGTAGGCTATTTCCTCTTTGAGCCAATTCTTCTGATAATAAGGTTAACTCACTCTCCCTCTCCTTCCTCTCTTCCTCTCTATTATAGAAGCTTTTTCTTGCCACTTTTATGGCAGATAATTTACACCATTCTGCCCCCTTTCCCTTTCTCCAAGTATATTCCTCTCTCATCCCTTAATTTTATTTTTTAGATATCATCCCATCATATTCAGTTCACCCTCGTGCCCTCTATTTATATTCCTTCTAACTGCCATAATAATGAGAAAGTTCTTCTGAGTTACAAGCATCATCCTCCCATGAAGGAATGCAAACAGTGAAATCTTCTGATTTCCTTTTCCTGATTACTCTCTTATGCTTCTCCAGATTCCTGTATTTGAAAATCAAATGTTCTATTCATCTCTTGTCTTTTCATCACAAATGCTCAAAAGCCCTCTTTTTCATTGAATATCTACCTTTTTCCCTGAAAAATAATACTCAGTTTTGCTGGATGAGTGCTTCTTGCTTGTAATCCTAGCTCCATTGCTCTCTGGAATATCATATTCTAAGCCCTTTGATCCTTTAATAAGAAACTAATAAATCTTGGGTTATCCTGACTGTGGCTGCATTATATTTGAATGTTTTTTCTAGATTCTTGCAATATTTTCTCCTTGACCTGGGAGTTCCAGAATTTGGCTATAATATTTCTGGGAGTTTTCATTCGGGGATATCTTTCAGGAGGTGATCAATGGATTTTTTTCCATTTTTATTGTATCTTCTTGTTCTAGAAAATTAGGACAGTTTTCCTTGATAATTTCTTGAAAGATGATGTTCAGGTTCTTTTTGTGATCATGGTTTTCAGGTAGACATAATTTTAAAATTATTTCTCCTGTATCTATTTTCCAGGTGATATTTTTTTCCAATGAGATATTTCACATTGTTATTTTTTCATCATTTTGGTTTTGTTTTATTGTTTCTTGACTTTTCATAAAGTCATTATCTTCCATTTGCTCAATTCTATTTTTTAAGGAATAATTTTCCTCAGTGAACTTTTGTACCTTCTTTCTCATTTGGCCAATTTTGTTTTTAAGGCATTTTTCTCCTCATTAGGTTTCTGTATTTTCTTTTGTATCACTCCCGATTCTCTTCCCAAGTTTTCCTCCATCTCTCTTACTTGCTTTTCAAAATTCCTTTTAAGCTCTTCCATGGCCTGAGACCGAATCTCATTTTTCTTGGAATCTTTGGATGTAGAAAGTTTGACTTTATTATCTATTTCTGAGTGTGTTTTGATTTTCCTTATCACCATAGTAACTTTCTACAGTCAGAGTCTTTTTTTCTGTTGTCTGCTCAATTCCCCAGCCTATTACTTGGATTTTTAATTCTTTATTAAAGATGGGCTCCGTTTTGGGGGTAGAGAGTGCACTGTCCCAAGCTTCAGGGGGTTTGTTTTCAAAAATCTTTCTAGAGACCTGACCACAAGCATTCTTTTCTGTCCTAGAGCTGTGAGGAGGGTCCCCATTCCACTGTGACTGTAAGGTCTGCCATGCTAAAGCAACAGGGGCCTTCCTCGGTGCTGGTAAAGAGATCTCCTGTGAGCTTTGGCCTCTGGAAGCTGCCCCTGCCACTGCTGCCCATGCCCACTTCTGGTGTCCCACGGCTCTCTCACCCTATTGATAAACTTTTTCTGTTGACCTTCCAAGTAGTCTGGTGTCTCTTGGCTGAGGGACAGTGCAACTGCTGATTCGGAGGCCCCTGGACCCATTCCTTCTTTGCTGGCATTGGGGTTTGGGCTGGGGCTGCACTGACATGTCCTCAGCTGGAACTGCAAGCTAGACTCTCGTCCTGGTGCATAGGCCTTTGCTAAGTTATCTTTGGCTGGAGCATTTTCCCACTCCATCATTTTTGCATGTCCTGATGCTCTAAAATTTGTTTAGAACTATTATCTAAAGGAATTTGGGGGAGTTTGGGGGAGAGCTTTACTCCACCACATTAGATCTATCTCTACTGACAAGGAGGACTTTAAATCATAGGGAGAGAGAGAGAAAGAAGAGGGGAAGGAGGGAGGGAGGCAGAAAGGGATTCAGGAAGAAGAGGAACAGTGCTCATTAAATTTAACAAGAAAGTAGCAAGTTTAATAAGAAGAATAGTTTTTTAAATGCCCATAACACACAAAAGACAATATCCATGAGATGAAGGAGCAATAAAATCGACGGCCTCAGGGGTCTAAAAATTCCCAAATTTACTTGTAAATAATGTATTTTTTGAGATTTAGCTTCATTTTGGGTAGACTGTTTCCATAGGAAAGCTAGCACATTTTGATTTGACTTTATTGCAGCTGTATCCAGAATCAGATTGCCTGTGGATGTGATGCAAGACCAAGGAGACATACATAGGTGGAGTCTTAGAAGAGCGGACAAAGAGATGGTGCTCAAGGCCAGAACCTGCTGATCTCTGCCATATTCTGGTATTACATTTCTAGTCAATTGAGGCAATCAATTTTGGAGATATGGACAGCACCCCTTTTCAGTGCTAGGATGATAGAGATAGCCAGCTATGCCATGTTGATGGTTTTGGTATCTGGGCACTATGGAACTGGGGTCAGTAAAATGTTAGTTCAAGTACAGAAAAACACCTGAAGCCTTCTGAGGCTCCCACATCCCTAGGTAAACACATGGAAGCTCAGAATTAAGTTTGGCAAATTTATTGGGATTTTATTTTATTGGGATAATGTATTTATTGGGATAAGAAGGAGCTAATAATAATCCACTTGACATCTGGCTTGGTTCTCAGGGAAAAGGAAAAAAAAGTCAATTCTTTTGGAAATGCTAAAATGGAGCTCAGAACTGGATTGGGCTAGAATGCTGAATTGTATCATAGATGTGTCTAATTATTTTTAATGTTTGCCATGATTTCACTAATCTAGCAAGTTAATGATAATGATGATGAAGATGAGGAGAAGAAGTAGAAGAAGAAGAGGAAGGAGGAGAAGAAGAGGAAGACAAAGAAGAATTGCAAGAAGGAGAGAAGGAGGAGGAGGAGGAAGAGGAACAAGCCAATGACTGATGAATAACTTGATGTACAGAGCCTAGGATATAAGTATGACCTCACAAATTGTCTTGAACCTTGGGTCTCAGGTGGCCTCATAATTTAATCCTACGGGTTAAGAATTTGTTGTAAATGGCTGTGAATATTTGGATGTCAATGTAGCAGGTTTCCAGTGGGAACTTCAGGGTTCTATATACTTAGTTTCATTCAGTTTACTTCTTTTGTCTTGTTGGCGAATTGGATCCAGGCCTGGAAGGCACTCTCAACACGTTTTCAGATGATTCAAAGCTGGAAGTGATATTTAGCAAGCTATAGAAGATATTCAGGATCCAAAAGATTCTTGACAAGTTGAATTTCATAAAATAGTATTTGGTAAGGAAAGTTTTATACTTGGGTACAAAATAAAGCAACTTCACCAATAGATGGATAGAAACATCTGTTGTTTTGACAAAGATCTGGGGGATTGAGTGGCCTTCAAACTCCCCAAGAGTCAACAGTGGGATGTGGCAATCACAGTATTGAAATTAATGTTGAAGAACATAAAGAAAACTACCAAGAATAGGCAAATGATTATTCTCCTGCACTCTACTCTATTCTGACGTCATCTAAAACATCATGTACATTTCTGGGTACCCCAGTTTCAAAAGGATATTGAGAAACTGGAACATATCCAGGGAAAGGCCACCAGCATGACTAAAGACCTTGAATCTAGGCCACAGGAGAACCTGGTGGAGAAGCTAAGAGTCTTTGGATTGTAGGGGGCAGGGCCTAATGGCTGTCACTAAGTGTTTGAAAGGCTTTCATTTAAATGGAGCATAAGACACATTCTGGTTGAACCCAGAGTACAGAGCCAGGAATAGAAGGCAGAAGTTACCAAAAGGCAAATTTAGGTTTGATGTCAGAAATAAAAACCCTAACAATTAGAGGTGGAAAATGGCTGTCTGGAGGGCCTTCTCTCCTATCCTACCCCTTAGTCCTTTTGAACCTTCTGCAATGTTGGGCATAAGGGAGTGAATATTGCTTTCTGGGATGGGTCTCACTAGATTAAGGATTCTTTACTTATGTGTTCATGTGGCAGCAATCTGATGAAGCCTGTGTATCCCTTTTCAGAATGATATTTTAAATGAATAGGATCACAAAAGAAACCAATTATATTGAATTACAGTAATCAGAATATTAAAGACAAAGAAATTCACAAATCCCTAAAATCTATCCATGAACCCCTGGTTAAGAATCACTACCCTAGATAGCCACTGAGGTCCCTGCCATCTCTCAAATTTTATTATTTTGTCTCAGGAGTGGGGAAGGGGAAGAAGAAGAGGCTGGGGGAAAAGGAGAGGGTGTTAATATCCATCTCCGCAGAACTTGTTAGAGAATAGACCATTTATGTCACAAATAAGATCCCAGTTTTCTCATATTTTTCATTCTCTTTGAGTTAATGTTCCTGTCTGAGCCTGATGTAGGCTTCGTGCATCAGCTTCTGTAGGTTGTCTTTGGGCTGCCTCCATCCCTCCCCCCCCCCCTTTTTTTTCTAAGCTATAATGGATAGCTTACAATTTGGTGTTGTTTCCCACTGGTACCTTTGGTGGGGAAGAGCAGCTGTTGTTTAAATGTTTCTCCCATGATGGTAAAAGACCCATTTGATGTGCATTGGGGTAGCTATGTTTTATGGGTTGTGGGTTATTAACATTATTGCAGTGTTGTGTGATTAAGTGTTAACATGATTGCTTTGTTGTGCAATTAAATATTGACATGGTACATTGCTACATACCATCTGATAGGGATTCTGGCTAAAAGAACACCAACAATAGCCAGCCACTGGGGCCTGGCTAGGTTGTTCACACCCAGGAGGACCGGATCCCTTGGGGGGACTTCTTACTTTAGGGATGACTGATGGCAGGGCCTCCATGGAAGCAGATTTGGTGTTTCTAAGGGGCACAAGGAAGCTGACAGAGGCCTGTTTGTGCTCAGATCAGTGATCCAGGCATGTAGCATTCTGGAAGTGACTCTGAAAGTTCAGGGTGATGTCTGAGAAATAATTCCCTGAGGGCAAGACAGTGGCTGGACAGCTCAAAGGAAGCCTGGCAAAGGAAGTTTGATGGGAAAATAGATTGCTCTGTGTGTGTGTGTGTGAGAGAGAGAGAGAGAGAGAGACAAAGAGGGAGAGGGAGGGAGAGAGAGAGAGAGAGAGAGAGAGAGAGAGAGAGAGAGAGAGAGAGAATGTGTAGGGGGTTATTTGTGTGTGTAGTCTAATCAACCTGGCATTTTCTCCAATCACCTTGACTCCATTGTAGAGTAAGACCCGTTGGGCACCAACCTTTGCATTGTGAGCATACTCACTGATATTGCCCACATCATGGCAACTTCCTCAGTCTAGAACGTGAAGGTTCTCTACAAGGTCTTTCCAATACATTTTTTCACTTTCTTTTTTTTCAATATTTTTATTAAAGCTTTTTATTTTCAAAACATATGCATGGATAATTTTGGATAATTTTTCAACACTGATCCTTATATAGCCTTGTGTTTCAGATCTTCCCCTCCTTACCCCATCCCCTATCCTAGAAGGCAAGTAATCCAATATATGTTAAACATGTTAAAATATATGTTAAATTCAATATGTGTGTATATAGTTATACAATTCTCTTGCTGCACAAGAGAAATCAGATCAAAAAAAGAGAAAGTAAATGAGTAAGAAAACAAAATGCAAGCAAACAATAACAGAATGAGTGAGAATGCTCTGTTGTGATCCATACTCAGTTCCTATAGTCCTCTCTCTGGGTGTAGATGGCTCTCTTCAGCACAAGATCATCCTACATTTATACCTTCTTTGCAGAAGACAATGAAATTTGCAATGGTCAAAAATGGTCAAGGAGAAGGTGAAATAAGTTGATAAGTGAGATGATAAGAAAGCCCTAGTTGCTCATCAGGCTAAGGCATGAACCATGCCATAGAGGAAAGATTTTATGGACTTATTGAATGACAGTCAGTGACCCTTAAAAATCTGTGAGGAATAGGACGAGGCTGAGAAGGGTCAAGTCCAGCAAAAATGGGTAGTGGGCAAATAGAATATCTCCAGGATAAGGCCTCTCAGAGAACTTGAATTTGATTCCTAACAAACCTGCACAACACCTTATTGAAGGTATGGATTGAGAATCTTTTAAAAAGGAAGTGGTGATTGCAGGCTGGCTTCTTCCAGAATAGATCATGCTTTGGAGACAAGATGTAGAGAGGGCCTATACAGGTTGCAATGTATTTCCCACGTATTGGCCCTCTCATCCTGGCCCTCTTTCTCCAAATCCAATGACTACCTCCTCTGTAGCTGGACCGGGACATCTCATTGGCCAAGGACTTCTTGGTCAGCAGAATTGATCCTGCTCACTCCAAGACTCTGGTGGCCCTCAGTGAGAATCAAACAGCTTTCATAGGTATAGCAGGAAGCAAACAAATTACAGGGATGGACAAAAGCAAGGTATATAGGACTGCATGGTCAAGAATACCAGAAGTACTTAGTGGTCTATTCTTTTGGTGGGACACTTCAGTAAATGTCATCAGAGATTTCCCTGCCCGGGCTCTTACCTTTGTCTTGAAGGACAAGCATAAGCAGGTATTCTTGGAAGATGTGGAAAAGTCCACATGGTCGTAGGGGTATTTTACTGATAATCTTGCCTCTGGTGGTACAGCCAGAATCACTTGTCCCTATTCGGTCTTCCCCATGGATGATGGGAGAACCTAGTCTGCAGAGAGCTAATATTGGAAAAATGATACTTAGAGCGAATTCAAAGCCCCGGGAGACTGCTTTGTGAAAATCTCCAGGCCTGGTGGAATTCAGCTTGGATCAAGGTTTCAGGCTCAGTGCAGGGCTTTATTACCTGCAGAGTAGCCTCCAAGGGAATCTGGGATGCAGCCAGAGAATATTCCTGTTGGGATAATTTGGATGATTACACAAACAGTGATTGCCATAGCAGGGATAGTCTTCTGTTCCTTTGATACAGTGAATGATGATGATGTAGTCAGAGTACATCAGAGAACGTGCATGTATTCAGAGAGGGACAATGGACTGCTGGAGGAGGAAAGCTAAAGACAAGGGAGCAAAGCTTTCTTCAGGAGTTCCTGGTCTAATGTTTAAGAGGAGTGGAGCTTTCATGCTGATCTTGTGCAATTTATCATCTAAGTACATCCTAACTAAAGAGGGCAAACAGGAAATGAAGAGCTGGCAGAATATCGGGCCATATTTAGCATTTTGGATCATTAGCCTTCACAAAATTTCTGCTGTCTTTTTATCCAGGCCAGGTCATGTTTATGGAGGAGTTGGGAAAAGCTCTTGGAAAAAGGTCTTCATTTATTGTGACCCATATTCACAAGAGGATTTATATGTTGATTCTATTGGTTTGGGGAAAACAACAATTACTGTGGGTCCAAGGAGGCAGATCAACTTAGACCAGCTAGTTTAAGTGCTATTTTGTAGGACCATAAATTTGTGTTTAAGCATTAAAAAGAAGTCGTCTCCCTTTTGTACTTAAGCACTATATATATTATTTTGCACAGCTGAATACTTGGCACTTATGATGATCTGTGTTGAACATTCTGATGGGAAACAATAAACACAGAGAATACTCCAAATAAACAAAGACCAAGCCTTACCAGACTGACTCACCTGATTTCTGTTTTGAGAGAGTTCTTACCCTGTCAGATCCTGGGAAGCTTTTAGCTAGCACTTGCTTAGATTTCAGCAAAGTTACAGATAAAGTGTCTCTTACCATTCCTATGGAGAAAATGAAGAGATGAGGACCGGAGGGGTGTCCAGGAAAATGGGAAGAGCAGATGTGTTTAAACAGTTGCGCTATCTCTGCTTCCCCAGTATCCTCAGTGATGTAATAATGGCCAACATCTTAAGGTTTTCAGCTTCTTCCATTTTTGGTAATGTCCTGGTGAACCACTGAAATCCACTGGCTGTTTGCTGGCACCAAAGCCTTCCATCTATTCCTTTCAAGCTTCTTCAAATATGGAATCAGATCCAGTGGGTCTCAGGGTGAGGAGATTCCTTCTCTTGGTTTATAAGGCAAGATCTTCTGGATTCCATACTCTGGAAAGGGCAATAAATCAGTATTCTGAGGGTCACGCTGTCCTCCTGGCAAATTGGCTTCAATGGGGGTTGGAGTTTCCAGAGGTGAAAGGCACTGGCTCATTCTCATGAGGAACTGTAGGAATAACATCCCAAGGTTCTCACTCGGACAAAGTCACAGGGAAAATGTGTACTTTTTTTGCTCTCTTGCTTTTCTTTTCTAGAGAAATTGAAATTCTCCATTTTCTTCTCACAGAGAACATGAGAGTGGCCTTTGGCTTGCCATAGTGCCCTGCCCTTTATAGGTGGCCAAAGGAAACAGAAGTCTGCCTTGGCTTCTAAGCTAGGAGAACCCAAATTCACTGAGCACTAAGCCTAGAGGCAGGATAATGAGAGTTCAAATTCCCATACAGACACTTACTAGCTGTGTGATTCCAGTCAAAGCATTTACTCTCAGTCCCACTTTCCCCAACTACAAAATGAAACTAACACAAGGTTGTTGTAAAGATTTAATGAGATGATTCCTTAGAAAATATAATCGACCAAATGGAGAAAAAATCCACTGAAGGAAACAGCTCCCTAAAAATAGAATTAGCCAATCAAACTTTGATCCAGGAGTGTTCTCCTGGGCTTATATCCCAAAGAGATCATAAAGGAGGGAAAGAGTCCCATGTGTGCAAAAAATGTTTGCAGCAGCCTTTTTTGTAGTGGCAAGGAACTGGAAACTGAATGGCTGCCCATCGATTGGAGAGTGGCTGAATAAACTATGGTATATGAATGTGATGGAATATTATTGTTCTGTAAGAAACGACCAGCAAGACGATTTCAGAGAGGCCTGGGGACACTTGCATGAACTCATGCTGAGGGAAATGAGCAGAACCAGGAGATCATTATACATGGCAACAAGAAGACTATATGATGATCAATTCTGATGGACATGGCTCTCTTCAACAATGAGGTGATTCAAACCAGTTCCTATTGTTCAGTGATGAAGAAAGCCATCTGCTCACAGAGAGGACAGTGGGAACTGAATGTGGACCCCAACATAGTATTTTCACTCTTTTTGTTGTTGTTTGCTTGCATTTTGTTTTCTCTCTCATTTTTTCCTTTTTGATATTTCTTATGAAGCATGATATTTGTGGAAATACGTATGGAAGAATTGCACATGTTTAACATATATTGGATCACTTATCAACTGGAGTAGAAGGTGGGAGGAAGGTAGAGAAAAATGATAAAACAGAGTTTTGTAGGGGTGAATGTTGAACTATATTTTGAAAATAAAAAATTTTTATTAAAAAAAAGAATAAATGTAACTCCCTTCCCCTTTGGAAAAAAAATAGAAAGAATCCACTAATCATCTCCTGAAAAAGATCCCAAGATGAAAACTCCAAGAAATATTATAGCCAAATTCTAGAATTGTCAGGTCAAGGAGAAAATATCAAGAAGTCACTGTCAGAATTTCAGTTTCCACATTCAAAGATGGGAGGACTTAGAATATAATTTTCTGGAAGACAAAGGAGCTTGGACTACGACCAAAAATCAACTGCCCAGCAAAACTGAGCATAATCTTTCAGGGAAAAGATGAACATGCAATGAAATTGAGAATTTCCAAACTTTCCTGATGAAAAGACCAGAGCTGACCAGAAAATTCAATCTTTAAATACCAGAATCAAGAGAAGAATAAAAAGGTAAATTGGAAAGGAAAAAAAAAACAAATGTTATCCCATAAGGTTAAACTGTTTGCATCCCTACACGAGTAGATATGTGTAACACTTCATAACTGTCTCTCTATTTAAGAAGTATATATAGACAGGATGTGGGTCTAAGTTGACTTTGATGTGATGATATAAAAAAGTTAAGGGGTAAAAAAGGATTGTACTGAAAGAAGAGGAAAGGGGGAAGCAAAACAGGGTAAATTATATCACATAAAGAGGCAATATTTTTTTTTACATTAGAGGGAAAGAAGTGAGGGAGTGAGCATTGTTTGAATGTTACTTTCCTCAGATTTAGCTCAAAGAGAAAATACTGTACCACTTAGTTGGGTGGGGAAATTGATCTCAGGGAAATCAGGAACTCATTGTCCAGCCTCCCTTCCCTCTGCTTGATCTAGAAGCCTTGACTGCCAAATTCATCCAGCCTTCCAGTTTCTGTCATTTCTGCACCACCAGCTTTGTCTATTTTTATTTCTGGTGCCATGGATTCCTTAATGCCATGAGAATCTTAGATCCCTCTTCAAAATCCTGGGGAGAAGTACTAGCTTCTTGTCCATCTCTTCTGCTTCTGACATCCAGTCATCTGTGAACATCGTAAGGATCTCTTCCAGTGGATATTTAGGCAAAGGGAATTTTTATCTTAGTCCAACCTTTGACCTTCTGCTTGGGTCCATTTCTAAGTCCATTCTGGCAGTCACTAACATTTCCTACGTATGGAATTTTGACCAAACCAAAGCCTTTCCTTTCTCAAGTGCCTATCAAGTCTTGCTTTGGCCAAGGACGATCCCCTCACTTTTCTGACCTACTTATCTTGTGAAGAAATCACTAGGCATAAGAACTGGTGCCTGAATAAGGCAGGAGTTCCCAGGGAAGGAGAATAAAATGTAAAGTCTTATTATCTAAAAACCATTTCTAAGTGGGTCTGAAAAAAAGTCAGCCTTTACTTTTTATTCTGTCCTGTTTCAGGTGTAGAAAGTATTTATAGGACAGAGAGGGTTGAAGTGAGCAAGGAAGAATGACTATTGAAGCAAATTGCTCCTGAGTTAACTGTGAAGTGCTCTGAATATAGACTCTAGACTGGATTAGACCTTGGAGACCAGGAGGAAGCCAAGTGCTTCTCTAATCCCTTTGCTTCCCTCTTAGCCCTCTCCCAAAAGTGATTAGAAAATCTGTTTGGAGTCCTCCAAAATGAGGACCTCAGGACTTAGTCTCCCCTCTACCACACTGATTGGAGAATACCCATCAAAAGTATGATTTCAGGTCATGGTTTTCTTCATTCCCTCCTTCCTTCCTTCCTTTTTTCTTCCTTTCTTCCTCTGTCTCCTCCTTCCTTCCTCTATCTCTCCCTCCCTTCCTTTCTCTCTTCTTCCCTCCCTCCTTCCTTCCTTCCTTCCTTCCTTCCCTCCCTCTCTCCCTTCCTCTGTCCCTTCCTTCCTTCCTTTTTCCTTCCTTCCTTCCTCCCTTCCTCCCCCCCTTTCTTTCTTTCTCCTTCCCTTTTTCCCCTTCCCTCTTTCCCTCCCTCCTTCCTGGGACATACAGCTTAGCCCCACTGTATGGTAGACTATATGCTTCTTGAAGGCAGGCAGATACTCTCCAGACCCATCCTGTCCTACGCCCTACATGCCAGCGTAGCCTTGACACTGGCCTGTTGAATTGGAAGTGAGTTCTGGGAAGATTAAAATATATTTGAGGAGTGAAGGGTTTGACTTCTGGGGAAATCTGAAAGGCAGAAGATGGCACTTGATCATTTTGCTGGGCTGTGATTAATGGGAGCTTAGGACTGCTGAGACATTTCTCAAAGGTGCAAACAGCAAAGTTGGAGAAGAATTATTTATCTGGGGACACAGAGAAATAACTAAAAGCATGGCAGGGCAATGAAAAATGCCCGGGGAGCAACAGGTGGCTTGCAAAGGGGCTTTGGAAGGGGCGCTGGCGGGATCAGGTTTTCCAGCCTGAATTTCTGCCATGGGACGCCTTTCATCCCTTGTTCTTCCCACAGTTTTCTCTCACAGACAATATGGAGGCTTTCCCCTCCTTGGATTCTCACCGCGTTATCTCAGACTACTGGCTGGGTATGTGTGTTTGCATTCGGGTGTAAGTGTGAGTGTCCTTCTGTGTGTATATCTGTGTATCTCTGTGTGAGTGTGCTTGTGTGAGTTTGTATTCGTGTGTGAGTATGTGTGTCCCTGTGTGTGTATGTTTGTGTATCTCTGTGTGTGAGGGCAGGTGTGTCTCTGTGTGAGTGTGCATGTGTGAGTGAATGGGTGTGTCTGTGTGTGTGCACACGCGTGTGTGTGCATGTGTTAGAGAGAGGATCCGGTGCTACGTGTTTGCTCTCCTTCCTTTGCCTGCCACATGGCACTTCCCCATCCACTTCTCAAGGTGCATTTGCACTTCCTTTGAGAGAGACTTTGGAAAGCAACACAAGCAGCTTGAAGACTTTACCCCTGGTAAAGCTGCCCTTACAAGAGACTTCCCACCCACAGACCGGGGGCCTAGGGGCGCTGGAGCTGGAAGAGCACCTGGGCTTGGATGCCATCCCTGCTGCCACTGCCTGGGAGGCCTCTCCGGGTCTCACCGATGTCACTTGGGAAACGAGAGGAGTGGACTCCCTGACCCGGGGCTCCTCTTCAAATCCTAGAGGGCCTCGAGGCCTGCTTTGCTTTGGCAGAATCCAAAGGATTCGGGGTGAGCTCATGCCCAGCTGCCAGTCTGGCCCGGCCAAGGAGTGATGCTTTTCTGGAAGCAGAGGAAGCACAGAAGACCGGAGCACATTTGTGTGCTCTATTTAACCACTGCAGCCCTAATCCCTTCCAAATCAGGGCCCCATTCAGTGTAGCCTCAGATGAGGCTCCATCTATGTCCTCTTGGGTTTTGTTTCTTTTCTTTTCTTTTCTGGGGGAAGGATGCTAGAGAGCCCCTCCCTCAGAGCATCGACTTCTTCCCGGAGGACTGCAGGGGCTCCCAGCAGCTTCCTGCTGCTCAGGCCCCCAAGGAGAAGTCTTCCCTCTGTTGATGCTGGCTTTCTCTGCTCATCCAGAGGCCCGGCAGCAGCCTCTCTTTCTGACCCAAGCTTCTGCCAGGCTCCAGCCTGCTGTTTCCCAATCTGGTTCACTAATTAATTCCTGTTCTTAGGTGGCGAGAATCCTCCATCCCTGCAAGCAGATCACAGCTTTTGTTATTCTTTAGCAATCAGTCTGTCAGTAAATCAACAATCAATCATTAAGCACCTACTGTATGACACGCATGGTGGCAAGTGCTGAAGAAAAAAAAAATCAAGCAAAGCATTGCCCTCAAAGAACTTACAATCTAATGGGCAGAAAAGGATTAGAGAGAGGGAGGAAAGGGGTGGAAGGGGAGATGCATACACGATGGTGGGTGCCATGCTGGCCAAGTCTGCCAAGCCAGAAAAGCAGAGCAGGGAGATGGAGGAAAGAGGGCCAACCTGAGCCCCTCCTCAAGACAAGGCTTTGAGAAGAACTCATCAGGTGGAGGAGGAACTGCACCAATTCACCAAGCACTCCTCCTTGCACTTTCCTTCTTCCTGCCATCCCATCAAGGCTACCGCAGAGCTGCAGCCACAACTACCTGTGATCCGCATCTGGCCTTCTCCCCATCCAGACCACCAGACCAAGAAGGCAGTTTACCACAAGCCCACCTGCCCTCGCCACTCTGCTGGCAGGTGGGGATCACTGAGACGAGCCTTTGAAGGCGGCTGGTTTCTGTTGCTTCTCCCCTTCAGCACTTCCTTTCTTTTTCACTATAAAAACCAATTTTACCCATAAGGGCCAACCCACTCTCAGCTTCACCTTTAGCCCCTTGCTCTTTTCTTCCCCTCACGCCTTGACTCCCACCACTGTCCTCCCTTCCACCCTCCCTGTGATTTTCCACTTTGTTCTAACCCTCAGCCTCATTCTTTTCCCGTCTCCCATTGTTCCCCTCACATACTCTTCCCTCCACTGGTCCCACGTTGGCTGGGGACCAAGGAAAGATTTGTCCCGAGACACACCCCAACCTTGTTGGCCACGTGAGTTGGACTGCGTGGATGGGCAGTAGCTGCTGCATGTGCAGTTGCAGGGAATGAAACAGATGCTTCAAGATTCATCTCAGACATTTACAATTTGGTGCTTTAATTTCGAACATGATGTTCGGTGCCTCGATTGAAAAACCTTCCATGAGCACTGCTCCACATTGCCCAAGTAATCATGACTACATATTAATTAGGAGGGATCTGATGCATGTTGAAAGAATTAACAATACCCTTTCATTTGCCGTGGGCCAATGGGCAGGAGCAACCACCATGACAGACGACTCGCTTCTCATCAGCTATTCCTTTTGCAAAGCCTCTTTGGGGATCTGTCTCACACATGCACTGCCACAGGGCAAGTTCTTGTATGAAATATTGTCTCTGGCGAGCGCGATGCCCACAGACTTTCTAAATGCTGCTCTTTGTTAACTAGGACACCTCAGAGACCAGGCTCCTGCTGTCACTTTCAGTTCTGGTGCATCCAGTGACCTGTAGGGAGACCATCATCCCAATGGGCTCCTGAGAAGGTCTCCCTACAGCTACAGAGAAAATAGCCATCACAACCATTAGGAAGTATGGCGTCAACGTCTCTTGGGGTAGGGAGTTCTAATGAGCAAGGACTTGTGTTTAATGCTTTCAGAAGAGAAGACTTTGGAGTCTAAATTGAGAAAGATCTTCACATCTTTAAAAATCTTTTTTTTTCTTTCAAGATTGACTGTATTCCAGCAGAAACTACAGCTCTGCGATCTATAGGAAGGAAGAGATGAGAACTCCCTAGTGCTATGAGGATGGTCATTCTAAACTCCAGTTATTGGAGGGATGAGCCCAGAGCCCTTCATTGGTCTGTCCCCACAACCATATTTATTCACCTCCAATTCAACATTCTGTTGGAGGATAGAGGAATCAAAATCTCAAAGTAAGAACCCATTGGTAGAAAGAGGAGAAACATGGGCAATATATTGGCTTACACCTATAAAGTGTCTGCTTCTTACAAGGAGCTGGATGAAATCATAGGTGGAAAGTGCTTTGTCACTGGCCATGTGTTCATCTAGAAGTCAGAGATATGTTTAAGTAAAGGAAAACAAGCTTATCTCCTGGAACAAGTTTTATTTCTGTGAACGCTCCCACTACCGTTCATTGGTGTGGGGAATCAACCACTCATTTTAATGGGAAGTACAAATAATCCTGAGCTCAAGAAAATAATGGGCCCTCCCTTTTGGAAACTGATTGGAAGAGCACCTTATAAATTGCTAATAAATGAGTTCTAAGCACTCAGACATTAATCAGGGAGCAATAACAAATGTCTGACCCTAAGTGAGAGAGAAACTTCTAGCCTAGAAGTCAAATCCTTGGTAAGTAAAGGCTATGTGGAACTGATCTATGTTCCAAAGAACTTAGCTTCTTGGTCAACAACTCTCCTTGTAGAGAGGAAATATTAAATGCAGCCAAGTTTTTGAGAACTGATAGGCTATCCCTAGGGAAGGAAAAGCTGAGATAGTTCACTCTCCTAGTCCATTGATTGATTAGCACCCTTTCTTTCTAAAAGAAAGTGAAAGTCCTTGGAGATTTAGGCCAGAAGAGATGTAGGAAAGACACTTCTACTCCTAATTTAGAAGTTAGAAGCAGAGAGTTCACTAATTCATGGTGTGTTAGAAGATACATCCATGGTGAGTAATGAAAAAACCAATAAGGGAGCCGTGTGAGGATGTCACCAGAATCCATTGACTACTGCTCCACATTTACCACAGCCACAAGAGTCCTCCACACAGGTTTTTCTCCATGGTTATTCTCTATATTCATCTATTCTTCCCCTGGATTGTATGGGAATTCGTGGCAAAATGGGTCTTAAGTTTGAAGAGGAATATTTCATTGCAACTTTTTTTTTACTATGAAATGTTAAATGGTTTTGCTTTGAATTGTCCCGTGGCTAACTTGCTTGCAAAAATAGATCAGTAAGAGCTCAACAGCTATGCATTTGAGTTGCTGTGGACCCACAGATTACATTGAATCGGTCAGTAAACGTATATCAAACAACTATTATGTTCCAAACACTGTGCCAAACAATGAAGAAACACAAAGAAATATAAAAACAGCCCTTCCCCTCAGGAAGTCTAATGCAGACCCATGTACAAACAATCTATGAACAGAATTGTTTGTCCTTGGTTCTCTAAGAGGACCAGGACATCAGGGAGGAAATGCCATGACATGCCAGTCAATTTGATTTAAGTGAGAGAGGACTGGGTAAAGTCACCTGCCTCCGTTTCCCCTCTAGAGCCATTTGGGTCTAGTAGCCAGATATATTTCAGGACATCTGGAGACAGCCCTCGATGCAGTGGGAGATGTTAGATTTTTGAAGCTAATGTCTTTGACAGGTCTGTTTGACAAAGGCCACACCCATTCAGTGGTTAAGTCCGGTAAGAATTAAACCAAAGAACAATCTCCTTTACTTAGTCACAAAAACAAAACATCCAACCTGAGAGGGGAAGACCATCAGGATTCTGGTCAAAGCAGAAGCAACTGCTATTTACATTCACTCTGAGTCAATCAGGGCCAAATGATGAGCAAGAGGTCCCAGATCAAGCCCCACTAAATAGGGTAAATAGAAAATAATTAACAGAGGGAAGGCACCAGAACCAAGAAGGCTTCCTGTTGAGGTCAGAATTTTAATTGGAACTTTGGAGAATCCAGGGAAGTCAGTAGAACAGAACTGAGGGCATCCCGAGCATAAGAGATGGCCAGAGAAAATAGACAGAAGTAAGAGAATGGAGTATCTTGTTCATGGAGCAAAGTGGGGGGGGGGGGAGGGGGTTAGTGTCATTTGATCAAAGTGTACGTATTGGGAAGTGAGGTGTAAGAAAACCAGAAAGGCAGGAGGCAGCTGGGTTCTGAGGGCTCCGAAGGCCAACAGAGCATTTTGTATTGGGCATGTCCCTGCACACTATTAGGCAGTTGTGAGAAGCGGATGTCATGATCAGATCTGCACTTTAAAAGGTCACACTAATGGCTGAATGGAGGAGAAAAAAGGCTTGAGGCAGGCAGACTCCCCATCAACTTATGGCAATGGTTCAGGTGCGAGGTGACAAGGGCTCGCACCGGGGTGAGCGTCTCTGAGGAGATGGGGGCACATTGGGCAAGTAATGCAGAGATGAAATCGACATTAGATTGGTTATGGGGAGGGAGACATGGTGAAGAATCCAGGATGATTCCCAAGGCGTGAGCCTGGGGGACTGGGAAGATGGCGTTCTCCCCAATTGTTAATGGGGAAAGTGGGAGAGGAAAAGGGTTTAAGAGAAAAGATGAGATAGGGTCTGGGCAAAGGCCATTGGAACCCTGGACCCCTTTGGGTGACCTGAGGTGAGAGGTGGGCATATTCCCAGATGCCACACAAGTCTTCCTATTGGGGATTGTTGGGGTGACTGAGATGAGCAGGAACAAATGTTTTATCTGAGAACCATTACACACAGAAATACTTCTGCCTTCAGAAATCCACTGGAAACTACCTCCCCCCAATAAGAACTTTGACATCCAGGAGCCCATTGAAGATAACCCTGTAATAGGCCTTGTAATACCTACAAAGTTGTAGATATTAATACAATTTTGATTTTTTAACTGTTCTTTTCAAGAACTTTCCAACAATATGATGCCGGTCTTGTCATTTTGTGCATGTGTTTATTTAACTGGGGAGGCAGTGGATCCAGATCTCCATGGCAATGTCACTGTTTCCTTCCCATGAAATCCATAAAGCCAGATCTTGTTGCTGAAATGCTTAGCCAGGCTTGGCCCCCAACTCTGTTTCCAGGTTCACCTGCCAAAGTGCTTGGCAGGTAACAATCAGGGTGACCAGGTCTTCTGAGGTCATTGCTGTGATTGGGAGCCTGCTTACCTGAGGTCTATTTCCAATGATTAGACACTATTGGGGGGGTCTCAGTTTCCTCTTCTATACAAGTCAAGGGTCCCTCCTATCGATCTCAAAGTTGCTTTTTAGCTTTTAAGTCTTTAAACCCATGGTTCCGGAATATGGTTTACATATAGCAGTTTAGTAATCCTCACAATCACATGATTTCTGAGTTGGATGGGGTCCCAGTCTCCATCTTGTTTTGCTTGTCTGAGTATGAGTCCCCACATAAAACACTTAGCTTTTGCTTGAAGACATTAAGGAAGGGGGACAGGTATTTTCTCTTGAGATAGCCCATTCTATTTTGGATCACTTTGGGCTTCATTATTCCAAAGTTGTTTTGAATTTTCCCTTTCATCAAAAGAAAACATGCATCTTTGAGACTCTCCCTTATTGCTTTCATTCTAGCCTCTGGGACCAAGCAGAGAAAGTTGGACTCATCTTCTAGGTGACAGCCCTGCACACATTTAAAGACAGTTCCCTCATGAGGTGTGTGTGTATGTATGTGTGTGTGTGTGTTAAAGCAGCCGCTCTGAGGCCCTCAAAGCAGCGAACAGATGGCAAGACGAGGAACGGAGATGTCTGTAGCACTTTGAGGTGAACAAAGCCTTTATCTAAAATGTCTCATCTGAAACTCTCTACAATCCTCAGAGCTGAGAGAATCATCCACATTCTACAAAAAAGCTAAGAGTCAGCGGAGGATAAACAACTTGCTGATCATCAAGGTTTGGAGATGAAATTTTAACTTGTTTGCTTGTTCCTCGTGTCCGGCTCTCCCTTCGCCATAACAGGCTGCCTGCTATGGGAGTAAAGTATTGGACGTTCTTCTCGTTCCCATTACTCATCAATCACCAATCGGCAACAATCGATCAGCAAGTATTTATTAAGCACTCACTCTTTGCCAAGCACTGTTCTAAGGGCTCGTGACAAAAAGACAAAGTCAGAACATTGCTTGCCCTCCAGAAGCTTATATTCTAAGGTCAGTGGGGGAGACAACATGCAGCTAACTAGGTCCTTGCAAGATAGATAGTCAGGGGGCGGCTAGGTGGTGCAGTGGATAGAGCAAGCACCAGCCCTGACGTCAGGAGGACCTGAGTTCAAATCTGGTCTCAGATACTTCCTAGCTGTGTGACCCTGGGCAAGTCACTTAACCCCAATTGCCTCAGCAAGAAAGCCAAAAAAAAAAAAAAAGATAGACAGTCAGGAACACTGACTGAAAGCCAAATGTGTGCCAGGAACTCTACCAAGCTCTGGGAATACAATATGAAAAGAAAGCGCCTGCCTTCAATCTAATGGAGGAAGATAATCCCCAAAGGAAGTGGAGAAGCAAGGGCTGAGAAGTGGAGGCTATGGAGGAAAAGTTGGGGAAGTCCCAGAGTGTAGCCAGGTAAGAAAAAGAGACTCTGATTCAAATGTGGTTTGAATCAAATGAAATGTGATTCAAAGAGGGTGTAGTGGGTAATTGCAAAGGGGAAGGTCCGAGAAATTGAGAAGATCTGGGAAAGTCTCCAAGGAAGTAGGGGAATTTAGGAGGTGGGAGTGAAAAGGGAGAATATCCAACCCCTGAGTGTTTGTGAGAGGACGGACACAGAGCTGGACCATGGAGCACCACGTAAAAGCAATAATATAATGACTGGACCGTGGGGTACGTGGAGGTGAAGGGTGCAATGACCACTAGAAAGATAGGATAGGGGTAAGTTGTGAAGGGATTTAAAGTGGCCAAGGGTTTCACATTGGATCCTAGTGGAAATACTGAGCCATTGAATTTTAGTGGGAGAGGGGGAATATGACATGATAAAACGTATATTTTGGGAAAAGCATCTTGGCAGCTAGATCCCTGTGGGACAGCTTGAGAGGAGAAGAGATTTGAGACAGAGAGATTCGTGTAAAATAATTCAGGCAAGAGATGACAATGATGAGTATCTGAACAGAGAGATCATGTGCAAGAAATCTTTGTAAAGGAAAAAGAAATCGTTTGGGGAACAGCCTGGATACTGGGGAAGGGTAAAGAGTCAAGCATGAGATGAACCCTGCTCTCCTGGATAATTAGGCAGGGTTGAGACAAAAGTTAGGGAGAATGATGCATGGAGGATATGGGGGAAGGAAAAGGGGGAGATAATGAGTTCTGTTTTGTTCATATTACATTTGAGATGCTTATGGGAATTGGGGGATTGGGAATATGGGAATCTACGAGATGATGGGGGACTGAAGCTCAGTAGAAAGACAAGAGCTTTCCGCATCTATCTGGAAATTATGAGATAATAATGGAGCCCATGGGAGGTGATGAGACAAATAAGGAGGTCCCAGGACATCTATAGGTATGGCAGGAGTAAAGAGGCAGCAAAGGAAATGGCAAAGCACCAATTAAGGGTTGGGAGGAGAACCAAGATAGACGATGTCTCCAAAATCCAGAAGAGAGAGAATGTGCAGAGAGAAGACAGATAGCAGTATCCAATGCTACCAAGGGTCCATAAGGATGAGAATGAAAAAAGTCTTTGGATCTGGCAGTGAATAATCAGTCACTTTGCAAAGGCTAGTTTCACTTAAATGATGAAGCCCCAAACCAGACTGCAGTGGGCTTAAAAGCGAGTGAGATTGCAACCCTGGGTGTCTTGGAGGATGGGATTCCTTTGAAAGTACAAAGGCACATTGGGAAATGCTGGATTTAAGAATCTGTGGGACATCCTGGTTGAGATGTCTAGGAGACAGTGGGAGATACGAGATGGAGAGGTCAGGGCAGGAGAAATCTCTCCAACACAGAGATATAATTGAATCCATGGTAGCTGATGAAATCACCAACTGAGGGAAATTAATGGAACAGACTAAACCAGGGAGAATCAGAAATAATGAATTCAGTAACTCAATATCTGATAAACTGCCACTCACAAATTACTCAGGAAAGACATTAAAAAAATTAAAAGAACCTGCTAGCAAATCTGGAAAGAAATCTGGTAGAAATTATATTTATAATATATTTAATTATGCATTATAAATAGAAAGATGACCTTAATATTAAAGATCATATAAAAATAGAAAGGGCAGATAATATGCTTCTCATAGTCCCAGAGAGTTGCATTCTTAATCAGACAAATAATAGAAGCATTTGCAGAACAAAGAAACAAAGTATGAATGTAACTAAAGGTGACTGTGCTATTATAAAAAAGGAGCAATATGGTGACAATGGAAAGGCATGAAAAGAGCTACATGAACTGATGAAATGTGAAATAAGCAGAATCAAGAAAACAACAAGCATAATGAGAGCTCACATTTATGTAGTGATTAAACTTTACAAAGTGCTTTACAAGTATCTCATTTCATCCTCACAAGAGCCCTCCGAGGGAGCTGCCTTTTATTATCCTAACTTTACAAATAATAAAACTGTAAGAAACAGAGATTAAGGGTCTTGCCCCAAATCATGCAGCTAGTGAAGGTATGAGGCTAGTTTTGCATTGAAGTCTCGCAGCTTTTCCTCTACTTAGTTTAGGTACTCAAGCACATAAAAGAGATCTTTGGTATCATCTGCCTTCATGTTGAAAAACTTTTTGTTGTAGACATTGGATTTAAACATTTGAAATAATTCACTCCAAAATTTACATAGGATGGGTTTTTTTTCATTTGGTATTTCACTTATAGTTTGTTGAATTTATACTTCTAACATTGAATTATTTTAAGATTCATTTTTCTATTTTTCTTTATTGATGTATTTTATATGGTAGGAGCTATCCCCTTTGGCTTCTCAGTGTTGCTGACAAGTAATGCTGTGTAGTGGTACCTTATCATTTGTTACCTCTTTATTATGAATTTACCTTTTCCACTTTTGTCATTTTGGTAATTTGGCTTACTTTTATATTTCTTTATTCTATTAACTAATCATTTATCAATCTGTTGGTCTTAAAAATGTTTGCCTTTGTTTACAAACTATCCAGTATATTTTAAACTTTTGCAATTTCTGTAATTTGCAGGACTTCTCATTTTGTGCCTGCTTTAGTGCTATTAATGTGTTTGGTTTCTAGTACTTTTAAATGTCTGCTCATCTTAGAGAGCCTTTCTTTTTCTACTTTGATAACAGATTCTCCTCTGAAGGCTGCTCTGGTTACACACAACAAATGACTCAGGTTTTGATCCTCACACTTCTTAGCTCTTCATCCATGGCCTCTCCTCTGATTGGAGGGTTCGAGGGCAGAGCATGAAATTTCTTTTAACTTTATACTTGCTTTGAAAGCGGCTCACACCCTTCCTGCCAACTCCATTTTCCAACAGCTGTTCTGCTTGGCTTTGACGCCACAAAACAACATGGCCCCAGAGTGCCTTCCCATTTTCAGTTTTCCTTGGTGGCCTGTCTTCCCTCATTACATTATAAGCTCCTTGAGGGCAGGGTCTGTTTCTTATTACTTTTATTTCGAGGTCTTAGAAGATTGTCTGGCACATGCTAAGCACTTCCCAAAATTTTATTCCATTAAAAATTTCTGATTGCTATTTCTGAAGTTGACATTATTATTAATTTTCCCATGATTTCTCATTCTACTTGTTTATTATTCAGGAAGCTATTGCCTAATTTCCATATAGAGCTGGACCTTTTGTTCTTATTTCCCTAATCAACTATTTTATTGGAGCAGGATCTTTTGAAATGTTTTTTTTAAAATCTGTTTATATTTATATTAATATCTCAGTACATAGATTAGTTTTGTAAATCTGCTACGAAGTGCTGAGAAATATACATACATGTATACCCACACATATATGTATACCCACATGCATACAAATGTACATACTATTCAGAAGTCACCACAAGTCATAAAATCTACTGCAGGAAGATGTTCTCTGAATCTAGAGAAAGAACTGATAGATAGAAATATGTATAAAATGATTTTACACACATACATGTCTGTATGTATGTGTGTATACATATTTGTGTCAAATGGTAGCCATTTCTGGAAGGAAGGGGAAAAGGAAAAAAAATACACGTCAAATTTAGTGTGTATTTTAAAGGAATAGCAATTTGTACATCAAAGATTTGCAATTTCCTGTGCAATCATCTTTTGTTATGTTATGAAAAATGGCTGTTTTATTTCATTAAATAAATAAATAAATAAATTTTAAAAGCTACTGCAAAGGGAGTGGGATATTATTTGTTGCCTTTTATCTCCCTCCTCCTAAAACCTTCTTCCCACTTATATCCTTCTCTACAGCCATATATTTCCTTTCTTCTTTCAATATTTTTCTCCTGGCCTTGCTTTTTTCTCCCTTCCATTTGAGTGCATTTTTTTTATTATTTTTAAAAATCTCAGTGAGTGGGAAGGGATGGAGATACTTTCCCTGGCTACTTTTTATTCTCCCATCTGCCCAAGATTTCTTCAGGTTTCTATTGAAAACTTTGAAGATTTGGTTCCTGTCAATGTTTCTAGATTTATTTAACATAAATATAATTTATAGATTCTATCCTGCAGCCAAACTGTCCTTTTTGTTCCCTGAATGAGGAAGTCTATCCTTTTCTAAGGACTGTTCTCCATATTTCTTCCTCCTCTCCACATATTATATCTCTCTTCCCTGCAGATCCAGCTCGGGTGCCATCTCCAGTGGGAAATCCTTTCTGATTCCAGGAGTTATTGGTAATCTTCCCTTCTCCCACTTTCTTATATTTACTTATCCTTGTACACGTTATTGTTCCCCTACCCCCCAACAAAATATCAACTCTCTGGGGGAAAGAAGTAGATTGTGTGTGGGAATATGGGGGAGGTTATGTGTGTGTTTTGGTTTTGTGTCCTGTGGACCTAGAAGATATTCTTGCACGTGGCACCTGGTTATTAGAAATATTTGTGAAGCTGAATTCAGTTGAATTTCAGAAAGGAGTTAGATGTGCTCCTGACATGATGATGACACAAATAAAGAAGGCGGGTGGTCGTCCTTCCTCCTTCTGTCTCTCCATGTGATGCAGCCCTCTTCTTGTGAGATGATTTATGTCTTTTTTTATGTGACTTTGGCAAAATTTCTTGTGGGTAACGCGTCATGCAGCTTGCTCACACACACCATGAGCCTCTCCCCAATCCCTGGAGAACCCTAGTTTTCATTTTTTTGCTAATTTTTTACATTTCATTTTTTGAATTATGTTCTGCTACTCCCTCTTACTCCTGCTGCTCATTAACTACTAGAAATAACAATAGCAAATCACGGTAAACAGTAAGCATAGAGAAGTATAACATACCCCCTCCCCATTGGCCTCCCCAGGAGCATCTGTCTGATTTTGAGCATTTGAGCCATCACTTGTAGGTCAGGATATTGGTGTCCTTCTTCCCGATGGGTCCTCTGGAATTGTGACTGGTAATTGTGTCGGTCAGACACAAACAAACAAACGTGCTCATTGCCACAACTTTGTCATTATGGTAAAATTCCTGCTCACGTCACTCTGCCTCGATTCAGACGTGCGTTCCCACATACTGTCTTGGGTTTCATGGCTGAAGGGTTTGAAGATTTATAGAAACCTGGTTACACAGCCAGAGTCATATGGCTAGTGTCTCAAGCCAGATTCGAACTCAGGTCTTTCTGACTCCAGAAAACCATTGCAAGCATGGGCTTTATCCCTCTGTGACACACAAAGTGGACAAAAATAAAGCATGAGAGGGCATGCACTGCACATGCACACACACAGAGGTACACATACAAAGATGCACACACATACATAGACACATATATACCCACAACACACACACATAGACTACATGCATATGCACGTATGCACATGTACACACAACACATAATGCACAAGTGCACATCCATACACACTACACATGTGTACACATAGGCATACATACACACCACACAATTCACACTCACAACACATACACATACTACACATACACATCTGCACACCTACACACAATACATGTGCACATGTGTGTGCACACATACACACCATACACATATGCCCGCATACACGCTCACAAATACATGCATATACTCTACACACAAATATAAACATATACACATGTGCATGTACACAACACATATGGGCATGCATATACACACATCCATACACACAACACATGCAGGCACACATATACAGATATAAACTGGTGCATGGGTGCTCTGGTGAAGGTTCTGCCATATTTCTGGATTCAGTATTATCAGTTGCCAAGAGGAGACCTGGGAATCATCGGGAGGGCTGCCTCTTTGACTCGTCATCTTCAACACATTTCCCCCATGGAAGAAGCTAACCCTTTGAGCTACTTTTTGCCCCTTTTGCTACTAATCGCCAAACTCTTTTTCTTTCAGCACGACTCCTGGTCTTATGTCTTTGGAAATGAAGGCTCGTTCTTATACACCCTGGCAGATGACTCGTTGGAGGATGATTGATGGCTCTGCCAAGACCAACGCTCCTTCAGTGACCATGGACTTGAGCTCCTTCTCACAGGATCAATGAAGCAGAAAGCTGGAAGCAAAGGCTCGTGTAGGATATTTAGTGGCCAATAAGAGGGAAGTGGTTCAGATCCAGTCGACCCTGAGCAGATCCAGGTAGTCCTGAGAAGTGGGAAGAGGGAAGACTGGGCAGAGCCAGCTTGGTGGCAGGTGAGTCAGAGAGAGATTATGAAGAAGGGAGCTCACTACTACCATCTTTCTGGAAGTTGCTAGACTGAGGAAAAGCCATGAAGCCCACTGCCTTGCCCTAATCCTGGTTGGAGGATAGATAGCTCATAATCCATCCACGCCAATTCCCAGCACAATTAAGCACATCGCTGCTTAAGAGAGTCTTGTTGATGATAAGTGTGGAAATATGTATACACATATTCGAGTTGTCAAGTATTTTAACATCATTAACATGTAGTGGACTTCCTGCCATCTAGGGGAGGGGAGGGGACTGGGGGGGGGAATTTGTAACAGAAAGCTTTGTAAGGGTTAATGTTGAAGAATTACCCATACATAGGTTTTGCAAATAAAATAAAAATAAAGAAGAAGAAAAAAAGAGCGAGTCTTGTTGAATGAATCCAGCCCAACCCCAAGTATTCCTTCTTCAACGTACCCCAAATCTGATCATCCAGCCTTGGCTCAGACACATCGGGGGAGGAAGAAGCCCACATCTTAAGGCAGCCCAGAACTTTTCTCAATTGTTCCAATGGCTGAGATGCTACTTCCGACCTAATCCTCAGAATGGTCACACACTTTCCCCGCTGCCCCTTGTTTTATTCCCTGGAGACAAGGAGAATGAGGCTCTGCCTTGCACTAATGACAGTCTCCAAAGACTTGAAGACCCAAAGCGGGTCCCTCACATCTTTTCCCATAGTCCATAGAGACTCCAGGCTTCTCAGCAGCCTGGTTGTCCTAGTCTACCCTCTTCCCCCAGCTCGTCAATGCCTTTTCTGTCTCAGAGACAAAATTGCCTGTTTCCCCTACAAGGCAAAGGCCTGCACCCTATCCCAGCACTTAGGGGATTGCCCAACAATGACCGTGTCCTAACTCCTTCCCCGTGTTCAAGCTGACAATCTGAAGTAGCAGCCCATGCATTTCCCAACATGGCGGGAGATGGGACCGTTTGTCCCTGATCTGCCACTAATGCTAATTAGGACCCATCGTGCAAGCCCATGGAATAATGTTCCATTTTCTGTTGAAGAAGCCGGTAGGAGTGAACAAACATAGGATTTCAGGAACTAGACTTACAGCGAATGGACTCTGCTACTTAACAGGCAAGTGGCTGCTTTCATTTCTAGGCATCAGGTTCCTCATCTCTACAATGAAATGATTGGACACAATAATCCTTTCAGATTGTGTAGAGCAGTTGGGTGGCCCAGTGGATAGAACGCCAGACTTGGAGTCAGGAAGACCTGAATGTAAATCTGGCTCCACTTATTATATTCACTATATAGGACCCAGGGCCTTCACTCTGTATCAGTATCATCATTTGTAAAAGGAGCTGGAGAAGGAAATGGAAACCCACTCCAGAAGAAAACCCCCAAAATGGGTCATGAAGAGTTGGGCATGGTGAAAATGACTGACCCCCACCCTCACCACCCCCAGATTTCTTGAACTCGAAATCCTGTTTGTTAGACAAGGCTTGTAGAGGCTGCCTCTCCCCTGCTTCCCAATTTAGAGAGTCGGAGGTCATCTGGGGAGTGGGGAGTTGGCAGCTGGTCGGTCCTCCCAGGGGCAATAGCATGGGGTGGGGACTTCACTCACTGTGGCGGTCAGTGTTTCCATCGGGGAATTTTAGTTGCTAGGAGAGCTATAGATGAAGTTGATAGTTCTGTAGCTGCCAAGATGGCAGCCCTTTCTTGTATACAAAAGGAAGTGCGCCAGTTGGTGTGGATAGGAAGGTGCTGGAAGTGAAGTCCTTGCAAGGGAGAGTGACGGAGACTGGGGCAGTGGAAAGCCCCTGGGTTTGGTCCTAGGGTTTCTCCCTTAGCTTGTTATTGTGGTGTGGGGACTGGGTCCTGTCCTCCACCAGACCGGTGGTTTGTGCAAACGGAGCTCAAAGAGATGGTTGGGACAACAGGGGGAGGGTGTGCCCTGCGTGGCATCTGGGCCATCAGGGGCACTTGGGCTTCCTGGAGTTATGGAAGCTGTTCCCTTACTGACAGAAGAGTGGTTCTGGAGCTTGGGGCTGTGCTTTTAGGGTTCCTGGTGAGCAGAAAAGGCAAAAGAATGGCCTTTCCATTCAGGAACCATTCCGTGGTTAGAGTCAGAAACTCTTCTCTCTGTCCCCTTGTGCAGACCCATACACCAGGCACGTGGCCACCAGTCCCAAGATGCCTTCTTGGTGGCAGCCTCAGATTAGGAACCTACTGGACTAGGACTCTGCCATCTGCGGGCTTCTCTTCCCGACTCAGTTTCCTCACCTGGAAAGTGGGCTAATGCTTGCCCTACATACCACTTCATGGGGCCTTGGGGGCAAAGGGCTTGTCAATCAGAACATGCTTTAGGAAAAGGAGACGGAATCATGCAGAGGCTGGTTAGGGTTTGAATTATGTGACAGCCGCCTAGACATCGCAGGGCAATGGCTAAGCCCATTGAGATGTTCATGCTGCAGCCCTCGCTGGTCAATCCGTCTTCCGGCAGCCTCCGAGGGTCCTGTCCGGCCTGTCCCCTGTGCTCGCCCCTCATCCCTGGCTCATCCATTCACACTGGGATAATGAGCTCCCTGCATCACTGTGCCAGCCCGAGGAGATCAGGGGATTCATTATTCTGTCACGGCTATGCTATTTTGAGTCTCCTCTCCAGCTGGTGAGGGAAAAGCACCAGAGCGCGGAGGAGGCGGCGGCACGTTCCCAGGCTGGCGGGGGAGTCCTGCGTCCCCAGGTGCTGGAACGCTCCCTCTTCCACACGAAGGCCGGGGCGGATCGCATGGCCCCAAATTAATTTCTCATATCAGGAGTTCCGTCTCCAGTCTCCTCGCTTGGGAACTTCTGGCCACCTGGTTGGGGAAACTGGCACAGCGGCAAAGTAAAGAAACCCTTCCCCGAGAAGCCTCCTGGGGCAGGCTGAGAGCGCCTTCCCTTCTCCCCGGGGCCTAGTGTGAACTCAAAGCTGCTACCGGGCTGGGCTCTTCCATGTGGCTGGCTTTCGGATGTCTCCAACGGGTCCTGCCCCTTTGCCAGCTACACTCGAGGCTGAATTTGTGACCATTTTCAAAGACACAAAAGAAGAAAACTGCATTCGCTGGCATTTTGATGGCTCGGCAGAGTTGGCGAGGTGTCGCCTCAGACCCGGACACTCAGAAGTGTAGGCGATTCTTTCATTAGCGGGGAAGGTGTGTCTGCCAGTCACCCACCTGAGGTTGGAGAGGGCTGTCGATTCTTGGACTGGGGAGCCGGGCTAGAGCCTTCTGTTCACGTGGCACGATGCCCTGCTCCCTTCTGATGGCTTTGGACGCCAAAGACTTGGATGGGATCCTTGGAAGTCACCTTGGAAAGGAAGTTCAGGTGTTGATCGGCGGAGCACAGAAAGAGAGTGCAGCCACTGGGGCCAGAACATCCTTGTTCGACGTCCCTGGCAGAAGGAAACCCCTCCCACAGACACAGGGGGCTCTTGGCCGGAGAACCTTGGGAATAACAATGCTTCCAGCCCAGTGCCCTCAGCTGTTGTCCTGTGGAGACTCACAGGGGCTGCAGCCACTCAAAAGGCCGGGAAAGAAGGTTCTGGTCACAAGTTCCTGGCCCTGTCCAAGGATTCAGTGTCAAAAAGTGATATGACAGTAGTAATGATGGAAACATCATTAGAGAAGAGATATTAAAATAGACTTTGTCACTGAAGCCTAGGATCGTGGGAGCTTTCCATCAGAACTGAAGTTGAAACATTTTCAGTGTGTTGTCCCCCCTTTGGAATAGGAGCTTTGAGAGAGCAGGGCTTCTGACTTGCTATTTGCATCTCCAGAGATTATTAGCACAGTGTTGTGCATGTAGTGAGTGCTTAATTCTTGTTCCATCCATCCATCCATCCATCCATCCATCCATCCATCCATCCATCCATTCATTGACTCACGCTGCTTCACTCAGAGTTTACTTTGGTAATTCCCCAGAGTATGTGTCATGTCAATGGCTTTACAGATGAGGGCAAAAGAACCCCCTCCCCACTCCTATATAGTGCTCTGGACTGGTAGGGAGACAGATTGGGCATAGGTGGGTGCCATCAGGTAGGCAGATGGATATATGAGAGGGGGGAATGAGAGAGATAGAGTGAAAGAATAAGAGACAGAATGAGAGAAAGAAACAGAGAGGGAATGAGAGAAAAGAGAATAAGAGGATGAGAGAGAAAAAGAGAATAAGATGAGAGAGAATGAGAGAAAAAGAAAGAATGAGAAAGAGAATGTGAGAGACAGAGAGCATGAAAAAGAATGAGAGAAAATGAGCGATAGAAAGAAAAAGAGAAAATAAGGAGAGAGGGAAATGAGAAAGAGAGAAAAAGATAATGAGAGAATGAAAGAATGAGAGAGACAGAGAATGAGAGGAAACAGAGAGGGAATAAGAAAGAGAGAAAGAGAGACATTAAGAAAGAGAGAATGGAGAGAGAGAGAGAGAGAGAGAGAGAGAGAGAGAGAGAGAGAGAGAGAGAGATGAGCCACAGAGAGGGATGACAGAGACAGCCAGCCAAAGTGATCAGACTTAGTGCCCCCTTCATTTTGATTCAGGGAAAATGTAAAACCACAGAAAGATTTCATAAGCAAACGATTTCTTTTTCTTCTCCCTAGGGTTCTGCTTTTCCTCTGGGTCCTAAAGTCCTCCATCTAAGTTCTCCAGTCTCAATTCCATCCTGTAGTTTTGGCTTCTTGTAAGGGAACTGAATTTGGGGTGCCCCCTTACCTTTCCAGGGACTTAGGCTTTCACTCCATAGTGCCTTTGAAAGATTTTGAGTATTGACTCAAGAAAACCCTCTCTGGACTTCTGGGCCAGCAATTCCACTTTGCATTCAGGTCAACACTATGGGAATAACAAAGCCAGGTCTGGCTGCCTCCTAGCACAGCTTACACCTTGTCCCAGCACTGGCCACCACATGTACCATCTTCTCTTTCCATGAAGTTGCAGGCCCCCAGAAATTCCCCTGCCCTGAAAGGGATCCGGATCCCAGAGCTCCTGGACATGGGGGTAAAAGGCAGTGTCCCTCTCTTCTGCTGCGAGGCTAGCCCTGTTCAGGAGCTCATCCCCCCTCTCTAGGATCAGCATGCTCAAGGATTGATCTTCTTGAGCCATGTAAGTGAGCACTGTCTGCTTAAGCATGCTTTTACCACAAGACAGCTGGCAAAAATTATATTTCGGGAGGAAAAGAACACAATGATGTGTATCACACACACACACACACACACACACACACACACTCCTTCTGTGATCTCAATAACCCTTGGAATGAATGATAGAAAGGTGGAAGCCATCTTTCAGTTTTCTCTTCTAGGAAAATATGAGGAAGTCCTCCCTCCCTAGAGTCTGATCCACCCAAGCTAAGCTCGATGAATCCTAAGGAATAACCCTGCTTTGTCAAACACTCCAGAAAGAAGGCAGTTCCTCCAACAGTCCTTCAAAGAGCTCTGTGACCTTTGTCAACTAAGTTATGTCCAAAAATGAGTCATTTTCCTGTGAACTCCTTAGCAGCCCTGCCACTGCCCCAATCTTTCTGGTCCTCCCTCTTCACAGATCAATCATGGACAATACTCCTGCTGCAGAGACTAGACTGGGTAAGGACATGGAGCGCTCCTCTTCTCTTTTAGACTTATTCCAAGGTCATAATCCATCACACAGAGGCTAGAGCCCTGGCTTGAGGCTTGTAAGGGCTTTCTAACTTAGCTTTGTGCCTCACCTCTGGGTCCTTGGACAAACAGATCCCTTCCCCTCCCTGAATCTTGTTGCCTCACTTGTAGAGGTTGGCCAAGACGGAGTAGATGGAAAAATCTCTTCCAGTTCTAAATCTATGATTCCCCAATCCTAAAACCTGAGGAGGAGGAGGGGCAAGGAAGAAGTGAAATCTTCAATTTCCAATCTTTTCTGTCATTTAGGAACAATAAAGCAACACGCCTTTATTAGGTACCTACTTTGTACAGAGATGTGCTGAGTGCTTGGGACAGAGACAAAAGGGATGGTCTCCATCCTCAAGAAGCTTATATTCAACTAGGGAACATATCCTGTCCACCTCTGTGCCAACCATTCTCTCCACCCTGTCCAGTGTGGTCTCTGAAGGTCCTAGGAGCATCCTCAGTGACTTCCAGCCTTGCTTCAGGGCTGCATCCCAGATTGCTTCTGTGGGAGCCCAGCAGCAAGAAGGACACGGCACAACTCAGCAATCTATGGCCAATAGGCTTTTCCCATTAGAGAAGGCTATCTCAGGTAGAAGCTGGGGACTTCTCCAAAGCCACTGGGCATTTTCTTTACTACAATCATCCCCCAGTAACTACCAGTCTTTGGCATTCTGACTCTCACATGACTGCATGCTTAATTAAGACCAGCTTGGAATAACCTGACCCGGTATCTGGCTTGTTCTTGTGAAGCTATTTGGAGACTCCCTCTTTCTCAGAGCTAAGTTCCAGCAAGCAGGCCGTCCCCCAAACTTGGCATAACAACAATCCTTTGCACTTTGGATGATCTCACCTTCTGACAAAGTGTATTGCTTTGGCCGGCATCAGGTGTTCATGGAAGGATTTAACTGTTTAAATTTGCTGGGACTCCCCCTATTTTCTAGGGATTTGAGAACTCTTCATCATGTGTCTTGACACACTCACAATCCCTTATTTGTAACTGCCAAGTGAACCGAGCCAGGTACTGGAGACCTGTTCCCACCACATTAACTCTGGTTCTGTACCCCACTGAATGATCACAAAAGTCAACTTAAAGACCGTTCCATGGGACCCAAAAAGGCCGATCTTATCACAAGATATGAAAGCTATCGGAACTGCTACTTAAGGCCCAAGAATGACTGTGCTGTGGTGCAGCACCTTTTATGTGTATAAGCCCTGCTTGTGCCCCAGTGCGTTAAATCCTCCTTCTTTGTCTAAGATGCTTTGTCTAAGTGAACTTGGGTTGCTAAGAAACACAGAAGATTCAAGAACCCAGGGGTCAGCATTTTCATTTCTCTTTGCTACTGCTGAAAATCTTTCTTTATAAATATGAGTTACCAAAAAATGTCAAGAAAGGCCCAAGGTCGTCTTCTTTTGATTTCTTTAAGAACTTTGCGTGTTCCATTGTAATCAAGAAAACCTTTCCTGCCACACAGCAATCTGTCCTTTAATCATACAAAGAAACAGGAGAAGAATCAAGAAGGTTAGATTCTCCCCCTCTCTACCCCTACATACTTTAATATAATGCTAGGAAGCTCAAGTCTGGGTGGATTGTGTGGAAACCCCCCCCCCCATGATGGGCTATGCAAGATGTTCATTCTGTGGTTCTGGGTGGGGAAATGTGATTTATGTGAGTCTGTGAATCTGTGGGCTCCTTCCTTTCTAGAGAGCCTTCCCCTTTGAACTCAGACTGACTACTAACCTTGGAGGAGCTGGCTCTGCTCCCACCTACCATGGCCATAATCCAAACCCTAAAGCTTCATTGAAGGGAGTCAGACTGCCCAGCTATTGGACTAGAGGAGGAGGAACTGAGAAATTGGGATAGACTCATCCCGAATTTACCTGAAGTAACCAATCCAGAGAATGTACATTAGCCTAAGAGGGGACCTGAAGTTGAAGAGAGCCTTTGAGTGGAGATTCAGCCTGTGGGGTCCCAGCTAAGGATGAGGAAAGCAGGAAAAGCCCAGGGGAAATCTGGCTATGGTTTGTGAATGATCTGGAAAGCTCTCCATAGGCTAAGGGTGTTTGGGCTCTGGAGGTTTTGTGTTAGAAAAACTTTACCTTTAGAATCAAGCACTTCCTTCTCAAAACATGACACCATTTTCTGCTCTAAATATGTGATAAATATTTCTGTCCACACCTGTCCTTTTCTTCATCCTTTGATCTCTTTGTGGTAAAGTCCTACTCGTGTTCTCACTGGGTCGGAAGGTTTGCATGGTTCCTTTTGGGGTATAACTCCAAAGTTGCTTCTCAGACTGGCTACCCTGATCTTTTTTTCCAAATAAACTTCTGACTGGTTACACATTCCCCATTTTTGCATCTCCATCTGGCATCTAGAACAGTGTTTGCCCAGATTGGGCTCTCTGTAACTCTTTGTAGGGCAGAACTCCATTGGAATTCAAAGAGCCTCAAATGTGGAGGCCAGAAGGGCCCTTGTTCCCTTCTAGCCCCTTGGGGGATGCTCTTTGTTATCTCTATATCTGAAAAAAAAGCCTGAAATTTTGCTTCACAGGAAAAAAGAGGCCATTGATTTATTTAATTCTGCTCATTTAATTGTGAGCAGAAGGACCAGTTGAACCTAACTCATGGGCCAGGGAGGCTGAGTTATCCATGTTGTCATCAGATGTAGCAGATATAATAATCCCACAGGATTAGCAATTGCTGGACTCCACTTCCCCCTCAAAAAAAATTCTCAGATTGAGAGCCTGTTATTGGAATACACACATAGACATGCATGTATCTCTATCTCTATCTATCTATCTTTTATTTTTGGTAACTGAGATTAAGTGATTTGCCTAGGGTCACACAGGTAATGAGTATTAAGTGTCTGAAATAAAATTTGAATTTAGGTCTTCCTGATTTCAGCACCTGTACTCTATCCACTTTGCTATATATCTGTCTTTATCTATCTATCTATCTATCTATCTATCTATCTATCTATCTATCTATCTATCTATCTCTATTTATGTATCTAAATATCCATTCATCTATCTGTCTATCTGTCTATCTATCTATCTATCTATCTATCTATCTATCTATCTATCTATCCAAACATCCATCCATCCATCTATCCATCCATCCATCCATCCATCTATCCATCCATCCATCCATCCATCTATCTATCTATCTATCTATCAAGTTTCCTGCCTCTCTAGGGTAATAGGATCTAGTCTGATCCATGACCCTCACTCTCTTTGTTGTTTGAGGAGTAAACTTCTCATCTCTGTTCACAGGGAAGGAGAATAATGTAGTCAGAGACGGGAGGCCTGGAATAATTGTCTGTCAGGGACAAACGCTTTAAAGCTAGTTACATGGGCCTGGTCTGAGGCCCAAATATTCTGACTTATGGAGAGCACAGAAAACTCCCCGTACATCCCCATCTGTGAACCCATTCCTGTTTTCCAGCTGGAACCCCATGGATTCCACAGCAGTTTCCAATGGGAAAGTGGGGAGAGCAGGAAGCCGGGCAATCAGGTCAGTTCTCAGACAGTGGAGCTGCCAAAAACGCATCTGCTTTGTTCCTATAATGACAGATGAAAGGAATTAATTTATCCGTGTAAGAAGTGCATGCTGATGATAAGACCTGAAATAAACAGTGGCCTACAACTGTGAAATGCCCTGAAACTGCTCCTCAGTGACAAATCGCTGCGGAGGAACCGAACGGCTTCCACAGCCACGGCACCGATGGAAGCCATTGGTCCGGTTTGGAGAGACAGGATGGCATGATTTGAGCGCTGTTTGCTGAGCTGGCATTTACCAATCTCTGATAATGGAGCGGATCTGAGTCAATAAAGGCTAAGCCCCGAAATGGAAGGCAATAAAGGCAGAAAGATCCTGAACTTCATGGAAACAAGCTACAGGGATCCTGGCATAGAGAAGGGTCTGTTGGGAGACTGGCTATGATGAGTGGGAGCACACAGGGAAGAACGGGAGAAGAATTAGTCAAACACTAACAATGTACCAAAGAAGACCAGCTTGAAAGAGGGTGTTTGGGATGAGAAGAGTCCTCCGTGAACATGTGCATCAGATTGCACAAATGTGCCATCTCTGCTCCTAGAGACCTAGGACCCCTGAAAGCTCCAGTACATGCCTCCAGCACCAGGCTCCTGAGGGAACAGGGAACACATTTTCCATCTGTCCTGATAAAGATGAGCCAGGAGCACCGGACAGAGGGGATTGCCTCTTAAAGACAACCACATATCCATGGAGGAACACGAGACCCTTATAAAATCTACACGAAAAGTAATACTTAATAAAAATTCTGACCATTTTGCACCCTAATTAGTTCTTAGAACAGGGCAGAGATTTTCTGCTTCTTTTAAAGCTTGTGTACTTCTATCAGCTTCCCACTGGGAAGACCTGGGGAAAGAACTTTTTTAAAAGAAAGAGAAAAGGCAACATCTCCCTTGGTAACCCATTTCCCATTTCTCCAGCTCTGTAAGACATGCTGACTTCTTTTCTCACAAACCTGGGCCAGCTCTGGCCTTAGTTCTGCATCAGAGCTGACCCAGCTTGTCCCAAGCTGATCCTTAAGGGCTGATCATGAGCACTGACACTCTGCAGCACATCCCTTGAGAAAGGTTTTCCAATAGAGCATCGATGTACCAGATCCTGGGCTGGGCCCTGAAGGCAGGTGCAGATTATTCTCATAAAGATAGATAGAAACTTTTATAGGAGAGGGCCTGAGCCTCAATATCCTTTGTATAGCAAACTCCCTCTGCTAATGCAGATCAGTCCCTTGTCTGTCATTTGTTGTCACAGGTAGTCATCGTCCTAGAACCCTGGCAGGCAGAGGGATTTGCCCAGAGTCACACACACAGCCAGGATGTTTTAAAGGCACATGTGGAAGCCAGGTCTCTTTCTCACAGCCTTGGTCTTGAATGGTGGTGCTTTCTGAAGGGCTAGCATCCCTGTGAAACTGCTGAGGAAAGTGTGGTTCCCAGGGGTTGTTTGGGGGCCAGGATCATGTATGATATTAAATCAAGCATACCATCAACCCTGAGGCAGGCTTTGAACCTGGCCCTCTGGGTGCAGCATCACTCCCTCCCCTGGTGGAGACCCAGTATCTTCCTAAAGAGCCTGGGCTCCCCAAGGTAGAGGCGGCTCCCTGCCATGGGAGAGGTTCTGTCTCCTGTTGCCCACTCTTCTTCCCAGGCACTGCCACATCTTCCTTCTCACCCACCCTGGTACAAGAGCCTGTGAAGTTTCTTAGGCAAAGATGCACTTCTAATGGTCTCCAGCCTTTTTGTACCCTTTTCTCGCCTTCGCTCTTTGCCCTTCCTCCAGGTTGCTCCAACAGGGTGGTCTTCTCCCCTCATCTCTCCAGGAGAGCGCTGCTCATTGGGGGTTCAGCCTCCCAAACATTTCTAATAAATATGGTTAGAGATGATTGGATTGACTCCGACCCCCTGAAAAAGTGCTGCATTTCATTTTCCTAAATTTAACCAGGACATCCCAAGCTACATTTAGATTTGCAGAGTTTTTTTCCTTAATTGCCCTGGATTTCAGGGAATGACAAAAGCTGCAGAGCAAAACACAAAAGACCGGGGAAAAGAAATACTTCCTGGCCCCAATGATGTTACAAACACTGGAACCAAATTTGGTTAAGATGGAAACAGGAAAGGTCAGAGAAGATCATAATATACTCTAGCAATGATCTAAAAAAGAGTACAGATCCAATAAAGATCAAAAAATCAAAATATAAATATAAATAAATAAATATAAAATATAAATAAGTGCCTTGACCTCACCAAAAAAATAGCTGTATACTAAGAGTGCATAAGGAAATAGTCTTACAGAAAAGCCAGAATGAGTTCAGGTGCCTAAGCGTGAAATAAAAAGTAGTATTCAGAACAGGGAAAGTCTGTCTGTCTCTGTCTCTGTCTGTCTTTATCCCTTCCTCTCCTCTCCCTCAGTGTGTCTCTGTCTCTATCTCTGTCTCTCTCTTCTCAAGAAATGGAAGGGGGAAGAATGACTCCTGCAGTCGTATGAAGACTAGAGTGACCTGGTGGAGATGGAAGCCCTCTGAAGCGCTCTGGAGAAGTACAACCAATTTCAGCACAAATATCAGAGACATTGAGGCTTGTCTGATCTCTGAGAACAGACAAACCATGAAACGTGGAAGTCAACAGCATAAGCCCAGGTCACTGAAGTCAAAATCAAACAGGATCTGACCATATAATATAAGAATGCAGGAGAGGGAAGAGCCGGCCCTTACACAAAAATTCAAATCAGGGACAGAAGTCTTAAAAAGATAAATACCAAAAGAAATACTCAAACAGGATAGAACTATTGTGGCTCAGGAGACACCTGGAAGATGAACCCCAAAGAAGAAAGTAACTCCATAGCAACTCCAAGCAGAAAGTCAGAGGAGAAACCCATCTTGGCCAATGACTTCAGTAGTACCTGCAAGAAAAAGCAATAAATGATTAATGAAATAAGAGCTCTGGAGGAAAGAATTGGAAGAAGAATGCTTGGTTTGGAACTTGGTGATGAAAAATTGTATCTAAGTGACAGAATTGATGAAACCTAGAAATGATCAAATATAACTCAGCTATTATATGAGAAAACAAGAGCTATTAGAACAAAATTCAATGACTGAAAAAATAAAGGAAAATATGAAATAACAAAAACAACCTTCCAAGAAAAGGCATCAAGGAAAAATAGCTTGAGAATCATCGAATTTTCTGAAAACTATAACCAAACCTCAATGTGGGTGCCAGGAAACATAAGTAGAAAGTACTCCAATTTACTAGAAGCATTAGATAAGATGAAAAGAGAAAGAGTCCCCAAGAAAATTTCCAAAAGAAACTCATAATGAGAGATCCAAGAATGGAAACCAAAACACATACAATATGAAACTGGGAGAAAAGAATTCAAGTTTCAAGAAACGACAGTGAGGATAATGTAAGAACTGATTGCAAATATTATTAAAGGGAGAAAATCTTTGGATTAAATCTTTCAAAAGGGAAACAGACAAAGGTTTATAGTAAAGAAAGCCTTACTTTATGAGAATAACTATAAGCATAGACAGAAACAAAAATTGACCTTAGATTGAATACTGCTGTCTACAAATACACCCATGTCTCCTGCACTCTCCAAAAACTCCTCAAACCCAACCTTTCTGTCAACTCACCTGCCATATCTTTTCTGAGTTTTGGGACTGGAGGCTTCCAGAAAGCTTTCTACAATGGTTCTTCCACCTTCTCTTCTCTTACTTTCCTCTTAACTTCTTATGATCTCTTTTCTGATGTTTTTCCTCACAAATTATTTTCTCCAAAGTTACCATCGATCTCTTAATTGTCAGATACAATGGCTTTTTCTTAATCCTTGTTCTGTATGATGTTTCTTATTTTTGACACTGCTGATCACCTTTTCCTTGATAATCTCTTTTGTTAGTGAGCAGACCCAAGAGAACATTGCACACACTAACAAGATAATGTGCTGGTTAACTGTGATGGACTTGGCTCTTTTCAACAATGAGGTGATTCAAGACATTTCCAATAGTTTTGTGATGGAAAGTGCCATCCACATCCAGAGAGAGAGAATTATGGAGACTGAATGTCGATTAAAGCATAGTGTTTTCACTTTGTTGTTGTTGTTTTTTGTTTGCTTGTCTTTTTTATTTCTTGTTTTCCCCCTTTTGAGCTGATTTTTCTTGTGCAGCATGACAAATATAGAAATACGTAGAAGAATTGCACATGTTTAACATTTTTCAGATTGCTTGCTATCCTGGGAAGGGGGGAGAAGGAGAGAGAGGGTAAAATTTTTAATAAAAGATTTTTCAAAGGTGAATATTGAAATTTATTTTTGCATGTATCTGGAAAAATAAAATACTATTAAATTGTTTTGAAGGATAATTTCTTCTATCCAGGTTTTGGGGGCACCCCTCTCTCCTGCTTTTTCCCTCCTACATATCTGTTCTGTCTTCCTCAGTCCCTTTTGCTGGATCTTCATCCTGGTCATATCCACTAACCATGAGTGTTTTACAGGGCTTTATGTTCAGTCCTCTCCTCTTTTCAGTACTATTTCCCTTGGTGATATCATCAGCTCCCATGTATACCTTCCTATCTTGATGATTCTTAAATCTACTTGCCCAAGCCTAAACTTTTTCTGACTTCCAGTTTCCCATCTCCAACCTTTCAAAGAGCTCGCATTACATGCTCAGTGGGCATGTTAAACTCGACATGCCCAAAACAGAAATCAGTTTCTTTCCTTCAAAGGCTTTCCCCTTCCGAATGTCCCTATTACTGTAGAGAGCACCACATGTTCCCTCCAAGTCCTTGACTCAATTTCCCTTCTATGTGATCCCTTCTTTTCCCTGACACGGCCACCATTCTGGCACCGTTCCTCATCACCTCACATCACCAGGACTAACCTGCTGATGGGTCTGCTTGCCTCAGTTCTTCCCCCACTCCAATCCATCCTTCATTCAGCCATTAATGTGAGTTTTCCAAAGTGCAGGTCCTATTATATCACTCACACTCAACTCAACAAATTCAAGTAGCTTCTTTTCATTTCCAGGGTCAAGTGCAGAATCCTCTGGCATTGAAAAGCCTCCATCACGTAGTTCCCTTCTCCTTTCTAGCCATCTTATGCTTTATAGCCCTCCATAGGCTCTTAAATCCAGTTTCACTGGCCTCCTTTCTTTTTGACAAACAAGACTATCCATCTCTTGGCTCCAAGCATTTTCTCTGGCTAATCTTCTTACCTAGAATGCTTTCTCTCCTTTTCTCTGCCTTCCCCTGTCCCTGACTTCCTTTAAGTCTCCACTTGTCCTGGAAGCCTTCCCCAACCCTTCCTTTTGTGCCTCCCCTCTGCTAACTGATTCTTCTTTCTCCTGAATGCAGCTTATTTTATGTATGTTTGTTTGCATAATGTCTCCACGTTAGATTGCAAGTTCTTTGAGGGCAAGGACTGACTTTTGCTTCTTTTTCCCATCCCTCAGTGCTTAGCACAGTGTCTGGCTCATGAAGGGTACTTAAAAAATGTTTATCGATTGCCTATATTGACCCCTCCCTATTTTTTACTCTGCTTCCAGGTCCAATCTGGGCAGCTTGGTGACATGGTAGTTAGACTGTGAAGTCTGGAGTCAGGAAGTCCTGAATTCAAATCCGACCTCAGAGACAAGTCACTTCATCCTCTTGGTCTTAGTTCCTCATCTGTGAAACGATCTGGAGAAAGAAAGTGGTCGACCACTGCCAAGATAACCCCACACCGCATCATGTAGAGTCACCCATAAACAACATATCCAGGCTGTCACCAAGGACCATCCATTTCACATTTGAAACCTCTCGAGTACATCCCCTTCTCTCTTTGGACTCTGTCACCATCTTTCTTCAGACCCTCCCCTTCTCATGCCCAGCCCACTACAAGAGTCTGTTCTGATGGACTTGATGCCTTGTGGCTCTCCCCATTCCACTCCAACCTTTATTCAGCTGCTAAAGGGATTTTCTCAAAGCATAAGCCATGTTATCCCCTCCTCAATACACTCCAGTGACTGCCTCCCACCTCCAAAATCCACTATAAAATGCTCTGCCATTCAAATCCCCTTCCTCCACCTTTCCAATTTTCTTTCACCCCAAAATGCTCTCTTCCATCCAATGACTTGCTGTTCCTCAAACAATCCGCTCCACCTTCTGACCCCAGGCATAGCCTGTGGCTATCTCATGCATGAGATGTCCTTCCTCATCTTCACAAGCTGACTTTTTTCAAGTCCCACCCTTTCTGTAGGATGCCTTCTCAGTCCCTAATATTCCTCACACTTTCTCTGGGCTGATTATTTTCTATTGATCCTGTATATAGGTTGTTCGTCCTTAATTGCTTGAATGTTTCTCTCCCATTAGATCAGATCCTTGAGAGCAGGAAATGTCTTTTACCTTTCTTTGTATCCCCATTGCTTGGGACATAATAGATGCTTAATAAATGATGATTGACTTAACAGACTCACTGCCAAACATTTCTAAGGAAAAGGCCACAGTTGAGTAAAAATTTTGAATTGCAAATAGAGAAGTCAAGAGAAAATTAGAAAGGTAATACCCTTGAGTAATTAGAAGGGGTAAAGTTACATATTATGAAATTACATAAATTCTAATAGAGGGAGAAGATAAAAGTGTCCCTTCAAAATCTGAATAACTTAACTTCAAGGGTTCTTGGGCGGGGGGGGGGGGGGGAATTGCACAGTAGGAGAAGAAGATCGAATAAAGAAAATTTGTTCTGTTTTGATGGTCCTAAGAGAGGTAAAATGTGGGTGGATGACATCTCTTAGAGGTCATTACTGTTAATTATAATTTTTTCTCTTTTGTCACCTTTTTTTTGCTAAAGAGAGGGTTGACAATATGCATGCAGGATAAATTAAATTTAATCTCAGAGGAAAGGAACTAACAATATAGGACACTGGGAAAGCATCACTGTGGGAGTAAGCTTTTGGCTAAGAACTGCAGAAAGTAGAATTGAGGAGGTAGAACATTTTAAGCATGTAGAGTAGACAATTAAAATGCGTCTCATCAGGAAGTGGAGGACATGCAAGGAACACCAGGGAAGCCCTTATCACTGGATTGAAGAGTGCTATGGAGGAGAGTAAGATGTAAGAGAACTGGAAAGATAGGAAAGAGCCAGGTTACAAAAAGGCTTTAAAAGTTAAACCATGAATTTTATATTTGATTCTGAAGATGATAGGGAGCCACTGGGGTTTATTTAGTAAGGAGTTGGAGTGACACAGCTGGTCTTTAACAATTTAAAAAAACCTAAAACATATAAAATAAGAAAAAATACAGTAATAGAAAACCTAAAACTCAAAGATGGTATCAACAATTTTTTAAAATGAACTCATATTTAAATTAGGTTTTTTAAACCAATAAAAAATAAAATGTTAACTAATCTGAATAAGAAGAATGAGGAAAACATAATTACTAATATCAAAATGAGTATTCACAACAAATAAAGAGGAAATGAAAGAATTTATTGGAAATGATTTGTCCAATTATATGCAAATATAACTGACAACTTTTTTATTTTCAAACCACATGCGTAGATAGATTTCAATATTCACCCTTGCAAACTTGTGTTCCAAATTGTTTTTCTCTCTCCTTTCCCCGACCCCCTCTCCAAGATGTCAAGTAATCAAATATATGTTAAACATGTGCAATTCTTCTATATATATTTCCACAATTATCATGCTGCACAAATAAAAATAAGATCAAAAAGGAAAAAATGAGAAAAAAAACAAAATGCAAACAAACAACAGCAACAACAACAAAAAAATGAAAATACTATGTTGTGATCCACAGTCAATCCCTACAATCCATTCTGTGACTGCAAATAGCTCTCTCCATCACAACACCACTGGAATTGTCCTGAATCACCTCACTCTTGAAACAAGGTCCATCAGAATTGATCATTATATAATCTTGTTGCTGCTGTATACAATGTTCTATTGTTTCTATTCACTTCACTTAGAATTAGTTCACATAAATATCTCCAGGCCTTTCTGAAATCATCCTGCTGATCATATAACCGATAACCTAAATAAATATATTTACAAATATACACATAGAATAGCAGAAAAAATAATAGAAATTCAAGTGGACAAATCTCAGACAAATAAACGAGAAGAAATACAAGAACTATATAGATTGACAAATAAGTCATTAATTTTTCAATTAGTTGTTTCAAAGAAAATTTATTCCAAAATCATATATACTATTAAAAAATAGAAACAAAAGAAAGGAACCTACCAGATCCCTATAAAGCAAATGTGGTCTTGATCGCTAATTCAGGGACAGACAAAACAGTGAAAGAAAATGGTAAAAGAATATCCTTAATAAATATTGATTTTAGAAATTGAATAAAATATGAGCAAAGATGCTATCTCAGCCTATAAAAATACACTATTACTGGATTGCATATTTATTCAGAATGTAAGATGAGTTTGATATTAGGAAAATAGAAATAAAATAGGTCAGAATAGTAATAAAAGCCATAGAATCACAAGATTATCTTAATAAATGTATTACAAGATGATGAAAAAAACATACTTTTCTGTTAAAATATTAAAAGCCACAGTAAATTTTTTTCTTTAATATGAAAAATAATATTTCCTTAAAACCAAGAGACAGTGTTGCTTCTTAACATATTAGAGGTCTTTGCAGTAAAATCTAGGGTAAAAGAAATATGTTTAGTATTCCCATTATTATTTGATTTAGTTTCAGAAATGGTAGCTAGAGCATGAGGGCGAGGTGGGTTAATAAACCTACAAAGGTTTATTAAGTACTAACTCGTTGCCAGTACTGAATTAAGCATTGAGGAGAAATGGCTCTTTTCCTCAAGAAACTTTACATTCAAATGGGATTGGGAGATGGAATTAAGCAGCAGGAGAACCAAAAGAGGGAAATGTCTGGAGAGGCAGAAAGTCTATAAAATAGATGGGGGGGAGAGAATAAGCATATATAGAGTACCTTCTGTGTACTGGGCATTGTACTAAGTACTTTGCAAATATTATTTCATTTAATTCTTAAAATAATCCTATAAGGTAGGTACTTTTATTTTTCTCATTTTACAGTTGAGGAAACTGAGGCAGACTTGCCTGAGATCACAAGACTAGAAAGTGTCTGAGGCCAGATTTGAACTCTGGTCTTCTTGATCCCAGACCCAGCACTCTGTCCGCTACGTCACCTACCTGTCATAACAAAGGGCATGGAACACGGTGAGCCTGGTTCTCTCCCCAAAAGGAAGTCCCAGGAAGAACTCGCCAGTGGGAGAAAGAGGCTGGGCGGCTGAGGAGTCCTCCTGCTGGAAAGTGCTTAAGACTGGATTGGTACTCAAGTTTTTCACTTAGCTGCCTCCCGATACAAAATACAGAGAGAAATAAAGTGAAATAACAGAAATCACCATTCTTCCCAAATATTGCCAGCAAACCTCAGGAGGAAGAGCTCGATGATTTCTGTTGGACATAACTTCAGAATGGAGAATATTCTTGAGAGTCTATTTACCAAACCAAAGAGCAAGTCTATGAATTGCTATAAACCATCCCGTACAGAAAGCAAAACAGACCTGAAGGGTTAGGGATGCATAGATTGCTCATAGTGAGACCAGGGGACTGCCAGGAAGCCACCATTATCACCTGAGTGCATTTGCTTGTTCAGCTACCAAAAAGTTATATTCCAGAACTCAGAAAAGAGCAAGCTACTTTAGGTGAAGGAGGTGGGGACTGAGAATGTCAAGGGCAATAACTTTAAAACAATTAGGAAATAAGGGAACCCAGCAAAACCAGACCTCCCTTAGTGCCACCCAGCAGTGACGATCAGAATTAGAAGGCACGAGTTTAAAAATACCCAGTTGGTCAGTGGAACAGATTAAGTACAAGAGACCAGAAACAAATGGGTCCAACCAGCCCCAAGACCCCACCTCCTGTGGCGAGGACTCAGTGCTTATTGAGAATAGCACTCTGGTAATAATTTGGTTTAGAGCACCATCTCATACAGTAAACTCCCATTGGATAAATAGCCTGGATATAGAAGGTCACATCAAAGGCAAGTCAAAGGAACAGAAAAGGCTCTATTGTTCTCCCTGATAGAGAAGGGAAGTATTCTTATTCTTAAGCTTGCACAAGATAGAAGCACAGAGAATCAGATGAACAAGTCTGAATACATAAAATAGAAAGACTTTTGCACAAACAAGATAAACGCAGGTAAGGTTAGAGAGGAAATTGCTAACTTGGGGAAAATATTTGCTGCAAACTTCTCTGATAAAGGTCTGACATAGAAGATACAGAATAAATTGATGGAACTACAGAAGAACAAGGGTAATTCCCTAAAAAAAGTCAGTTCTCAAGGGCAGAAAGGCAAGCTATCAATCATATACAAGCAAATGTTTGAAACACTAATAACAATCATAGAAATGCTAATTAAAACAATCCTGAGGTTTTGTTGCACATCTACCAAGTTGCCAAAGGTGATTAAAAAAAAAGAAAAAAAATGTCAATTTAAGAGGGAATGTTGGACAAGCACAATCATACACTATTGGTTGAGCTGTAAGTTGGTGTGGCCAGCAATAAGACTATACGATGATCAATTCTGATAGACATGGTTCTCTTCAACAATGAGGTGATTCAAACCAGTTCTTATTGTTCAGCAATGAAGATAGTCAAATACATCCAGAGAGAGGCCTGAGGAACTTAGTGTGGACCACAATATTTTAATGCTTTCTGTGAATGTTTGCTTGCATTTTGTTTTCCTTCTTAGGTTGTTTATTTTCTCTTTCTAGATCTGATTTTTCTTGTGCAGCATGACTAGTATAGTATAGTATAGTATAGACATGTATACATATATTGGATTTATCATGTTTTAACATATATAACATGTATTAGACTACTTGCCATTATTCTCCATGTACAGCTTTCCCTCTTTCTTTGAGCTCAGTAGTGTTTAGGCCAAGTAATGGTATTAGTGGGCCCATGGGTACATTTAGACATTTGGGAGGCAAAGGTCTACTTCCAAATTGCTTTCTAGAATGGCCACACAAACTTATTTGTTTGTTTGTTTGTTTTTACTTTTATTAAAGCTTTTTATTTATAGAACATATGAGTAATTTTTCTCCATTTACCTTTACAAAATTTTCTGTTCCAAATTTTTCCCTTCTTGCCCCATTCCCTCCCCTAGGTGGCAAGTAATTTTGTTGTAGCAAAGAACTGAATCTCTGGTTTTGCTTATTTTTGGACCTCGAGTGAAAAACCTGTGGCATTTGCCTGCAGCGGGGCATTACTGCAGGCTAAGAAATGATAGAAGGAATGGATTCAGCAAACCTGGAAAGGCTCATATGAACCAATGCAGACTGAGGCGAACAGTACCTGGAGAGAGAGACACCAGCATTATAAATAGGAACGCCTTGAGGAAATGGAGAATGCTGGTCCATTCAATGAACAACCACAATTCCAGAGGCCCAAGGATGAATTTCACTGCTTCTGACTTCCTATTAGAGATATGAGGGCCTCAGGCTGCAGAGTGAGATACAGATTTCTGGAAGTGGACCATGTGAGGGTTTATATGTGCTGACTTGCTTCAATGGAGAATTATTAGTTTTGGGGGGAAGGAGTGAAATGAAAATTTATGAGATGGAGAGAAGAGGACTGGTGGTAGATCTACTACCAAAAAGGGAGAAAGAAAGGGACATCCGTGAGACACCTAAAGAAAATGCCCACAGGAACAGGAGGAGGGCAAACCACAAGATAGAAAAAGGAGACCCAGCCTTGGAGAGCCGTCCCTTGGAGCATCCCCAGGGTGGATATTTAAGAGAAGCTGAAGGAATGAGATTGGTGCTTTCACTGCAGTGTCTTTTTCTGTCTTTTGTGGGTAGACATACTCATGTTGGAGGGCTTGTGAAGGCCAGAGCTCTATTTCTTGTTACTAAAACAATCCAAGAAAGCCTAGGAGGTCTCCCTATTTGAAAACAGCATGGACTAAGATTGTTAGCTCTTTAAGGCAGGAAGAGAGAGAAGATGACCTTTTGAAATCTTCTCACAACACAGAATTTTACATCCCCTTTGTTAACAAGTCCCTTGCTCATGGCAAATCCTTGTCTGGTCCAAAATAACCAAAAGTCAATGCTTTCCCTCCCCTTCTCTGACTCATTCACCTCGTTCTTGAATACTTCCTGAATTTACACTTGCATTTAATTTGAAATATGAAAATAAATGCATCTGCCAGCCCCAAATGGAGTCAGCTTGTCTTGTTTCCCTCCGATTTGGCAGTTCCAAAAGCTTGGCTCTGGTTTTGATTTGATTTGATTTTACCTTATTGGTGGGGTCAGGGGGAGGGGAGTAGCGCCAGGGTAAGGGTTTTTTCTTTTCCTGATTGAAATGGCTTTGCTCTTGGGGAGAGTTTCTTCATGGCCCCATGCTGCCCATTGGTGAGATCCCTGCGCACTTTCCCAGAGATTGAATGTATTGGAATCAGCTCATTAGATTCCAGACTGGTGCTGAGCATAATGAGTCACTCCTAAATTAATATCGTCTGCCCCGAGCTGCTCCTGTCTAAATCACTGTAATCACGGGCATGGCTCGCACCCCTCCAAAGGGCTTCAGCCTTCCGAGGCATCCTGCCCCAGTTCGTTAGGTAATGATATAATTTATGTGCCCTGGGTCAGCAAGTGTTTTACTGCTTTAACTTGCAAGTTCCCTGACTGGGCCCAGCTAAGCAGGCACTTTGTATGCATTTGCCATTCCTTAAGAGCAAGGAAGGGGACCATGAGGGCTGTGCAGTGTGCAGGCTGCACTCGGAGCCCTCGCCATGCCTGATGATCTTATTCTTTGTTTCATCCCCAAATCAGCCTGAACAAACATCTCTGTTTCTCAGAGAGAGCTGAGTAGCAAGCAGCTGTGTTGCAGACAGAGCCTCCAGCGCCAGGTTTTGGATGAGGCACTCTGGAGAGGAACAAGTACCCAAATAAACCTCCCCAGTGCCCCCTATGATGCTTTCTTTTTATCCCCAATTCTTTTCTGGCAGTTCCTGAGGCTTGGTGAGGATTCTGGGCTGTTAAGGAACCCAAGTGTTCCTAGTTGGACCAAGACTTCCCTAGCTGGAAAAACTTCAAGGATGGTTCAACGTGAACAGTGTACCTGTCCACCAAGGGCCAGCATGGCAAGGTGCCTCTAAGTGTCCACTGTTCATCATCTAAGGTCTAGGGACCATCTGGCCAAAGCATCTCCCAAAGCCGGCCTGCACTGAGGCAGGAGCTTCTGGCACTATCCTGGTGGTAGTCACCATACCAGTGACTCTTTGAAGCCCCAAAGAGTCTCGACATCTAAGCCACTGCAGCTCTCTGAGGTTCAAAGGAGCCTTCTCCAAAGCCCAGGAAAGAACAAGATGACCCCACCACGAGAGCCCCCAGAAGCAACAGCCTGAACTGCAGCTAATCACTAAGACCAAACAATGACACACCATCGGGGGGATTTCTCGTGCCTAAGATGAGGAAATAATAAATACAAAAGAACCAGTTTCAGACCCAGGCTCAGACTTGCCTAGGCAGGACATGTGCAATAAATGTCATGGACTTATGAGGTCATGTGAGCCAAGTCAATCATTCTTTCCCCTACACTACTCTCAGAACATGGCTAGAAATAAACCTCTCAGGCTTTGCAGGCAGACAGGAAGAAAGTGACCGAGGATACATTGATCTCTTTGCAGCCAATGAATCATTCAGCAACCAATTAGGAGACTCTTAATTTACTCCCAGAGCAAGATAGTCACACAAAGCCCCCATGAAGTGAAGAAGAATCGCTCGTTACAATAGGTTGCAGGTGAAGGGTGTTAAATACCCAAGAGACAGACTATATTTTCTCTTTAGGGAAATATGGATCTACAGAAACCTCTTGAACAGGGCAATGATATATGACATTAGCCATATTAATTTTAGAGTTCTATGGAAGATGTATAAGGGAAGTAAGAGACTAGATACAGAGAGATTAATTAGGAGGCTAATGAAATAGTCCAGGTGAGAGGGGATGAGAGCCTGAGTGAATATAAGAATCATGAGAGTAAAGAGAACAGGCCAGGTATGAGAGGTCTGAGAAGCAGACTTTCCGTGAATTGACTCTAGCTGTACAGTGATGGAAAGGGGGATGGGGTATTAAGAATAAGAGGTTGTAAACCAACTAGAAACTTTTTTGACTGATGATGCCCTCCATGAGAGATATTTACCCAAATACAGTTGACTTTGCTACTGTTGAAAATGTGAAACAGTGACGATATTCTTACTCTAAATGTAACCTGAGAATACATAAAGGAGCTGCAACCCAACAGCGAGAAGGTTCTAACTGAAAAGAAAAATAAAGGAATTGACAGTGTGTCTTTCTGTGTCAAGAGACAATTCAAACCCCTGTTTGGGGGATCTGCCAAAGAAGAGGATAGGACCTTTAAGTTTTCTTCCGCCTTTAAATCATATCATTTTACCTTGAAGAACTCAAAATGAGCATAAGTGAAAAAACCATCATGTTGGATGGTTAACTAACATCATACAGAGACTGAAGAAGTGGAGAAAGTCATAAATAATTCAGGATGATTCTGCAGACCAACTCAACATTTACACTGTTATTAAGTGGTTCCAATGTAAAAGTAGAGAAAAGAGATAACAAGACCAAACAGTTGATAAAGTCTGCTCCAATATTAAGAAACAAAGTCCAAGACTTGTTGAGAACTCAGAAGACTTCTTTATGAATACTTTCATCCAGAAAAGAATCAGAAAACACCAAACACGTCAAGTACCAAATCATATCCTAAAAAGTTTTATTTAACCACATTGTAAATAGAGAGCTACTTAATCATAATCATAGCTAGCATTTATATAACCCCTTAAAGTTTTCAAAATGCATTACAAGTATTATCTCATACACAGAAAAACTTGAGAAGAAGATTCTATCATCAACCCTATTTTATAGATAAGGAAACTGAAGTCAATAAATATCAAGTGACCTGCCCAGTATCATATAGTTAGTAAATGTCAGAGGCCAAATTTCAATCCAGGTCGTCCTGACTCCAGGTCCAGTGCTCTATCCACTAAAGGAAGGGGATGTGAAGAGAAAAAAGCATTTATATGTTTGAGGCATGGTGATAAACACTTTTTACAAATATACCATTTGTTCTTCACAGCCCTAATATTACTTCCTTTTTACAACTGCATTTACTGAAGCAGAGTTTAAATGACTTGCCCAAGATCATACAGATATAAAATGTCTGAGTAAAGTTTGAATTCAGGTGCTTCTGATTTTAAGCTCAGTGCTCTATCTACTGAACCACCTAGTTGCCTCTTGTTAACAATAGATGAATCATTTCTTAATCATCTATTGTGGATATTCATAATGATTACTAGTTAGAACAAAGGCTTACAGCAATACCTAATTAGAAGGAAGGATATAGATGAGAAGATACTTACAAGACAACTGTAATACCTTCAATATGCTCTATTTAAAAATTGATGCCAAATTATGGGAAATGGAGAAAGGAACAGATACCAGTGATGGTCAGTACTACTTCCTGTAATTCAGGTACTATGATAAGGACTGAGGATACCAAAAAAGGTAGAAGAAAATCTCTGTCCTAAGAGTACTTATAAAGTAATCTAATAACCAGAATAACAAGAAAGCCCCAAGAGTCCAGAAACTGCCTTCACCTACATATGATTCATATAATTCAATCAATCAAAGATTGGATGAACTTCCTCAGCCATGTAGTCTAACCCAAATCTTCTCTTCTATAATGTTCCTGACAATTTTCCATCTGAAGGTCTCAAAGACAAGAAGGGCTTACCATCCTTCTACTTTGGGATATCTCTGATTATTAGAAAATCTGCCTTTATATCAAGCTCTAAGTGTCCCTGAAGTTGCTACTTCTTTTGTCCTAGTTTAGATTTGTAACCCAAATCTAATCTCTCTTTCACATGACAGCCCTTCAAATAGTGACAGCTATTATGGCCCACCTATGTATTCTATTCTCCAATACAAGTATTCTTAGTTCCTTCAACAGATATTCATTTTGTATAGTTAAGGTCCTCACTATCTTGGTCTCCATATTCTAAATTGTCAAAGTTTTCTCCCTAAGAAACATTGCCCATAACTGATTGCAGGTGTGTTCTAACCAGAGCAAAGTAAAGCAGGACAAGGATCTCTTTGCCAAACAGAGAGCTACGACAGCCAATGTTATCTCCAATTTGAACAAAGCCATTTACAAAACCCTACAGGAGAGGCTGGTGGAAAATTACGAGTAATCCTGCCTCATAAAACATCAAAGAGCAGTGGAAGCCAAAGCAAATCTTCAGATGGGTTGGCAGGAGGCCCAATGATGCCAGATCATCCCAAGAGCATTTAGGGATGAAGCTGTAAGGAATGTAACAAACAAAACAACAAGACAAAATGGAGAGGGGAACTCTAGATATTTCTGAAGAAATCTACTTTCTGTATTGGTGGCAGTTAAACCATGCATTTGGATGCTTAATTCCAGATGTTGGGGGGTGGAGGGAGAGGGAGAGGGAGAAATAGAGTCAGAGACAGAGAGACTGAGAGACACATGGGGGGAGGGGAAGGAAAGAAAAGAGAGAGAGAGAGAGAAAGAAAAAGAGAGAGAGAGAAGAGAGAGAGAGAGAGATGCTATGCATCTGTGATTTCATCATTGTGATGGGGAACATATAAAAAAATGAAAAACTGATGAAGTGAATTGAGTACAAACAAGAAAGGGTCACACTGGAGGCAATAAAATTTTGAAATAATTTTGAGAGCATTTATCCATAGATAATAGATAAATGGAAAATTATCATCAAGCTACTGAGAAAAAATATCCAACAGTATCATTATCAAATGAAGCCAATCAAGAGGACATCGACAACCACCAACACATAGTTAACAACTTCCTCATCACTGACCTACATCTGGTTTAAGATTACTCTATCAAAGTTTCAAGAGAGCATCCTGCCAGCTTTTGCAAATGGTTTTCCATCTTCCATGTTTTACACCACTTAAGAATGTAATCTCTCTGAGGTCTGATTGTTTCTGTCTCTCCTCACCTCTTCCCCATAAAATCTCTTACTTTCTTCCAGAATCAGCTCAATATTAACCTTCTACATGAAGCTTTTCCTGATTCCCCCCACAGCTAGTGTTCTTCCTCCTAAAACTATATTATACTATTCTTTTGTACATATTTTTGTGGGTGACAGTCTATTATGTCCTCCAATAGAATGTGAGTATTTGGAGAAGAAAGACTGTCCCGTTTTTGTCATTGTATCCTCAGTACTCAGTAAAAAGTCTACTCCATCATAAATAGGTACCCCATAAACATCTATTGATTGATTGAGTTTTGTCTTTGTAACCCCATTACCTAGCTTGGTGACTTGTCATGCACATTGTGAGTATTTTTAAATCTATTGAATTATCTTCAAAACGATTTTGATGACATATTTTACCATGGTTTTTATGACTGATTTTTTTATCCATTTCTTGATCACTGGGTATTCCATTAGGTTGTATTTTGTTTCATAAAGAGTTGGACATTTGTTTCTGCCATTAACTTTCTTGATGTCTATGTCCAATAGTGGGGTAGCTGAATATGAGTATGTTTATGAGTATTTAGTAGTTTATGAGTATGAATAATTTAGTCATCTTTTTTGTATGATTCTACAACTGATATACAGAGAGGTCAAACCACTTCAGTTTCTTCAACGGTGCTATATCCTCATAATCTCTGAAACATCTACTATTTCTTTCTTGTGCCACATATTAAGAGTTGGATATGAAGTTAAAGCTTAAATTCACATTTATTTCATCCTTAGAATTTTGAAATATGTTTTCATAGGGTCATTCATGGTTTGCACATCTACTTTTGAAAACTGGTTATTCAGAGGCAGAGCCAAAATGGCAGAGAACATGTTGGGTCTCAGCTGAACTCTCCCCATATTGCCCTCCAAACAAGTTTAAAAGAACACTTCAAATGAGATTTTGGAGTGAAAGAGTCAACAAAAAGGTCAGAGGGAGATGTATTTCCAGTCTGAGACAGGTTGGGAGATCTGCAGAAGAGATCTATAACACTGAGATGTTTGCAAAACTGGAGCAATGCAAGAGCACTAACAGTGAGCCTTGAAAATGGCTAGGGCAGAAGCAACAGCTTTTGGAACTCTCAATCCAGAGATGATAAGGGGGTCAAGACAATTGGTCAGAAAGATATTACAAGGAATTTTTTTTACTGGCACTAGGTGCAGCTGGTACTGATAGTCACAGTTCTGGGTCACAGCTCCAGGCAAAGAGTAGTGCTAGCTCTTGTAGCTGCAAATAAGCAGCAAACCTTGTCACAGTTCCAGGGCTAAAAGTAGAACCAGTACTTGCAGCTGCAGGATGCCAGAAGCCCTTCCTGAGTAAAGACAAAAGCACAGAACAGGACGACAGTGACCATTCTTCTCCCAGGATAGCAACCAAAACCTTGCAGATCCCTAGAACTAGCTCTGAAAATAGTTGCAAGAAAAACAGGAACCTTAAAGCAGTGCCTTCCCATCCCAAGGTGAACAGAGCTCCTCTTGAACATAAAGTTTGATGTTGAGAAATAGACTAGAAAAATGAGCAAGCAACAAAAAAAGAACTTGACCAGAGAAAATCTACAGTGGCAGGGAAGACCAAGACACAAACTCAGCAAAAGACAACGATGTAAAAGCAACTATAAGAAAAGTCTCAAGGAAAAATGCTAACAGGACCTAAGGCCAGCAAAAATTCCTTCAAGAGGAAAGGAACAAGATAAGAGTGGTAAAGGGAAAAATTGGGAAAATAAATGAAAGGTGAAAGAAAATCATGCAAAGAGAATTAACAGCTTGAATAAAAGAGGCACAAAAATACTGAGGAAAATAGTACCTAACAACAATAACAGAATTAGCCTAATTGTAATTGTAAATTTTAATTGTAAAAGAGGCACAAAAATCACTGAAGAAAAGAAGTTCTTAGAAAGGGTATTGATAAATTGAAGAGCATCCAGAAGGATGAAGGGCCACTGGAAGATTGAATGAAGGAATTGGAGATGTTGATTTTGGAGAAGAGATGGCTTAGGGAAAGATGTGATGACTATTTTCAGAGATTTGAAGAGCTATTAAGGGAAAATAGGATTAGGATTGCTACAAATTGCTGAATGAATGATTTGATCCCTTGTTTTCCTGACTCCAAGTTCAGTGGCCTATCTGCTATACCAACCTGCCTCTTATAATCAAGTAACTCCAGCTAAGCCCTACTCTAGCTGGTGAGTGAGGTTCTCCCTCAGCTAGTAAAGGACCTCTTCTTTCCCATGGTGCTAGCCAGGCACTCCTGCCTGGGAATTAGACCTGAGCGTACCAGCACCAAAAACCTCAGTCTGCCAAATGGCTTTCTCTAAAAACCTGCACTCCAGTGCTATCTGTCAGCTTCCTGCCTTTGCTGAAATTTTCCTGTCAGGATGTTGACCTCACATCCATGGCACTGAGAGATAATGTGATGCAATGGATGGGGTATAAGAAAAAAAAACAGAATTGGTAAAATGAAAAACTATATACAAAAATTTATTGAAATGAACTTTAAAAAAAATAGAATTGGGCAAGTGGAAGCTAATGACTCCATGAAACATATAGAATTAACTCAAAAGAATTTAAAAAATAGAAGAAAATGTGAAATATCCTATTGGAAAAACAACTAACCTGTAAAATATATTGAGGAGTGATCATTTAAGAATTATTGGACTACCTGAAAGCCATGATCAATAAGAGTCCAGATATCATTTTTGTTTCTATTGTTTTTACTCACAAGTAAGTTATTTTTGAGAATGATTTACCACAAAATTATATAAATATAATTTGTAAAAATACAAATCCACATAATACAGATGGTAAAGGAGAAAGAAAAAACAAGAAAACTAAAATGACTGTTATATATAACTGTATCATATACACTAAGTCTTTTACAAAGTAGTCATATCAGATCAATAGAAGATCCTCCTTTCAAGATCGTCAGACTGCAAGATGCTCCAAGTTGCTGTAGCATCTGCACCCATTTTCTCCTTGTCCTTGTTTTGGTGATGACAACCCCCTTGGGATGCTTTGTCATATATGCTTTGTTGACTACTGTAGTCTGCATATCCCTGTCCATATCCATAGTTAACATAGTTATACCCAGCGTAATAATACTGCCATAGCCACTATAGTTTTGATCACCACCACAAGTACTATTTTAATTCCCATATCCCTGATCAGAGTAGTTATTAAATCCTTAGTTCCAGTTTTGGCCCCGATCTCAGCCATGACCCTTCGTCCCGCCTCATCTGCCAGCTGCAGTCCTCCTCCCTCCTCTCTGTTGTTGCACTTGCTTCCTGTATTTTGGCTGAACAACTTTGATTTCATACTTCCCAGAACCAATTTCTAATAATTTTTTCACTGATCCTTCATCTATATATGTGATAAAGCAAAATCTAATTTCATTTGTTTTTGTGTCCATAAAAAGTTCAATATTTTCAGTCTCTCCAAATGCTCCAAAATATTCTTTGATTTATTCTCCAGATATATCTGGGCTCAGTCCACCAACAAATGCTTTTTTGTGGGGGCTCCTTTCCTTTTAAAGTTTTAGCTCTTTTAGGATCTATCAACCTGATCTCCAGCTTGTGACCTCACTGACACTGGCAGGATCTTTCAAAAGCACAAATCTAAATCCCCTTGATCTTCCCGTGATGTGATCTGTTTTAATTGTGCTGACTATAATCTCTCCAAAATGAAACCGATATTCAGTGAAATAATTTTTTTTTGTTTTTGCTCACATCCCACTTAGCCCTCCAATAAACATGTTACACTGTCCTGCTGGTTCTTGTTGGCATTGCTTTTGGAGCACCAGGCAAATTCCTCCATATTACTGTTCTTGTTCACATCCTCCTGGGAAGTCAGCTGGGGGCAGGTGGCAGGAAGAGAGAGCTGCAATCGCAGCTCATTTTATGGATCTGGATTTAAAATGGGGGTAGAAGAGTAGACATCTTTTTTAAAGAAAGTATTTGAAGAAAACTGGCACCAGAGAATAAAATGAAAGGAAAAGAAACCCCTAATCACCTTCTGGAAAAGATCACAAAATAAAACTCCCAGGAATATTATAGCCAAATTACAGAGCTTCCCAAGTCAAGGGCAGAATATCACAAGTAGTCAGAAAGAAACAATTCAAATATCATGGAGACAGGATCACACAAAATCTAGTGGCTTCCATGTTAAAGGAATAGAAAGCTTGAAATATGATACTCAGTTCATAAAGGAACTAGTATTATAACTCAAAATAATCTGCCCCACAAAATTGAGTGCAATATTCCTTTTCATTTAAAAAATAAATATTTGATTTTAAAAATAGTTAAAAAAGAAAAATGGGAAAGGAATACAAAACAAAACAAAACAAAAGAGATCATTGTCATGTGCTCAGCAGAACACCAGGGAAGATTCAAAATAAATAATAATAAATGACCAGTTTAAGGAGTATGTATATATATAAATAGGAGAAATTATATTTACAAGTGTCCATCTTTACTTTCTTGTAACTTGTTGTTTTGTTTTCTGCTGTACCTTTTTTTTTACTTTATTCTTTTCCCCCCATTTATCCCCTCCACCTCCAAGCAGGATATAGTTAAGAAAGTATATATATATATATATATATATATATATATATATATATATATATATATATATATACACACATACACATGTATGCATATGCATGTATATATACCTATATATGTATATGTATATACATACATATGTAGTTATATGCTTACACATACATTCTACCCTCCCATACATGTATAGTTTCTTTCCTATACCTGCTGACTCTTTGCTTTAATTCTCCTCCTTAACTTATCTTGCTATTCCTTAACCTCCTCCTACCCATGGATCCCTCCCTTGTCTTCTTCCCTCACCCTTTACTTCCCCATCCACGTATCCTTCCTCCCCTTATTTCTTTATAGATTTTGGAGGGTTCTATACCCTCCATGGTATATATGTAGTGTTGCTACTTAACCTATTCCTATTGTGAGTAGGTTTTCAGAACTCTAAGCCCTCCTACCCTCTCTAAGATCTCTGTGTCTATTCTTCCTCTGCACGTCATTTGTATAACATAATTACTATTTTTACCTTAACTCTGCCCCAATCTTTCTTTTGAGCTGCTGTATTGTTGATGTCAGTCTTAAACATAAGTTCTACATTTCCCATCTAAAAAAAAAAAACAGAAACAATTTGTCCATGTTGAGGTCCTTGAAATTGATCTTTAATATGAGCTCTTATATGTTAAATTTTCTATCAAGTTCTGATTTGGGTGATAGAAATTTCTGAAAATCTGCAAGTTCATTAAATGTCTGTTTTTTCTCATTCAATAATAGAGATAATTTTGCTAGATATGATTTTTTGGCCACAAACCTAGTTGTTTTGATTGTCAGTAAATATGATTCCAGACCCGAGGTCTTTTTATTATAGCTGTATATTCTAGATGTAGCTCCAGATTATTTGAATTGCTTTTTCTTGTTTTTTGTAAATTTTCTCTTTGATCTAGGGGTTTCAAAATTTGGCAATAATATTCTTATGTGTTTTGCACAAAGGATCTGGTTTGATGATTGTTTTTTTTTTCATTTCTATTTTCCATTCATGTTCTGTTACTCCAGGACAATTTTCTTGGATTTTTTCTTGAATTACTCTGTCAAGGTCCTTTTTTTGGTCACAACTTCCAGGCAATCCAATTATTCTTATATTTTCTTTTCTTGGTCTAGTTTCCAGATCTGTCGTTTTTCTTAAGATGTTTTACATTCTGTTCTATTTTTTTTCATAATGTGTTTTGTTATTTCTTGGTCTCTCATAGCTTCTCTGACTTCCCTTTGCCCAATTCTAATTTTTAAAAAGTTATTTTCATCTTTGAGACTCTATCTCCTTTCCTAGTTGGTTAACTTTTTTCATAATTTTCTTGTTTTTCTTGGATGGTTTTTATTTTATTTTTGTTTTTTCCTCAATATCTCTCATTTGATTTTAAATAGTTTTTTAGCTCTTCTATAAATTCTCTCTGGGTAGGGAGCCATTTCAGTTACTCTTTGGGATAGAAGAAGCTCTTTTTACTTCAGTGCCCTCCTCTGAAGATGAACCTCAGTCTTCTCTGTTCCCATAGTAAATTTCTGTGGTGAGGATCTTTCTTTTTTGCCGGTTCATTTTTTTTTAAATAAGAATTATTAATATAAACATTTCTAATCCTGGGATGGGAAATGGGGCCTCTAACTTCACCTGAGTTCTCTTCTCTGACCCAGAAGCCCAAACCAAGATTTCTACCCTCCTGCAAGTGCCCACAGTCAGCAGTACTCCGCCCCACCTCCTTTGCACTCATGAGTGTGTTGGTTCCATCTTGCTCAGGGCCACATCTATATAGCACAGCTGCGCCTGGCATTCCTAATCAATTAAAGTTTTCTCAAGTCTTCCCAGACTCAGACCTCAATTCCACAAGCAGTCCAGGAGGTGAAAGTCTCTGTAGTTCCTGCTGAGGTTCTAGCTACACCCACCCTAAGACTCCTCACTTGGTGTTTCTATGGAGATAACAAGAGATTTTTGCACTAAACATGGGTTAATCCCCAGCCTGGGGTTTTTCTTCAGATCTTCTTGGTTGTGCCAGGAGAACCCCTGTTGTGCCCCACGTCCTCTTGATTTTTCACCAATCTATGTTATCCATGAGGGAAAATTTGTTCTATCTGTGGGGAAATCTGGAGAGCTTGAAATTTACCAACCTACTCTGCCATCTTCCCAGAATCCTTTCTTGAATGCAATCTTTTGGGGGGGAATGGATATTAAATGAAATAGAGGATCTCCAAACATTCCTGATGAAAAGACCAGAACTAAACTTAAAAAATGGCATTCAGAAACAAGACTCAAGAGAAGTGTAACATGGTCTAAAAGAGTAATCATTAGGGATTCAATAAAGTTAAAAAACTGTTTACTATGTAAGAAGATGATCCGTGTGACTTCTAAGAACTTTGTCAGTATTATGGCAGTTGGAAGACTGAGGGCACAGGTGTGAATTGATTATATATGGATATTGCCTTCACATAAAAAAATGTAGGGTGAAAAAGAGGGATGTCCTGGGAGAATGGGGAAGGGAGAGATAGAATGGGGAAAATTTTCTCACATAACAAGAGCTGTTCAGGAAGGAACACTAAGTTAAGCATAGACATTTATCTTAAACATTAGGGAAATGGGGGGGGGTAAAAGTACAAGAGACATAGGGGAGGGTTGATCAGAGTTGAGTACAGATTAAGGAAGACAGTAGTCAGAAACAAAATAGACTTTTTGAAGAAGACAGGATAAAAAGAAAGTGAAAAATAAACAGAAAAAAGTATGATGAAGGGAAAGACATAGTAATAATACCTGGGAATGTGAATGGAATTAAGAAATCAAAGCTATGCATAGTCATATAAAATGCTGTAAATAATTTTCATGAGAGAAATGCAAATTAAAACAACTCTGAAGTACCACATAATACCTATCAGATTGGTTAGTATGACAGAAAAGGAAAATGATAGATGTTGGAGAGGATGTAGAAAAACTGGGGCACTGATGAGTTGTTAGTAGAGTTGTTAATTGATCCAGCCACTCTGGAGAGTAATTTGGAATTATGTCCAAAGGACAATCAAATTGTGTGAACCCTTTGAGTCAGCAATGCCATTTCTAAGTCTTTATCCCAAAGAGATCATGAAAAAGATAAAAGAACCTGCATGTACAAAAATATTTGTAGTAGCTCTGACATCATATCTGAAATTGAGTTGGGGAATGGTTAAAAAAAAAAAGTGTGATATGTGCCTGTAATGGAATACTATTGTGCAATAAGAAATGATGTGAGTGGCTTTTTTTTTAAGAAAACCATTTATCTCCTTTGACCCTTCACCCCCTGGAAATGGCTCTTAATGTGTATTTTTCTCCCTACATGTTGGTTATCAGAATGTTGACAGTAGTATTGAATGAAGATGTTTCTTCCTATTCTGTAGTTTCTCTTACTCTGCATTCATAGTTTTTTTGGTATTTAACCAAAATTGTGACGTTTATGTTTTATGATTTCTTGCATTCATTATTTGATTAAGAATTCTCCCCTTATCCATAGTCATGAATGTTATTTCTTCCTATTCAACTCATATACACTTCAAATAAAAGAAATAAAAGAAAAATAAATATGTACAATAATCAAGAAGCAGTTAAAATGCAAATCCACTTTTTAATATTTCTAGCCTATTTAAAAATAACAAAATATAGATCTGGGGTACAGAACATTTGGAAGTATGGAAAAAATAAAATTAAATGATCACATTCAAAGATCTCATTGCTACATCTACACCCAAAATTGAAAAAAACAAAGGAAGGAAGGAAGGAAAGAAAGAAAGAAGGAAAGAAGAGAGAAAGGGAGGAAGGGAGGGAGGGAGGAAAGAAGAAAAAAGATAGAAAAGTAAAAAAAGAAAAAAAGAAAAGGCAAGGAGGAAGATAAATATACATAAACATGTATGTATACGTATATGTGTGCATTTATATATACATATATATCTATACATGTATTCATTCATAGTAGCACTTTTTCCTGATAATAAAGACCTACAAATAAAATTGATGACCATCAACTGGGAAATGGATAAAGAAATCATATTCAGATGAATATAACTAATAGTACTGATAGTAGAACAATTGTTTTAAAAACAAATTAGAGAAGAGGTGGAGCTAAGATGACAGAGAGTAGAGAGGACTTTGCTTGAGTTCTTCCTGGCTTCCCTCAGAATCAACATTAGATCAAGTCTCTGAATGGATTCTGGAGGGACAAAACCCACAAATAATTGGAGTGTAATAAATTTTCAGCAGAAAAATTTTCATCGTGGAAGGATTTCAAAAAATGTCTCTCTCAATTAGATAGGAGAGAATGTAGCCCAGGGTATACGGGATGAAGGAAGGTCCAGGGTGGAGAAGTCCTGCACGAGGAATCTAATGGGAGGCTCTTAGCCAAAATACAGCAGCATTAACTACTCTGTCCTGTTTGAGAAAAATAGTGGATCAGCAGACTAGCTGTGAGACCGCTAACACAATTGTAAAAGGCAAATAGTGAGCCCCTGAACCTCAGCGTAACAGGCAGAAGTTGGCCAGTCCCACCAAGCACAATGGGAAAGCCTTCAGTAGCAGCAGCAGCCCCAGCACAACATGAAGTCCCTGTTTCCCATTTAGAAGAAGCTTGATACAATCTTCCCTTTGCCCTAGGAGCAGACCTTAACTTTTTAAAATGAGCAAAAAGGCAAAAAAAGAGCTCTTACCAGAGGTAGCTATTACAGAGACAGGAAAAAACAGACCTCAAACCCTGAGAACACTAAAGACAAAATACTTCCAAATGAAGCCTCAAAGGGGGATATGAACTAGTCTCCAACTCAAAAGATTTTTGGAAGAATTCAAAAAAGATCTTAAAAGAGAGTTAGAAGAAACATAGGGGAAGGAAATGAGAGCTTTGCAGGAAAGTTTGAAAAAGGAAACACAGAAATGGACTGAAGAAAACAATTCCTTAAAAGATACATTTGGTGAAATGGAAAAAATACTGAAGAAAACAACTTCTTATAAAATAGAATTGGTGAAATAGAAAAAAAAATCCAAGGAACAAAACAACTCCTTTAAAAGTAAAAAAGCTAACTGAAGAAAAAAAATCACTAATAATTAAAATTGGAAAAGGGTTGCATGACCCAATGAGACATCAACAATCAGTCAAATAAAACAAAACAAAACAAAAAAAAACATGAGAATAAAAAAGAAGAATTCAGGGAAGAGAGGAAAGACTTATGAAAAATGATTCAATGATGAAAGAAGAATAAAAAAGAATAACAATATGCATGATTTGAAACTGTTCTCTGACAGAAGGGAGTCCTCATGGCAAAACTAAAGTTTTCCCTATTGACCCGTGTTTTCTACTCCCCCAGTATAGGTGTGGCGTCCAATAGGTTAAGTCTTTGTCTGGGGACCCAGTTTATGTCAGCGTTGATATCTACGGCCTGTGAGCCAGACAGAAACATGAGGGGAAAGATGGGGATGGGAAACAACCCTTTAATAAGTTCAGGTGTTTATATATTTTTATATATAAACACAGAACTTGACTCACATAAGGATCTTACTGTGTTGGGGAGTACAGAAACCAGATTTCTATTCAGCAGGAAAAGTGAAGAGTACTGCAGGAGGAAGGGGGTGCCCAAAAGTACCCTTCTGAGTGTGAAGTACTTTTACTGACTTTGGCTGGCCTCCTTGGACCTGGCCAGATTGCATATCTTGGATCAGAGCAAAACATTATTTGGGGGGCTTGCATATCAGGGAGAAAATCTGATGATAGACAAAATATGATTTGAGGAACATAGCTAACATGTTTAAGGGACTAATCTTCCAAAATATTAATATCAGTATCTTTCTTTTTTTTCTTTTTTTAAAATTTTTTAAATTTTATTTGCATAACATATGTGTGGGTAATTCTTCAACATTAACCCTTACATAGCTTTCTGCTACAAATTTTCCCCCCAACTCCCCACCCCTCCCCTAGATAGCAGGATATGCACTACATGTTAATTATGTTAAAATATTTGGCAAATCGAATATATGTGTACATATTTCCAAACTTATCATTGTTGTGCAAGAAAAATCTTATCTACACAAAAGATATATCAGATAAAGGAAACACAATGTAAGCAAACATCAATCAAGGAGTATGAGAATGTTATGTTGTGGTCCACGTTTCACAACCCTCTCTCTGGGTGTACATGGCTTTCTTCAGTGAACAATTGGAGGTGGTTCGAAACATTTCATTGTTGAAGAGAGCCATGTCCATCAGAATTGATTGTCATATAGTACTGTTATTGCCGTGTATAATGATCTCCTGGTTCTGCTCATTTCACTCAGCATCAGTTCATGTAAGTCTCTCCAAGCCTCTCTGAAATTGTCTTGCTGGTCATTTCTTACAGAACAATAATATTCCATAATATTCATATACCATAATTTATTCAGCCACTCACACACACACACATGGGCATCCCTTCAGCTTCCAGTTTCTAGCCACCACAAAAAGAGCTGCCAAAAAATTCTTGCACATGTGGGGCCCTTTCCTTCCTTTATGATTTCTTTGGGATATAAGCCCAATAGAAATGCTGCTGGGTCAAAGAGTATGCACAGTTTGATAACTTTTTGAGCATAGCTCCAAATTGCTCTCCAGAATGACTGTATCCGTTCACAGTTCCACCAGCAATGCATCAGTGTCCCAGCCCTCCCACATCCCTTCCAACATTCATCATTAACTTTTCCTGTCATTTTAGCCAATCTGACAGGTGTGTACTGGTACCTCAGGGTTGTCTTGATTTGCATTTCTCTGATCAATAGTGATTTGGAGCACCTTTTCATATGACTATAAATAGTTTTAATTTCATCCTCTGAAAATTGTCTGTTCATATCCTTTGACCATTTATTGATTGGAGAATGGCTTGAATTCTTATAAATATGAGATAATTCTCTATATGTTTTAGAGGTGACACCTTTATCAGAACCCTTAAATGTAAAGATGATTTCCCAATTTATTGCTTCCCTCCTAATCTTGTCTGCATTGGTTTTGTTTGTACAAAAACTTTTTAACTTAATATAGTCAAAGTTATCTATCTGGTTTTTCAATTAAGAGTTCCAGTTCTTCTTTGGACATAAATTTATTCCATCTCCATAGGTCTGAGAGGTAAACTATATTACATTCCTCTAATTTACTTATAGTATCACTCTTTATATCCAGATCATGAACCCATTTAGATTTTATCTTGGTATGTGGTGTTAGATGTGGGTCAAGCCCTAATTTCTTCCACACTAGTTTCCAGTTTTCCCAGCAGTTTTTGTCAAATAGTGAATACTTATCCCAAAAGCTGGGGTCTTGGGGTTTATCAAAGACTAAATTGCTATAGTTATTGCCTAGTTTGTCTTGTGATTCTATCCTATTCCACTGATCGACTGCTCTATTTCTTAGCCAGTACCAAATGGTTTTGATGACCGCTGCTTTGTAATATAGTTTTAGATCTGGTACAGCAAGGCCACCATCGTCAGGCTTTTTTTTTTTTCATTAATCCCCTTGAAATTCTTGAATGTCAGTATTTTTCATGGGTATGTTTTCTAAGCTACAGCATCCCTTAAGGAGAGACTGTCATGATTGTCTCCACACCACCAGGTAAATTTTCTAACACATAGTGATAGAAATGATATAGTTGGAAAGGTTAAAAAATATTCAATATTATAACTATAAGCTTGGTCCCAGAAAAGAGAAATGAAAGATATCTCCTTACTGCCACTGAAGAGATAGGCTACTATGGAAGTGGGGTATTGTGTATGTTGTCATAATTGATCAATGTGTTGATTTTCTTTAAAAGATATAATTATAATGAATATTATGGAATATTATTGTTCTGTAAGAAATGACCAGCAAGATGATTTCAGAGAAGCCTGGAGAGACTTACATGAACTGATGCTCAGTGAAATGAGCAGAACCAGGAGATCATTATACACGGCAACAGCAGTACTGTATGACGATCAATTCTGATGGACATGGCTCTCTTCAACAATGAAATGTTTCAAACCACCTCCAATTGTTCACTGAAGAAAGCCATATACACCCAGAGAGAGGGATGCGAAATGTGGACCACAACATAACATTCTCATACTCCTTGATTGACGTTTGCTTACATTGTGTTTCCTTTATCTGATATATCGTTTGTGTAGATAAGATTTTTCTTGCACACCAATGATAAGTTTGGAAATATGTATACATATATTCGATTTGCCAATATTTTAACATAATTAACATGTAGTGGATATCCTGCCATCTAGGGGAGGGGTGGGGAGTTGGGGGGAAAATTTGTAACGGAAAGCTATGTAAGGGTTATTGTTGAAGAATTACCCACACATATGTTATGCAAATAAAATTTAAAAAAAGATATAATTATAATTACAATTGTTATTATTATCAGTTACAAGAAAGAGATCTCTAGGAAAGAGAAGAACAAAGGCATAATAAGGAAGAAATGCCAGAAAGATATCAATAAAACTTGACAAAATGGTCTGAAGCCTTTATGCTCTGCCTTGTACATTCTGAGTTAAGCTTGAGATTAAATTCATCTCATTAAAGGATTTTGGTAGAAAGATGTGTGTGTGTTTTTGAAAATGCTTTTATTATCATTGGTATTCATTGTTCTTGAAATTTTTGATAGAATTACATTGTAAAATCTAACCTAGGGATTTTGGGGAGAGGGGGAATTGCAGTTCATTTGTGACTTTCTCAATGGATTTTCTTCCCGGATTTGAATGTTTAAGATCTCTTTCTTGCTTTATAATTTGATTATTTTATATTTGTGTAGATATCCTTGCCCTTTATTCGAATTCTTATACTTATTGACAGTCTTGGGTATAGTAGTGTCTGAAAACTCTCTTGATTTTCTCTCTGTGGTGAATTCACCTTGTTCAATTTTATGCTTAGCTATTTGATTTTATTCTCTATTTTCTTGATCAGATTAAGTAATGGTTTATCAATATTTTAGTCTTCTCAAAATTTCTTACTTTTATTAATAAGCTTTACAATCTCATTTTCAAATTCTATTTTTCTAATTTTCAAGATATTCTTTTGGAATTTTTTCAATTGCTAGTAGATTTATATTCTAGCCTTTATATAATTTATTCAATTCAGGGGTCTTTTCTATTTGGACTGTGTTAGTCTATATTCCATAAGACATGTTATGTTGTCTCATTTTTATGATTCTTCTTGAATTCTTATGAATTCATTCTACGAATGGTTCTTTTCCACCCACTATTTAGTGTATCATTGCTCACCATCCATTTATTTTGTTCTATATTTTATGCTGTTAATGATTTCCTTTTTGTTCTGTCTATAGCTTTATTTTGTACATATTTATTTGAATATTGTCTCCCCCATTAGACTGTGGGCTTCTTGTGGACAGGAACTGTCTTTTGAATTCTTTTTGTATCTCCAGAACTTAGCAAAGTGTCTGAAACAAAAGGCGTTCAATAAATGCTTATTATTGTGTGGAGTGATCATATTTACTTCTCTGATGACTAGTATAATTGCATTATGTTCCTTTGGAAATTTTTTTAAACTTTTTCCCATTTTATTTTGATTCTTTTCATTTTTAGAATATAATATTTTTTAAAGGTAAGGGAGAATATTAAGAAATGCATTTTCTTTACTGTTTTCTTTTGGAGTTTGTGATACATTCAAGCCTAATATTTTGATACTTTTCTTTTTATTCATTTTTCTGTTTGAGTTATTCATATTAGAAGGGAAATTTTAATGTTCCTGAATATTATTTTGTCATTCCCAGTATCTTTTTTCCATTTATCTTGCTTTTCTCTTAAAAAACATAGACAATATCCCTTTTGTGCATACATATTTGATGATTCTACTTTTTATTGTCTATGGTTTCTTAATCATAATGTGCTTTACCCTTTTGATATGATTAATATTTATTGCCTTCTCTAAAACCATGATTGCATCACCTGCTTTACTTGGAATATCCCGAATGATGACATACCTTGTTGAGCCTTTTCATTGTCTCTGATTCTATCTGTATGATTTAGATTTATTCCAATCATGTCTTTTACAAATAGATTATTCCATTGTCTTCTTTTTTCTAGGAAAATCAATTCACTCCTATTTTGAATTACAATTGCTAAGTATATCTTTTTTCCATTAAATAGTATGCTTTTATGTTGTCATGTTTCTGTGTATTCTTCCTCTAAATCAACACTGAGCATCCCCAGTTTGTTTTCTTCAAACTAATCTGACAATTGACCTCCTTTGAATTTTTCTCCGTGGCCGGCATTACCCTGACCAATTACAAATCCCCAAATTCATTAAGAACACATTTATTATTATTAATTTCTCTAATTCTCTCTCCTCTGGGTATCTTCTCTGTCTTTCTTGTGTATGTGTTTTTGCCTCTGTCCCTCTCTATTTCTTTCTCTGTCTCTCTCCATTTCAGTATCATGAAATTAAATTTCCTCTTTCCGTGAATGCTGTTTTCCTGGTGATCCCCTTCTTGCAACTTCCACCTTCTAGGATGCTCTAAATGATCTGTCCGGTCTGTTAATTAACAGTGGCAGCAGAAGGAGGCAGTGGTCAAGGCTCTGTATATGGAATCCTTGTGTGTGTGTAGGTGTGTCTGTGTTTCTGTTCTTTGCCATTTCCTCCTTTCTTACAGCCTATGACCAGGCTCTCTCCCTACCCTTTTGGAGGTACGGCCCACCCCTGACTACTTCCTCCCCTCCAACCTCCCAGGCTATAGGATTTAGAATTAAGAAGAACAAGCCCAGCTGGGAGAGGCTGTTCTCATCCAGTGTGCAATGCCCCTGCTTCCCCCAACTTTGTACAAGAGCCCATGTCTATTTCTACTTTCCTCACCCCTGCTGAGGGATGGAAGATCACTTCTCCAACACTTCTGCTGGAATCACATAGGATAAGAAGGAACAATTAAGTTGCAATCACTGCCAATGGAGGGAATGTTTTGCTGAATCCTATTCACCAAGATCTAGGAGTGATTGAAGTTGGAATCCATGAAATCTTCTTCTGGTGACCCTCAGACTGTAAATCCTGAACCCCCAGAATTCATAAAGAATCAGAATCAGAAGCGACCTAAGGGTGATGGAGAGGTACAAGGGGACTAAGGAAGTGGAGCCTGATCTGAACTAATCGTGGTTTGCATACAGCTGGACAGAATCAGGAGGCCCAAGGTTCTACTTCTGGCCCATACTGCCTATCTGATCCTGGGCAAGGCACTCCACCAGCCAACTCTCTAAAACTGCAAGTTACAGAGGGGGTATTGATATATATACATACATACATACATACATACATACATACATACATACATATATATAGGGACTTTCCTCACTGGGAGTTCCTTACATGAACAAAATGATCAGTTTTACCAAAAACCAACAAAGTGTGTGTGTGCAGGAATCAGTGTCAAAATATTGTGCAGACAAGGCATAATTTAAGAAGGAAGGAAGGAATGGAGGAAAGGAGTTTATAAATGCTCACAACATGCCAGCTACTATGCTAAGTGCTAGAAATACAAATAAAGTCCCTGTCCTCAGGAAGATTTTATTCTAATGAGGGAAAGAAACAAGCAAAAAGAGGCTGAAAAATGGTGGGGTAGAAGCTAAGTTGAAGGTACTTGGCTTGGAGGTTTGGTTTTTATAACCCCCAATTTCTTTCTTTTTTTTTTTGGATGTATAAGTGAATTTATTTTTTATTTTTTTATTTATTAATACTTTTTATTTGCAAAACATATGTATGAGTAATTCCTAAACATTAACCCTTACAAAGCTTTCTATTACAAATTTTTCCCCCTACTCCCCTATAACCCCCAATTTCAAAAATAAAACCAGGAAGAGAAGGGAAGGGGTGAAAATAAGTATTCTTAAGCACCTACTATGTGCCAAGCATTATGTTCTGCATTTTATTTTTAATATTATCTCATGTGATCCTCCAAACCACTCTGAAAGGTAGATGCTATTGTAGTCCCTATTGTTGATCTGTGGAAACTGAGGCACACAGAACTGAAAGGACTTGCCCAAGGTCATACAGCTAGAATGTGCTTGAGACTGTACCTGAACTTAATGTCCTGTGCCACCTAGATGCTTTAGGAGAATAAAGATTGGCAAGATTGAGACTCTCCGTATAGCGGAAGCCCATCAAACGAGACCTTCTCAGAGGTAGAAAGAGCATGGCTTGTTCCATGGTGAAAAGCCATAGGGATGGCTGGATGTTTCAGAGATCCCTCAGGCACGGAAGGGCGTTCCGAGGAGACAGCATTGGAGACATGATTTTGAAGTCCTGAGAGTCAGGAGCAAAGGTGGGAGGGAATTTTTTGGTCTAGAATGCATGTAACTGAAAGTGGCCGGTCAGGGTGGGACATGGGGGGAGCGCTACTCTGGTACCCACAGAGGGATGGGGGACCTTCCCAAACCTCCTCTGTCAGGGCTGGGGAGAAGGACTCAGGGACAATCCCCCAAATGTTTGTTGTTGGTCCATTGCTTCCTTTTGAGAGAGGCTCCTGAGCTTGTCAAGGTCACCTTGTGGTGTGGTGGGCAGGGGTCAAGCCCATGAGCTCTGGCTAGCTTCATTACACACAAGGCTGCCCAGGGAGGGTGGAACAATCAGAAAAGAAGACACCCACTTATTTTATGGCTCTTAAAGAAGAGTGAGAGTTATAGCTGTAGTGGATGTGCTGATTATAAGCACTTCTCCCCTCCCTCCTGCCCAGGTCCCAGGACCATCTTTGGATGCCGTTGAGCAGCAGGTACCAGTTTCCCCTCCCCCATGCTGGGTTTAGACATGGAATGAAAGACATCTTTGTCAGCATCCTTGGGGTTGCACAGGTGAGGTTCATAACCAGAGCATCATGTGGCAGTCAGAGGCCCATTGTAAAGGCCTGCTCCAAGAAGCCAGCTTATTTCATCGTCCTTTGGGGATTGATACTGATTGGAACAGAGATGGCCAAATGAATCCTTCCTCTTTAGACTGCAGAACTCCAGGAAGATCTCTCCTCTCCCAGTTCATGCTCCTTTAGAGTCATCCCCTGTCCATCAAAGTGTTCAGATTGAATCCTTGACTAAATCTGTCTCCCTCTCCCCTATCCCACCTTCGAAATATTCTTGACTCTCTGACAATGTCCTTTGCACTAAGTTACCCATGATGACCAGAGCTGGTGCTATTTCAAAGGCTAACACTGAAGGGTAGAGAAGTGATTGTACCCTAGGGTTTCCCAAACCATTATTCATATATGTATATATATATATATGTATATGTATATATATATATATGTTTTTTATTTACAGAACATATGCATGGGTAATTTTTCAACATTAACCCTTGCAAAGCTTTCTGTTCCAAATTTTTCTCTCCTTCCCCCACCCCCTCCCCTAGATGGCAGGAAGTTTAATACATGTTAATTATGCTAAAATATATGTTAAATCCAATATATGTATACATATTTATACAGTTATCTTGCTGCACAAGAAAAATTGGATCAAGAAGGAAAAAAACTAAGAAAGAAAACAAAATGCAAGCAAACAACAGAAAGCATGAAAATGCTGTGTTGTGGAATACCCTCAGATCCCACAGGCCTCTCCCTGGGTGTATATGGCTTTGTTCATCACTGAACAATTGGAACTGGTTTGAAACATTTCATTGTTGCAGAGAGCCATGTCCATCAGAATTGATCGTCATATAGTACTGTTGTTGCCATGTATAATGATCTCTTGGTTCTGCTCATTTCACTCAGCATCAGTTCATGCAAGTCTCTCCAGGCCTCTCTGAAATCGTCCTGCTGGTCGTTTCTTACAGAGCAACAATATTCCATAACATTCATACACCTTAATTTGTTCAGCCACTCTCCAATTGATGGGCATCCCTTCAGCTTCCAGTTTCTAGCCACTATAAAAAGGGCTGCCACAAACATTCTTGCAGATGTGGGGCCCTTTCCCTCCTCTAAGATCTCTTTGGGATAGAGGCCCAGTAGAAACACTGCTGGGTCAAAGGGTATGCACAGTTTGATAACTTTTTGAGCATAGTTCCAGATTGCTCTCCAGAATGGTTGGATCCGTTCACAGTTCCACCAACAATGTATCAGTGTCCCAGTTTTCCCACATCCCCTCCAACATTCATCTTTATCTTTTCCGGTCATCTTAGCCAGTCTCACAGGTGTGTAATGGTATCTCAGAGTTGTCTTAATTTGCATTTCTCTGATCAATAGTGATTTGGAGCATCTTTTCATATGACTAGAAATGGTTTCAATTTCTTCGTCTGAGAATTATCTATTCATATTCTTTGACCATTTATCAATTGGGGAATGGCTTGAATTCTTATAAATTTGACAGACCATTATTCTTGCAAGACCCCATGCTATTCAGTGCAATTTTCCCCCAGTCCTGGGACACTTAAGCCCCAGCATTCTTCAGCCTAGTCCTCTCCTGGGACACCTTTCCTTTTCACCCAGTCTATCAGAGCAAATACTTTTGATAAAAAAAAAAAAAAACAAACAAACAAAAGCAAAACATCTTATTGAGACTATTAAGTGATTGTAACTGGGGAGTCCTACATTTGACACTCCAAAGCTACAGTAGAAGTATGGCTTCTGACAGAGAACTCTAGAACTCGAGGGTAATAGCTGCCCTTTGCAGATCCACCTGCCAATTTGAGTAGAAGTTGGGGAATTCTTGTTTTTGTTCTCCTGTTCCTCCTAGTCCTCCTCGTCCTCCCTCCTGTTCTTTGTCCTTGTTCTTGTTCTTCTTTTTATTTTGTTGTGTTTCTGATTCTTGTATTGTTCTTATTTTCTTTGTTCTTGTTCTTGCTCTTCTTGTTTGTTCTTCTTGTTCTTCTTTTTCTTCTTGTTCTTATTCTTCTTGTTGTTCTTTTCCTTGTCTTTGTTCTTGTTATTCTTGTTCCTTTCCTTCTCCTTCTTCTATTTCTCCTTTTTCTTCTTCCTGTGTTGTATACACATGCATATATAATATACATATTTATGTGTATATGTGTATGTTTGTTAATCTATTAATCATGTATTTATGATTTATTTGCTTATTTGTTTGCTTCTCTTCCAGCTTCTACTCTATTCTAGAGGAAAAATCAACAATAAATTCCTTGTTAACAAATATGCATAGTCAATAAAAAATCCCACCACTGATTTACACACACACACACACATACATTGGTCTGTGCATGTATATGTGTGTATGTATGTGTGAGTTTTGTTCAATCATTTTTAGTTGTGTTGAGCACTTGGTGACTCCATTTGGAATTTTCATGACAAAGATACTAGAGTGGTTTGTCATCTCTTTTTCCAGTTTACTTTATAGATGGGGAAACTGAGGCAACAGAGTTAAATGATTTTCCCAGAGTCACATAGCTAGGAAGTATCTGAGGCTGGATTTGAATTTGCAAAGATGAGTCTTCCTGATTCTAGCCCTGAGGCTCTACCCATTGCTCCACCTAGCTGCCCTGGTATATGTGTATTGAGATACATATAATACACATACATACAATATACATGTACACATAAACATACATGTATATATATTCAAAATTTCTCTTATTGCATGACATGTATCTGTATTTATGCAATTCACATGTGCCTATACATGTATGTTGGATTACATTATATGGCAAAAAATTAGTTTAATGCATGAATGCATCAACATGTTTGCATCTTTACTCATGTGCACATGTCCATACAAACACTGCTAAATGTGTGTTTTGCATACATATGGGTACCTGTAGGTTACATAGAGTATTCATTGTGTGTACGTGTATGTGTGTGATACGTGTGCATGTATGTTATCTCTATGTACACACATGCTCACACCTTGTTGTATAGTTGTTTTTCAGTCATGTCTGACTCTTCATACCCCCATTTGGGGTTTTCCTGGCAAACATACTGGAGTGGTTGGCCATTTCCTTCTCCAGCTCCTTTTCCAAATGAGGAAACGGAGGCAGCCAGGATTAAGTGACTATTCAAGGGTCACACAGCTAATAAGTTTCTGAGATCAGATTTGAAGTCAGGAAAGAGAATCCTGCTTCCCGGCCGAGCACTCTCACCATCTAACTGCCTATACTTTTGGGCATACACATATACACGTCTGTAAGCACATGTCTATACATATAGACACAGGTCTACATTGCGTGTGTATACAGGCTAATGCAATGTACATGCACATATAACACAGGTACCCATCTTCTTCTGCCTCCTAAGTCACCCCCTCTCTGCCAGGAGGTGGCTCGCAGGTCTTAGTCTCAGTCTCGGGGCACTGTGGATGGCGTTGGTCCCATCAGAATTCTAGCGCCTGTCCAGGTTGTTTGTCTTTACACCATGATTGTTACTTTTATACGGTTTTCTCCGGCTTCAGCTCATTTCCTTCTTCCTCAGCCTCTCGAAGGCTTCACAATGGTTTGCTGCCATAATGTTGATGGAGTACGCTGGGTTTTGACTGTTCTCACTTCACTCTGTATCGACTCACACTAATCTGTGCCATGAGTTGAGAGATGGAGGACGGCTGAAAATGCTCAGTACTCACGGGCTGGTTCTCCTCTCCCATCGGCACAGTGCTTGTGAGCTTGGGCTTCTTCTGGGCATTCTGCAAGCCCCCTCTTCCTCCCTCCACACTTAACTGGATTTGCAAGAATTTCGAGTTATTCTGCAGAGGTCCTCTTCTCCTTCTCCCCCTTCTCCTCCCCTCCTCCTGCTCTTCTTCTTCCCCCTCTTCCTCTCCTCCTCCTCTCCTTCCTCTCACTCCTGCTCTTCCTCTTCCCCTTCTTCCTCTTCCCCCTCTTCCTCTTCCCCCTCTTTCTCTCTTTCTCTCCTTCTTCTTGCTCTTGCTCTTCCTCTTCCCCCTCTTTCTCTCCTCCTCCTCTCCTTCCTCTTCCTCTTCCCCCTCCCTTCTTCCTCCTCCTGCTCCTCCTCTTCCTCCTGCTCTCCTTCTCCTCCTCCTCCCCCCCCCCAGCATCTATGGCTGCCTCCTGATATCTTAGAGCAGAGTAGCTTCGTAAGGAGCTACTTTTAGCTGTATCCTTGACAATGCGGACCAGTCTTCGCCCCTCCAGAGTGAGTCGGGTGCCAGTTGTCTTCTCCCGGCCCCCTCCCCCCGTGACAGAGCTGCCCTTGACAGCTTGCAGAGGGAAGAGGCAAAATGGCTGGGGGGAGGGGAGGGGAGCTTCCTCAGCCATTCCCATTAGCGGAGTGGTTTAGACGTGAATGCCAGCATTCACAGAATCAATCTTATAATTTTCTCCTTTGGCAGATTTTCCGAGTTTCCAAACTCCGGCTGCTTTTCTAATTTCGGTCCCACAGCTGGGGCACCAAGTCAATTTCCTAATTTCTTCCCAGGGATGCCAATCTGCATAATCAGCTTGGGTACCAGTCATCCACGAAGCTCACCCTGCCAGGCGGCCGCTTCCCGTGACGCGGGCTTGCCCGCCTGGCCAACGGGGCACGGAGGAGACCAGGGCATTGAGGCTCAAACAGCAAGTGGGCACCATGGCCTCCGGGAGCCCTCTTCCCGGAGGCGTGTAATGGTGTGTATTGACGGCCTCCGTGGGCAGCGCTTCCCTTGCGTGCCTGGGCTTCTCCCAGAGGAATACAAGCAGCTTGCGGGCAGGGACCGTGTTGACCAGTCAAGAAAAAGCAATGAGGCAGCGGGATGCGAGTTTGGGAGCCAGCCCACATGGAGGACCTCTCTGGCACGTGTTTGCCCCTCAATCTGGGGGCCCATTTCAGCAGAATGGGCTTCCTCTTCCACACTCTACAATATTCTTTATGTATTGAAAGCATCCTTTGGAGAGGAAGGGGTTCAGAGGCTTCATTGACCTGGCACCCCAAGGCCCGGGACACATAACGAGGGTAAGGACCCACATCTAGACCAAGCTCCTTATTTTTCACAGAAGGAGTCCAAGCTGAAGGGAAGTCCCAGGTCCCCCGGGTTTGAGCTGGAGTTTAGGGTGCCAGGATGCCTCTGGGCCACCACGTGAGCTGCAGCCTGTCTTGCCCAGAACTCCTAAAGTCCTGTCCTCAGCCTGGCATTCAAAGCCCCAGCCAGCCTGGCCCCAGCTTGACTCTGGGGAGCCCATTCCCTTTCCTGACCCACCCCGTCCTTGCAAGGCCATCTCTAGTTTCCCTCCGAGGCTCAGCCTAGATCTCATCTCCTGCTTGATCGCTACCTACTCAGTCAATCAGGGGGCTTTGAGTACAGACCTACTATGTGCCAGGCACTGTGCTAGGTGGTGTTCAGTTATTGCTCAGTCATGGCTGTGATCCCACCTGGGGGGTCTCCTGGCAAACACACTGGAGTGTTTGGCCATTTATTTCCTTCTCCAGCACATTTTGCAGATGAGAAAACTGAGGCAAACAGAGGGAAGTGACTTGCCCAGAGTCACACAGTCAGCGAGTGTCCGAGATCAGATGTGAATTCAGGTGTTCCTGCCTCCAAGCCTGGCACTCTATCCAGGGCACCAGCTAGATGCCCTATGCGGAGTGTCAGGGAGACAAAAAGAGGCAAAAGGCGCCCCTTGTCCTCCTTCCATTGGGGGAGATGGAGTGCGAACAGATGTGGACCAAGAAGCTAAGCCTAAGACAAATGGAAATCCCCAGCCCAGGGAAGACACTAGAAGGAGGAGGGATTTCTTCCTGTAGAAGGGAAGATTTTCAGATGAGACTTGAAGGTCACCGGGACGGCACAAGGAACAATTGAGGAGGAAGAAGGTGGGGGGAGGGGAACAGCCACAGAAAATTCCCAGAGCCAAAAGATGGAATGTTTTGTTCCCGAGATAACGGAAAGGCCGGTGTCTTAAGCAAGAAGTCATGGAGCAGGGCAGCTAGGGGGCGCTATAGTGGATAGAGCCCCAGCCCTGAAGTCAGGAGGACCTGAGTTCAAATCCGACCTCAGACACTTAACATTCCCTAGCTGTGTGACCCTGGGCAAGTCACTTAACCCCAATTGCCTCAGGAAAAAAAAAAGAAGAAGAAGAAGAAGAAGTCATGGAGAGGGCTGGGCTTGAAAGGCTTTGATTGTCAAACAGAGCATTTGATCCAAGAGGCAAGAGGAGCCACTGGACTGGAATGATGGGGGACACAAGGTCAGCTCTTGAGTTTATGAAATGGACGGGAGAGTGACCGGGAGCAGCAGCACATTGCTACCACAATCCAAATTATTGCAGAAACCCAGCACAACACTCCCCAGGTGATGCACCAGGGAGGGAGCAGGTCAGCAGTCTGGGTGATGGCGGTCACTGGGAGGAGAGAGGAGGGGATGGAAGGGAGCGGTCTGGTGGAGGCAGAAATCATAAATGACTGGATGTGGCCCAAGGCGGGTCGGGGAAACTGAGGGAGAAGAGAGATGCTGAATAAAAGGCATCCTGGGAGACGCAGGGGAGGGGCTTAGGCTTAAGAGACAAAGGAATGGATTCAGCTTGGAACAACAGTCTAAAGATGCCTCTAAGATATCTAGTTGGAGCCCTCCAGCAGACAGACAGACAGACCAGACTCTCTCCTCTCCAAACTCCAGGTGGTTGCCCAGGTGATCTTCCTAAAGCACAGTCACTCACCTGCTCACCAAGCTTCCATGGCTCCCTATTGTCTTTATGATCAGACACACTCTTCCGTTTGGGGTTCTTTCACAATCTCTAGCCTTCTTGTACCCCTGCATCCAGCCTTTGCATGGACTGTTCTCCTGGACTCCACAGGCTATTCCATTCCATTCTCTTTTGTTCCTTCAAAACTCAACTCCATAAGTAATTCATGCATGAGCTTTTTCAGGTTTCCTATCAACTCCTTCCATTGCTTTGTATTTATGTTTGGATATATTTTTTCCTGCCTGTGTATGGCCCTCTTCCCCCACTGACTATAAACTTCTTGAGGACGGGAACTGTTTTTATCTTGTCTTTGCATCTCTAGCACTTAGCACGACTATGTGCCTAGCACACAGTAGGAGCTTAATGAATGTCTCGGTTTGAATTCACTTGAATCAGAGTCGAGAATGAAGCAATAACCGGTGTGTCTCACTGAGCCACTTCTGTCCAAGGTGTATGTATATATACTGTGGCTACACTTTTCCTCCAGTCGAGGCCCTTGAGAGCCCCCTTAGTCGGCTTTCTGGATTTTCCAACAGAATAATTGGATTCGGTGGATCAATAGGGAGGACAATTTCTCCAGGACCTAACCCACCGGCTGCCTCCTTCCACCCTTGGGCCTCCTGAAGGTCACTTGAAGAAGGGAACAGAGCAAGGAGGCAATGAGCATGGATCTGCCCTTTCTCACTCTAGCTGGTCTTCTGCGTCCCTTGTATCCTGGCCCATCCCTCTCCCCATTAGGAGGGTTGGGGAAGGCTCTAGGGTGGTCTGTTTAAGGTGGTCCAGTGGGAGAGGTTGAGCTTCATTTGGTCTGCTTCCACACGAGACTCGCCAGACTGGAACAAGCCCCAGCCAGGAGACGGGGCAAGGACCGAACGTGCCCTTTGGCTCGGTCTTCTCCACAAAAGCTCGAGATCTCAGCGGGGGAAGGTGGAAGAAATGCTGACAAAGTTCCTGGTGGGGATGAGGAGGGCAGAATCCTCTTCTGGGATCCCCCGGCTCTGGGCCGAGCACCCGACAGCCCCCACGTCACCCACAACTCTGCCCTTCTTTCTCACATCCCCAGCGGTCCTGTGAAGGTTAATGGGACTGCAGGTAAAGCCTCCTGGAGGCGAATGAAGAAGGCCTAGAGCAGGCCCTGAACTTTGCTGTAATTCTTAGAGCCCAGAGGGGCGCTATCATGTTGTTTTGGTGGATGGAAAGGATGGATGAGCATCCCAGAGCATCCTGGATATGACTCAGGGAGCAAACAGATGGAGAGAGAGAGACTAATCACCCCCTTCCTTCCCACTGCTATGAAGGAAACCCCAGAGCTGAGCTCCTCCCAGTAACCCCCTCTTTTGGAAACCTGAGGGATGGGTCCCAAGGAAAGCTGGAGTGCAGGGGGGGGGGGATGGCTGGCCACTGAGCACTAAGTGCAAGGGCCACGTGCCTTGGGCAGTTTCTTCTAGAATTTTTTTTCCTTTTGCACACAATTATTGTGCAAATGCTTAATTAAAAAATCCACTAGCAGATCTTCCTCCACCACAAAGATGGGATTTCCCAGGATTCCAGAGGTATTAGCTTAATTGCACTAAATAATTGAGCTGTTTTGCATAGACAAATAGCATTTTATTATTCTCTGTCCTTTAAAAACCAATTCCATTAGGAGGCAAATGCAGCAGAGATCAGATAAATCAGGACCAGTTATTGAGCCTCACCACAGTAACTCTGAGAAAACCATGTTGGCTGCTGGCCTCCACCCTCCTGGGCTTGCAAATGCTCTTTCAGTTGGGGGATTGACTCCTCCTCCCTCCTCAGTGACCAGAACAAAAGGATCCAGCCCTCCCTCCCCTCAAACTCAGGTCAGTAAGGATAATGGCTGCTCCCTGTGGCCGAGATCCATCCCTAGTACGACTGGCCAAGGCAAACCTAGACAGAGGTCCGGGAGCATTTATCAAGCCTCCAAAGAGAAATGTGGCCTCTCGTCACTCTCTGGGTGACTCGGACTCTGTCTCTGTCTCTCTGTTTCTACCTCTCTTTCTGTCTCTGTCTCTGTCTCTATCTCTTTGTCTCTGTCTCTGTCTCTCTCTCTCAATCTCTCTCTGTCCCTCTATCTCTCTCTCTCATGTTCCTATCTGTGCTTCCTTCTCCTTCTCCCTCACTGTCTTCTCCCTCTCCTTTTCTTTGTGTCTTTCTGTGTGTCTTTTACTCTGTCTCTCTCTACGAACCCCACACAGAACTCCCCGTCTCTCTCTTGTGACCCTGCTCTATATGTATGTATGTAGAGTGTATATGGGGTAGGTCTGGTCTTGGGCAGAAAGTGCTTTGGGCGCCCGGTGCCCGTGTCCAGGCACTCTGGCGGTGTATCTCCCATCAAGTCTATTCAAAAAGAACTCCCTTCATGTTGAGAGTCTGACCTGATGAGAAAGGAGAAGATCTCCATGAAGAGACGAGTCCTAGGAGCTCCATGGATCCCAGATACCCTTTAAGCTCTGCTTTCCAGACCAGATGTAAGATGGAACTTGCCAGAAAATTTCCCATCATCCCCCTCCAATTCTGAACTTTTTAAAAAAAACAAATGTTTGCAATATCTTCTTCTTGTTTTGTTTTTTTTTTTTTCAAACATCGCAAGGGGTAGTCATTTCCTCTTCTCCAGGTGATCCCTCTGCCTTGCTACTTGATCCGGAGTAACTCTCTCAGCTCCTTGCAATATTCCAGAGCAGTGACAAGGAAAGACTGGTCATCAAACTGTCGGGGCTGCAGGAGCGAAGGATGCACAGAAGATGCATATGTCGGAGCAGAAGAGAAGTCTTCAAGACAAATGGGGAGAGAGACAGAGACAAAGAGAGAGATAGAGAAAGAAAAAGAGACAGACAGACACATACAGAAAGACACAGAGAGATAGAGAGAAAGAAAGAGAGAGGGGGGAAGAGAAGAAAGGGAAAGGAAGAGAGACAGAGGGCCAGAGAAAGCCAGCCTGGAGCTCCCAGAAGTGCCAGGCTTTTGGGTTGTCTCCTGACCCTTCATCTCTTTCCACTTCCTGTCCAGTGCTGCTAGGCACACTACCTTGTCTCCCTGCCCTCTGTCTCTGGGCACTTCTCGCCCGCCTCTTTTCCCCTTTCTCTTTCTTTGAGTCTTGGGTGTTTGAACTCTCCTGGTGGTTGTCCTGCCTCCTAAAAAGGTACTTTTCAGGGTGATTTACCCCAAAGGTCCCCTGTGAATGAGGGGGCCTGCCATTGCCCTGTGGGGGCCGGTCTCCCAGCCTCTTCCTGGCATCAGGAAGGGCCACCTGAGCCAAGCAGAGCTGGGGGGCTTTGGGCCTGGTGGCAGGGGAGGGGATTGGAGATCCTGTTCTGCCATTCGCAGGCTCCTGTGGTGGGGGCTTCTCCTCTCAGAAAGTAAAATGAAATAACCTGCCGAGTTGGGTGGCTCAGTGGGTCTCCTCTCACACCTTTTCCCAAGCTAAGGGGCACCCCAGGCTGTGACGGCTGGCTTTTTGCGGGATTTGTCTGGATGTAAATGCAGACAGCTCTTGTGCCAAGCCATCATTCGGGCTAATATTTCCTGGATAATGTGACCAGGAAGATAATTTTTGATTTGCGCAATCTGCATCTGCACGGTCTCATTATCCTAGCACAACACTGCTGGGGAGGACTGATTCCTAAATAGAAGATGGGAATACAATTACCCTGATGAGGCTTGGGCTTCATTTTCAGAAAACTTTCTAAATGAGTTTACATTCTGCTTTGTCTAAATTAATCATTAAAAGAGGAATTAAGGACGGAGCCCAAAGATTGGATTGCTCCTCAAAAAGGCGGTTTGGATCCAATGCGACGCTGTCGCCGAGCGGCCCGGCCCGGCCTGCTGACCGCAAAGCAGAGGGAGAGGGCTGTGGGGTGGCGGGCCATGGGGCAGCGGGCTGGGGCAGCGGGCTGGGGCAGCAGGCCATGGGATGGCGGGCCATGGGGTGGCGGGCCGGGCCTTCCTGTCCAGTCACTGACACGGTCTGACGGTGATCCGTGGGAGAAGCGGAAACTCATAAATGACCTTCATAAAACCAAAAATATCCCAGGCTGAGGAAAGAGGTCCCCATTTGATGAGAACTGTGGGGAAAACCGGAGAGCAGCCGGCTGGAAACAAGGCTGAGAGCGAGCCCTGGCACTATTCCCCAACACGCTCCAAGTCCAGTTTTGTGGTTCAGTCATTTCAGTCGCATCAGAAATGACCCTATTCGGGGTTCTCTTGGCAGAGATACTGGAGGGGTTTGCCATTGCCTTCTCCAGGTCATTTTACAAACAGGGAAACTGAGGTAAACAGGGTGATGTGACTTGTTCAGGGGCACATAGTTAATAAATTACTAAGAGGCCAAATTTGAACTCAGACCTAGCTCTTTCCTAAGTCCCACCTAGCTGCCCTCGACATCAATACATAATATTAAAAATCATATTATTAAAAAAACTGGAAGAGAAACAGAATACCTTTCATAACTCTAGGTAGGAGATGAATTCATTACAATTAGAAAAAAAATAAAAGAGAGAACTTGGAAAAGCTTCTGTATAGGCAAAATTAATGCACCTAGGACAAAAAGGGGTGTTCAAAAGGAAAAAATAAACTTTTTATTAATTTTTCTGTTTGGTGTTCAAGATAAACTTCTTTAAAAGATTAAAACTACATTAAAACTTTGGGGACTTCTAAATAAATAAGTAATGGAGATGGAGATAGAGCTAGGCAGATATAGAGACAGACAGAGAGAGAAACAGAGAGAGAGACAGAGAGACAGAGAGATAGAGAGACAGAGACAGAGAGAGAGAGAGACAGAGAGAGAGAGAGAGAGAGAGAGAGAGAGAGAGAGAGGAGAGCTCCAGTTATAGAGAGCCATCCCACCCCCAGACCATCCATTCCACTTGTGATTACTGTAATTATTGGGCAAAATGCTCCTAGCTATACATGGAACCAAAATCTGTCCCACTCAGAACCCCGGAAATCTCTCAACCAGAGGGGCCCCCAGAGCACTATCACACCAGCTCACATCTGAGCAAGATGCCAGAATCATCACCCCAGAGAAGCTGTGCTCAGTCTTTGCAGGAAGATAATGGGGGGATTCAGGGATGGAGACAGCTAGCCGGCAGAAAATTCCACTTTGGGGTGACTGTCTGCTGACACAAATCAGGCATCCAGGAAATGAGCAACGATTGCTGATCAGCGCTTCCCTTTTAACACAATTACATTTGTTTTATAGCCAAATCCCCCCTGCCCCGGCTTGGCCCTCAGTAACCCCCTTCATCCCTTGCAGGAAGTGCTCCTGGGCCGTCCACTCTGGGCATCTCCAGGTGTCTCGGTCCCAGCTCCCTGTGCACTCAACTCCCATTGCATGGTCCTCCCTGATGTCGACCTGGAGAATCCTAGAACATCCAAGATGCAGGAGACCTTGGAAGTCACCCGAGTTGTTTGCCAGTGAGAAAACGGAGGTTCCGAGAGTTCAGGGATGGGGCTGGACACCTTGACTGCTTTGTGGCACCTTGCAGCTCCTGGATCACTGCCATTTGTTCCATTTCCCCAAGGAGACTGTCATTGTCAGACCCTGGAGGGATGGCCTGGGCTCTCATTCTTCCCATGACAGTTCATAAGCACTTATTAAACACCTGCTGTGTGCCGGGCAGAGAGCTCCCTTAGAAGGAGGCTGCTCCCCCTTCTGCCTGGGTTGTATTTCACATCTCAAAGGAGTCAGTGTCGGATCTCAGCAAATACAGCTTTCAGGAGTCCCCCTGGCCTGGACACGTGGACTAACACCTTCTTGGAGACAAACCCTGGCCAGTGGGTGCCATTGGCCATAGGCTCACAGTGACGACCTTAAAGCCTCTGCTGTGGTCAGCCAAGGGTAACAGACACTTTCTCCCTCAACTTCTTTCCTAGTGACTGGGATGGTACAAGGGTGAGTCATTTTCCAGGGTTTTATAGATCCTAGGGGCTTCAGGACCCCCAAACTGTGCTAGATTTGGGGGACTACACACACATGCAACTGCATGTGCATTTAAAACAGACTGCATGTGTGTGCTCATATGCACATAGGTACATGTGTGTGCTAATAGCTATTTTAACCCCTTCAGAACAAGTAAAGAAAAATGGCCACGAACATTTCCCGGGACTATTGACTCAAAGGTACATTCCCAAAGGTTGAAACCCTGAACTCTGAGGAGCTGAGTAATTCCAATTTCTTTGTATCTGAGATAATAGGTTCCTGTCGCCTTTTATTTCCTCATTACAGCTGTTCTCAGAGGAGGTGGGGACGTTCGGATGCCGGACTTGTTTTGGGCATTGGAACGGCCTGCGTTGGGAAGATTGACCTTTGCAGAAACCTGGTTGGGCTGAGCGGTCCCTTCCCCAATTGTCCTGAGAGTCACAGAAAGGGTTGTCAGGCTGACATCCACAGTGAAAGTCTACAAATTAAATGAATGCTTGGAGTATTTTATTTAAGAGTATTTTCTTTTTCCAAATACACGTAAAGATAGTTTTCAATATTCATTTCTGTAAAACTTTGGGTTCTAATTTTTTCTCCCTTCCTTCTCCTCCTCGCCCCAAGACAGCAAATATTCTACCATAGGTTAAGTATGTGCAAACATATTTCCATATTTGTTATGTTGTGCAGGAAAGATCAGATCAAAAGAAAAAAAAAACATGAGAGAGAAACAAAGGAATAAAAAGGTAAAACTAATATGCTTAAATCCACATTGAGTCTCCATCCTTCTCTCTCTCAATGCAATTGGCATTTTCTATCTGAAATTGCTCTAATCACTGCCTTGGTGAAAAGTGCCAAGTCTGTTACAGTTGGTCATCACATAATGTTGCTCTTACTGTAGACAATGTTCTTTTGGTTCTCACTTCACTCAGCATCAGCTCATGGAAGGAAGTCTTTCCAGAATTTTCTGAAAACAGCCTGCTCATCATTTCTTAGAGAACAATAATATTCCATTACCTTCACTCCCCCAAAATTAGCATCCACTCAATGGGCAATCCTTTTATCTTTTTTATTATCTTTTTGAGATATGGACCCAGTAGTAAGAATGTTGGATCAAAGGGTTTTCACAGTTTTATAGCTCTTTGGGCATAGTTTCAAATTCCTCTCCGGAATGGGTGAATCATTTCACAACTCCACCAACAATGTATTAGTGATTCTGTTTTCCCACATCTCCAACATTTATCATTTTCTTTTCCTGTCATCTTGTCAATTTGAGAAGTGTGACATGGACCCTCAAGGTTGTCTTAATTTGCATTTCTCTAATGAATAGTGATTTAGAGCATTTTTCTTTAGAGGCCTTTGATTTCTTCATCTGAAAATTGCCTGTTCACGTCCCTTGATCATTTATCAACAGAAGAATGATTTGTATTCTTATAAATTTGAGTCAGTTCTCAATATATTTGAGAAATAAGGCCTTTATCAAGAACATTGGCTGTGAAAATATTTTCCCCAGCTTTCTGCTTCTCTTCTAATCATGGCTGTATTGGTTTTGTTTATGCAAAAACTTTTCAATTTAATGTAATCAAAATTAACCATTTTGCATTTCATAATGTTCTATAGTTCTCCTTTGGCCATAAATGCCTCCTTTTCTCCACTGATCTGACTAATTTGCTCATAGTATCACCTCTTATGTCTAAATCATGAACTCATTTTGACCATATCTTGGTATTTTTTGTGAGATGTTGGTCAGTGCCTACTTTCTGCCATACTACTTTCCAGTTCTCCCAGCAGTTTTGTCAAATAGTGAGTTCTTATCTCAGAAGCTGGGGTCTTTGGGTTCATCAAACACTAGTCATTGACTTGTGAACCTAAACTGTTCCTCTGATCCACTACTCCATTTCTTAGCCAGTACCAAATGGTTTTGATGACTTCTTCTGGCTTTCAGGAAGAGTAGCCAAAGGGACTCTGGCACTGACCTCTGCCTAGATACATTGTCCAGCCTGTGATGAGGTAGAAATACCTGGCAACGGAAATCAACTGAAGGCAGCCTGTCAGGAAGGAGAGAGACACAGATACACAGAGACACACACAGAGGCAGAGAGACAGAGAGAATCAGACACAGAGACAGAGTCCAGTTTAGGAGCCCTCAAATTCTGCATCTCCCACTGGAGAGATGGACAAGATGATCTTCAAGGGCCAAAAATATTTCCATGGACATAGTCTGGGTACATAAGAAACCCTTAGTATGGGCCAAAGGGCTGCAAATCCAGCCAATAAGGGCTGCAAATCCAGCTGATAAGAGCTGCATGAGGGGATCGAGGCCAGGGGCCTCTGCCTAAAACCCTCGGTTCTAAAGGCTGACTTTGGTCCTGTCCTCTGGCTAAGGAGAAGATCAGTGGTCTGTCTCAGGCATCCTTACCAGGCCCAGGTGATCACCTTCCCTCAAACCTGGGGCATTGCAGGGAAGGGAGGACGGGCCTAAGATGCCCTTGCAAATTCAAGCTCACCTGCCCCTGCAAGGTTGATGCCGTCCTTCTCGGCACTTGCAGTTGAGGGAACTGAGACAAGTAGAAGTTCTCAGACCAGAACTGAGCACAGAGCTTCCGGACTCCAGGCCCAGCGTGCCAGCTACTGTGCCAAGGCACTAACTAAGTGGAAGTCACCCTCGTTTTGACCAGTGATATCTCAGGTGACGTCTTGACTCTTGTGGGAATTGGATTTAAGTGAGGCAACGTTGCCCAAAGTCCTCACCCTCATCCTCTCTGGGTTGGGATGGAAGCTGGATGACAGTGATGGTCCAGGATGCAGGGGATGACCAGGCCTTTTCTGTGTCTAACCGAGCTCCCAGTATCCTGCTCGTGCTGCCTTCATGGCCCTTGGAGCAAAGCGCCCTTCTCTGCCCATCACATCCTGAGGGAGAAACACCCCCTCCCTCCCCAAAGGGTTTGAGATCCCTTGGCTACCCTCGTCCATCTGCTGAATCTATTTTACGGGGGTGTGCCAGTCTGTGAGCTGACACAGAGCAGGCCCTATCTAAATCATGAACCTTTGACCTAAGAAATGGCACAGGGGAGGGTTACAAAGAGACCTGAAAAGACTTGTATGAGCTGAAGCAGACGGACATGAGCGGAATCAGGACAGAGTCTGAAATAAATGGAAGGTATTATTCTTCAGAGATCCTGGACATCCCACCCTCAGGAGACAAAGGAGTGAAGCTCTAGCTTGGCCACATTTTAAGAAGTACTGAAGATCTGAAAGAGTTGTTATAAAATGTGTTGTATCTATAGATATTTATAATATTAAATATTAAAAGACAGCATTTAAATATTAATTTAAAGTAGCACTTACCAACATTAAATAAGCATTAATTAATTTGAAATAAGAAAAACAGATTTAAATTTGGAATTTCAGATTGAGGAACATGGGAACTGAGCAAAGCCAGTCAACTTTGTCTCTTTCCCCTCCCCAGAGTGTAAGGTGATACAAGATAGGATTATAACCCCCATGAATATCTGTACATTCATTATTATACCTTTGAAGTAAATATTCCTTTGCAGAAGCCAGTTTCTGTTTCTTAAGTAAGTTATTGAGCTAAGCCCAGTTTGACCCGCAATCAGCTTGCTCTGGAGGAACTGAAGCCAGTGACAGAGAGACCATTACCAGCCGCCTGAAACACCCACGTGCCCTTAAATGCCAAAGAAACTAGGGCACCGATGAGATGTGACACACCTGACCTTGGGAGGAGAGGGAGCAGGGCAGTTATGGCCACCATCCATTTTCTCATTTCTGAAGGCACAATATATTCCATTGTCTGCTTATGGATTCTGAGGGAAAGTCAGGTCAGAAACCTTTGGCACCTGGTGATACATTTTAAAATGACGATTAGTTCTATCCACGTGTGTGGATAGACATGTGCACATACATGCATACATGTATCCACATGTATGCACAATTAGCTGTGGGGACAAATAGAACAGATGTAAGACTTTGTAAGTCTGTGGGATCATGAGGTTGAGAATGAATCTTTTTTTTTCTTTTTTATATTTTTCTTTTTCCCAGTTATATGTAAAACCATTTTTTAATATTTGGGTTTAAAATTTTGAGTTCCAGATTTTCCCTCTTCCTTCCCAAATCCCCACATTGAGAAGTCCCATGTGAAATCGTGCAAAACATTTCCATAAAAGTCAGGTTGCAAAAGAAAACATAGACCTCCCCCCTCCCCCCCAAAAAAAACCAAATCCTCAAGGAAAAAAGTATGTTTCAGTCTGTATTCAAACACAACCAGTTCTTTCTCAGGGCATGGATCGCACTTTTCCTCATGAGTCCTTCCGAGAAGTCTGGGATCATTGTATTGCTGAGAACAGCAAAGTCATTCCCAGCGGATCATCCCACAATATGGCTATTACTTTGGAGATCGTGCATCTCACTTGTTTGAGCTCACGGGTGACTTTCTAGGTTTTCCTGCGAGCATCCTGCTCATCATTTCTTATACGACAGTCATAGGGAATGAAACTTCTGGTTGACTTCACAACAATCCTGTCCAAGATCTCAAAGCCATCAGGAGCAAAAAGTATGTCTTCTGTAACAGAAAGGCTTCCTGACTCTGTCTCATGGTGGGGAGACCCTGGAGTCAGGGGATTCTCCCTCATCTGACCCATTCCAAGCCCCTTCTCCCTTCTCATTTGACTCATTTCCCTTCCTTGGTAGAGAGAGAGAGCTGTCCGGTCACTAACCTATCTTTACGATCTCCCCCATCATCTCTTCCTATAATGTAACTAAAGATTTCCCAGCCTCCTCGGCCTGGAGTTAAATCATCCCAATTCCCTTGAATCTTTCTGCATTGACCTCATTTTCCATCTACCTTTTGCATCCAATTTGTCCAGCATTTTCTAAGATAAAACACATCTTCTCCTCCTTTTTTCCACCCTCCCCAGTACTTTTATTGGGTATTTTTAGAGTATGTCGAAGATAAAAACAAGAATGCAAGATCCATGGGGAAAAAGGGGTGTGATGAGGCCTTCATAAGCACTTGGCAGTTTTCCATACTCTGTCTCGGAGACAAAAGCCCAGAGCCTGCTTTAGGATGTCTTAGGCTCTGCTCGTTTTTGTTTTTAACAAAAGCTAAACACATCCCAATGACATTCAAAACTCTCAGCCACTATCCCCTCCTTCCACTGCAGAGAAAAATAATGGCAATTCAGGCCACGCCACTCTGCCAGCTGATGGCAGGTAGCTCTCTGCCAGTGTCCTTATTAGCTCCAAGCTGGAGAGACCAGGCAGGCTTATGTGGGCACCCCTAGAGTCACCAGTCCAGCCCTTTGCACGGGATTTTCTTTCCTTCTACTGCCTTTTGCACACCCACAAAGAGACTTTTTTGGAAGCCCTATTTTCTTCCTACTAGGAAGAAATTGATAAAATAATTCACAACAAAATATTAGTGATTTAACTAGTAAGAAGCCCTGTGGGATAATTAAGACATTATTCTTTGAATCAGGAAGATTGTCTTAGTACCTTAGGAGCTATGTGGTCCAAGTCAAATCCCTTAATATTCCTGAACCACAGTTTCCTCATCTATTAAATGTACTGGTTGAACTTGATGACCACTAAGGTTCCTTCCCCCTCAAGATCTTTGGCTCTGAGCTTTCCTCTCAGAGAAATGGAATTGGACACTAAAGGTTTCTTTGTCTCTGACGTTAATGCCACGTGAAAATGTAATGGCCGTGTCCCCCATTTGTCACTGACAAAAGTGTTGAATACAAGAGGCTGGGGATCATCTTAAATTTGGAGGCCACTAAGAAGCTTCCCTTCCAGTAGTCATAAATCACTGCTCAATCCCCTTCAATTAACTGTCATATTATTTTCATCTACACTGACTATAGTATGTGGGTTCCTAGTCATTACCATGTTGCCTTCCCTTGCCGCCATTTGGATGTGTCCTCTTGAAGACAGGAGTCATGTTTTTATTTTTCTTTGTATCCCCAGAACTTGTCACAGCCTTTTTGTCATTTCTGACTCTTGTCATTGCCACAGTTTGTGAATTTGGTCATTTCTGACTCTTGTGATCCCATGGACCACAGCACACCAGGACTGTCCTCCATTATCTCCTGAAGTCTGTGGAAGGTTAGATTCATGGCTTCCATGGCACCATCTATTCATCTCATCCTCTGCCATCCCCTTTTCCTTTTGCTTTCACTCTTTCCCAACATCAAGGTCTTTGCTAATGTGTCTTGTCTTCTTATTATATGACCATGTTTAGCTTCAGGTTCAGCATTTGACCTTTCAGCAGATAATCTGAATTAATTTCTTGAAGTGTTGACTGCTTTGACCTCCCTGCTGTACAGGGGACTCTCAAGCACCATGATTTTGAAGGATCAATTCTGAGACACTCAGTTTTCCTTATAGACCAACTCTCTCACAATCATAATAACTCCTGGAAAAAGCCACAGCTTTATCAGCAAGGTGATGTCTCTGCTTTTCAGTATGCTGCTCAGATTTGCCACAGCTTTTCCTCCAAGAAATAAACATCTTTTAATTTTGTGGCTGCAGTCACCATTTGCAGAGATCTTTGAGCCCAAGAACATAAAATCTGACATTGCTTCTATTTCTTCTTCATCTATTTTCCAGTAAATGATGGCACTAGTTGCCAAGAACTTAGGTTTTTTTTTTCTTTTAATGTTAAGCTTCAAGCCAGCTTTTACACTCTCCTTTTTCACCCTCATCAAAAGGCTTTTAAAATTCTTCACTTTCCACTATCAGTGATATCACCTGAATATCTGAAATTGTTGATATTTCTCCCAGCAATCTTAATTCAAGCTTTTGATTCATCGAGCCTGGCATTTCACATAATATGCTCTTCACAGAAGTTAAATGAAAAAGTCACAATGGGCAGCTTTGTTGTACTCGTTTCCCAATCTTAAACCAATCAATTGTTCCATGTTGGGTCGTAAATGTTGCTTCTGGATCTACATGTGAGTTCTTTAGGAGACAAATGAGATCATCTGATACTCTCATCTCTTTGATGACATTTTGTTGTCATCCACATAGTGCAGTCAATGAAGCAGAAATAAATGTCTCTCTGGAACTCCCTGGCTTTTTGCTTATCCGGTGAATGTTGGCAATTTGGTCTCTAGTTCCTCCATCTCTCTGAAAACCAGACTGCTTTTCTGGTAATTCTCTGTTCACATTTTGCAGATGGTAAGCAATCTGATATAGATTACACATGTACAATCATGTTGAACATTTGCATATTAGTAATTTTGTGGGAGAAAGCTCAAACAAAAAAAAGGAAGAAATAAATTGAAAAACAGTATGATTCGGTATGTATTCAAAAAACATTATTTTTTTCTCTGGAGGTGTTTGCCTCACTAGGATCCTTGAGGATTGTCTTGGATCATTGCTGAAAATAGCTAAGTCATTCACAATTCAGGCACTATTACTGTTACTATGCACAGTGTTCTCCTGGTTCTGCTTGCTTCACTTAGTATCAGTTCATATGTCTTTCCAGGTTTTTTTCTGAAATCATTCTGCTCATCATTTCTTATAACATAATACTATTCCATCACAATCATCTATTACAATATCCCCAAATGATGAAGATCCCCTCGATTTCCGATTCTTAGACACCACAAAAAAGAGTTGCTATAAATATTTTTGTTAATAGATCCTTCCTTCTTTTTAAAAAAATCTCTTTGGGATACAGACCTCACAGTGACATTATTGGATGAAAGGACAGTATGCTTCATTTCTTTTTTGTTTGTTTGTTTGTTTTTATTTTTGTTTGTTTTTTTGCTTCATTTCTTAAGGCAGTTATATTTCATTATGTTTGTATACCACAACTTCTTGAACCATTTTCTCTCAGGAAGATTTATACAAATTACTGAGATAGGTGTGTATGAAACTTTCTTTTCTATTGTTGCTCTTCCATCAGTGTAATACAAAACCACTTTGGAGATCATAATCTTCATCAGTAATGGGAGTACTCTTGGTGACCAAATCTGGGTCCTTGAAAGTATTCAATCCTTGATAAAACACCATGAGCTATTTGTGAAAGGATTCACTAAAATAAAACAAAAAGACATAACATTATGAAAGTTATGTTCTTTCACCACATTCTCCAAAAAAGGAAAGTGGTCAATAGCCCACAGGGTCTTGGAAAGAGGCATTTTCGGTGCAAGTCAGATGCACCATATTAACCACAATGCCCTACAACAAGAAGTGACACAAGTGATGCCATGGAATAAATGCCTGCTTGGAAGAGATATGGACTCATGTCCAGAGATGAACAGCCCAGGTGTTCCCTCAGGCCTCCCAAAAGGTGTGCTTCCTAGAAAATGGCCTTGTCAAAAGCTATTGGTGGAAAAAAAAATGTACCCTCTTCCTTGAGAAGAAAGGGGTGGAAACGATTCTCAGACCATGTCTCCACTTACTAAAATCCAATTTCAGACTCTTGTCTTTTGAGTTGGAAGTAAGACCAAAGAGTCTATTCTTCCAGGCTTACTGCTGATTGGGAGCTCCATAGTCATTATTTTTCTTTTGGCCTAGACTAAATGCATAGGTTCCCTGTGGCTTTTCTTGTCTGCAAAATCAGAATGCTTCCAATTCAGATGATTAATAAAATGTATAATACCCTAAGTCCAATTGTGATTCTTTTTTATCACCAGATAAGAAAGGATGCTACTCAGTCATTTGAATTTGGTTGAAACAATTATCCACAGGCTTTCCTCTCTCTTTATCACACTTTCTGTAACAAAACCACCAGCTCAGGATGCTATTGAAATAATCTGATCTTTAAGCAGAACACTATCATTAAAAACACAAATAACTAGAAAGTGGCATTTAAAATAGCAGGAAAACATTTAGTAATGAGTCCTGCCACCCACTGCTAGAAACCATAAAGCAGAAGCGACAGTGGTGGAGGTCAGTGGAGGGAATTCACCAGTGGTTCAATGCTTTCTCAGAGTTAGCACATATGTGCTCTTGCATCCTAGAATTAATAGAGCAGTTGATGAGAGAAGGGAAAAGGCTCCAGCCATTGTCAGTCTGACTCTGTTTCCTACAAAAGGTTTTTCAGTGTCTGCTGCTGGTGGGACCCCAGTCTTCTTCTCTGTCTTTTTCCTTCATGAAAACAATTAAATAAAATTAACATGCCAGGGATCTCCTTTGCCAAAAACATTTCACATCTGTAGCAACCCCATGGCTCTTTTTAAATTATTCTTCCTCAGTTTACAGAAGTCCTCAGATTTGTTTATTTTAAAAAATAATATTGAAATTATATCATCCCTTATCAATATTAACCCCTTTATCTACCTGGATAATCCTATCCTATCCTTTCTTCTCCAACAGATTTTCTCTTCTATCATCCCAGTTTCTCTTATCTTTAATTTCTCCCTATCTTATTGCCTACAAATATGCCCTATCATAAAAAGTCCCTCACTTAGTCTTTCCATCTCCCCTTCCCCTTTGGACCTAAACTCCATTGAGAACACCATCTACAGTAGGGACCTTTGATCTGATCTTTTCTTAATCCCCTTCAATCCAGCTTCCAGCCTCATCATCCCATTGAAACCTCTCTCCCCAAAGTTACCAGTGATCTGGTATTTTTATTATATTCCATTCCTCTCTCCCTATTCTCCTTCTACCTAACTGCTTCTAGGTCTCCTTTGCTTTTCCTCCTTCAGATCACACCTTTTAATCAAAGGCATTTCTCAAAGTTCTGTCCTAGGCCCCCTTCTCTTCTCCTTCTAAACTATTTCATTCTTTCTTTCTCTCACCTTCTTTTCTAATTCTCTCTCTTTTCCTTCCTCTGACCCAGTAGCAAATTGTTTTGAGAATTACTAGTTTATTGTGTAGTTGAGATTTGTCACTTAGTTCCCTCATTCCCACTTTTCATTATTTCACTTGAGCTTTTTAACCTTTTTTCTAATGAATTTCATTAATATTTTTTCTAGATTTATAAAGTAATCCTTTGCAAGTTTGACTGATATGTCATTCAATAAATACACTAACTTAGGTAGTACTGCCATTTTTGTTACATTGATTTGGACTACCTATTGATACTTAATGGCCTAGTTTGCACCATGATTTGGGCTGACTTTTATTACTCTAAACAGTGTTTTTATTTGTACTTGTATAGTTCTTGTTTGTGTCTTGGTAGGTAGACTTCCAAACATTTCACATATCTTACTCTAAAATTAAATGGAATTTCCCCATTATTTTCTCCTGGGTTTTGTGGGAATTATATAGAAATGCTGAAGAATTGTTCTGATTTATTGTATATCCTGAAAGTTTGGCAGTTACTAATCATTTCAGTTGCTTTTTGAATTGATTCCTAGATTTATTCAGTCTTCTCTTATATCATCCACTAAAAGTGATCATTTGATTTCTTCTTTGCCTATGATATTTCATTAATTTATATTTCATTTTATTACTTTTCTAGTACCAAATCAAATAGAAGTGGTGGCAATGCAAATCTTTGTTTCACTCATGGACTTATAGGAAAGTGTTATAATTTATCTCCATGATGTATTTTGATTTATTGTAGTTCAATCACATATGATTGTTCACAACCCTATTTGGGGGTTTCTTGACAAACTAATTGTTAGACTATTCTTCTCTGTTTCATTTTACTGATAAAGAAATTGAGGCACACAGGGTTAAGTGACTTGCCTATCCCCCAGATAGCTTAGTAAGGCTGGATTTGAATTATGGTCTTACTGCATTCTGTCGACTGAGCCATCCTGCTGCTCCAGATGGACACGCACAAGCCCATCAGAGTAAGACTCTCTGCAGCAGAGTCCAAAGGCCCCCAAAGGACCTCTGGTCTCTGTCCCTGCCAGGGGATCTTCAGCATCTCCCCGAGCCAATCCCAACATCAGCGATTGGGTTTCCTGGCATGGCGCTTGTGGATGTCCAGGTTTTACAGGCTCACGACACTGAGCTGTGTAGACCTTTAGGCTGGGGTCAGTGTAATATCTCTCCTCCCCCAACTTTGCCACGGAATCTCCCAAACCCTGAGCCAGCTCTGGCAGTGCGCTTGTCCATCTCATTATCAGCGAAAAGCAGCCTACCAAGGTAAGGGAACTTATGCCCAGCACCCTAAACCTGGCCATTTGCTGTTACCCAAGGTCCCAAAAACGGATGATGTGGGCAGGCAGGTAGAGCACCTGTGAGCCACAATTAGCACAAGTGGCAAAGACTCGATGGTGCTCTGTTGCAGGTCAGCTTTGGAAGCTGCACACAAAAATCCTGCACCCCTCCCCCTCCAAACTTGCAGCCTATCAGCCTCAGGGCGCTAGCTGACTTTGATGCCCAGTTGTTCTTCAGAAAAGTATTTGACCACGTGGCTAAAAGGCCTGGGAGCAAGCACGCAGGCTGCTTACCGCCTCGGGCAGCCACCTGAACACCTAAGTCTCACCTGGGGCTCCAAGGACTAGCACCGCATTCACACCTGGTAAGCCCTTTCAGCAGATGCTTTAATTCAGGTTGAGGAAACCCTATGGTGGGCTCAGATCCCTGAGCATATAAAGACTTCCCCTAGTGGAATGGGCGAACAATTTGCTCCAATGGCCATGAAGGCGGATTAGCAGGTGCTCTGGAGCTGCTGCAGGTTTTGTAATCAGAACTGATCTAGCGCACAAGCTCACAATGACAGGTTCATGACAACATCATGGCTCCTTGCAGAAAAAACGCTATGCTACCGTCGGCACCTGTGATCCCACCATGGTGAAACCCTGATGAAGTAAAAAAAAAATATCATGAAGACCTGGAGACCCTTGTCATCAATGAGCCAGAAGCAGACAAGCTTGTAATTCTGGGTGACTGATGCTAGAGTAGACTCAGATACATGAGCATATGTGTATGTAATATGTATATACAAGTTTACCATTATGGAAGTTAGCCAATAGTTTTCTTTTTCTGTTTTACTTCTCCCTGGTTTGTATATCATGACCATGTCTCTGTTCTAGAAGAAATCTGGTAGAAACCATTCTTTGGCTTTATTTGCAAATAATTTATGCAATATTGAATGGATTTTTCATTGAATGATGGATAAAAATTTACTTGTGAATCCATCTGGTTCTGGAATTTCTCACTTATGCCCTTTTGGAAGTTGATTAACAACTTGTTCAATTTCTTACTTGGATATTGGGTTATTTAAATTCTCTATTCCTTGTTCTGATAATTTGAAGATTTCATTTCAGTATTTTGTTTCATGTTATTGGCATCTAATTGGGCAAAATAGTTTCTAACAATATCTTCTGTTTCTTTTCATTTTTCATGAATTTTCCCTTTCTTGTTTTTTAATATGGATAATTTGGTTTTCCTCTTATTCTTTTTAACAACTCTGGGTTGTTGTTGTTCCTGCTGTTTATTATTTTTTTTTAAATTCAGAACATTTGGAAGTCCTCCATTTCCTTGAGAGTACATTTTTATTTTTACCACTTGTAGAATATATTGTATTTTGCTGGTCAAATTATTCTTGGCTGTAGATCTTTATCTTTATCCTTTTGAGATATTTCATCCCAGGTTCTCTTGTCTTTTAGAACAACAGCTGCTAAATTTTGTGTGATCCTGTTTGCGCCTCCTCAATATTTGGATTATTATTTTCTGGCTCCTTGAAGTAAAGTTTGGATTTTGGTTAATGGCTTACCTGATCACGTTAACTTGGAAGTTTCTTTGAGGAGGTGATTTAGGGATTCAATTTATTTTAACACTGATTTATTGTTCTAATATGCTTGGGAAATGTCATTGAATAGTTTCTTGAAATTTCCTACCAACAGATGTTTTTAGGTCATGGATTTCAGGAAATTCCATAATTCTTAAGTTGTCTTTCCTGGATCTGTTTTTCAGGTCACTTTTTAAATATAAGGTATCTTATATTTTCTTTCATTTCCTATTAAGTTGACTCTATTTAAAAATTCTTTTGGAGTCATAATTTTTTTATCCAATGTGATTTTAGGAGAGTTTATGACAAGGAAAAGGATTTATACCTCTTCTGTTAAGCTTGTGATCTTTCCCCCAAATTTCTCTTCCATAGTTCTAATTCCTTTACAATTTTGCAACATTTCTTTGAAGCACCATAATTGTTTTAAGGGCAAGTAATTTTTTCCCCTTGAGGTTTTGATTGCAATTGTTTTTTTTTATTCATTCTCTTCTTCCAAAGTTGTGTACTGTGCTAAGACATTGAGGTGAAGTTGTGAACTGATCCAAACATTCTAGAAAGCAATTTAAAACTACACTCAAAGAACTATCAAACTGTGCATACCCTTTGATCCAGCAGGGTCTCTACTGGGTCTGTATCCCAAAGACATCACAAATAAGGAAAGGGACCCACATGGGCAAGAATGTTTGTGGCAGCCTTTTTTATAGTGACAAGAAACTGGAAACTGAAAGGATGCCCATCAATTGGAGAATGGCTGAATAAATTATGGGATATGAATGTTATGGAATATTATTGTTCTGTAAGAAACGATCAGCAGGAGGATTTCAGAGAGGCCTGGAGAAACTTGCATGAACTGATGCTAAATGAAGTGAGCAGAATCAGGAGATCATTGTACATGGCAACAAGATTATGTGATCATCAACTGTGATGGACATGGCTCTTTTCAACAGGGAGGTGATGGAGGCCAGTTCCAATGGTCCTGTAATGGAGAGAGCCATCTGCATCCAGAGAGAGGACTCTGGAGACTGAATGGGGATCACAACATAGTATTCTCACCTTTTTGTTGTTGTTTGCTTGCTTTGTTTTTATTTCTCATTTTTTTCTTTATGATCAGATTGTTCTTGTGCAACATGATAACTGTGGAAATATGCATAGAAGAATTGCACATGTTTACATATTGAATAACTTGCTGTCTGGGGGTGGGGATGGGAGAAGGCAAGGAAAAAAATTTGGAACACAAGGATTTGCAAGGGTGTATGCTGAAAATTATCTATTCATATATTTTGAAAATGAACAGCTTTAATTAAAAAAAGGAATCAATTTAAAAAAAACCCAAAGTCATGGCCTGGTCTTCTCTGAAATAATAAAAATCTCTTTTTCTTTGTTTTCATCTCTCACCCCCCCTCTCTTTCTCTCTCTCTCTCTCTCCCTCCCTCCCTCCCTCCCTCCCTTGTCAGAGTTTTAAATTTTTCTTTTACAATATAAAAATTCAACACTCCAATTCCACAATCGCAACAGCTTCATCATTTCCTGAGCTTGAAAGAACTACAGCTGCCAGAGTCTTGACCAAATTAGCTCTCCTCATAAGGCAACCAGTCCAAGTATAGCTAGAATAATTGTCTCATAAAATAGCTAAGAAAACTCTCCAGCATGTTGAACAGGTTTTCTGCGGAGGAACAAATTTGCACAAGATAATAAGACATGGATGGGTTCTGATATCACTAGTGGAGGGAGTGTCCACATAGATCTAGTGATGTTTTGAGCAATATTGAAGTCATTCAAATTGGTCTTCCAATCTAATATTCCTATAAGTGAAGGAAAAAATTAATTTGGAATGATTTGTTTTTAGGGAGCCCATGCTACATCATGGTGATTGCTGTTTCTCTTTCCTCAAACCAGCAGCTATGCATTAAATAATATGCCGGATTTATTTAGCTGGGTCTGAGAAAATCATTGGTCTGTAGTCTCCAAAATCGTATCCTTTTCCCTCATGAAGCCCAGAACATTTGTTTATGTTCAATCTTCTAAAATGGCTCCCATTCTTCATAATCTTCCCCAGATTACCAGGAGTAGTTTCCTATCCTTATGTATCCATGCATACCTAAGATGTTGCTCATCTTGGTCTGGAGTCATGAGTTGATGCACATAATCTATATTTTCTGCCAATCTCTGAACCAATTCTGGGTTCCCAACTCCTAGTTTGATAAATGAGATGAGGTAACTGACTCAAGATCACATAACAAGATCATATATGTCCCTGGCAAGAGGCTAGGATGTGCTCTGCAGATGGAGAACAAATGATAAATCAATCAACCCACATTTATTAAGCACCTACTTTGTATGTCCAAGGCATTGTTTTGAGTACTGAGGATACAAAATGAGGCAAAAGATATTTTCTGCTCTTAAGGAACTTACAATCTAATGGAAAAGACAACATACAAATAAATATAATCAAAGCAATTTATATGTAGAATAAATAGGAAAAAACAAAGAGAAGACAGTGTAATGAGGAGGGGTTGGGGAAGGCTTCCCATAGGAGGTGGGATTTTAGTTGGGATTAGAAAGAAGTCAGAGCAGAGGAGGGAGGTTGTTTCAAGCACTGGAGACAGTCAGAGAAAATTCCTAGAGTCACAAAATGGAGCATCTTGTTCCTGGAACAGCCAAGAGTCCCAAGACACTGGATCAAAGGCTGCATGTCAAAGAGTAGGTTGTAGGAAGGCTGGAAAGCTAGTAGGAGCCTAGGTTATAATGGTATTTGAATGCCAAACAGAAAGAACACTTTATTTTTGCTCCAACAAAAGGGAAATATTTTAGGAAGGGTCGACATTGCCATTGGTATGTTTTGTCTTTCCTAGAAAAAGCCATGGAATTGGTTTTAAGGAGCATAGGATCCATTAACCAGCGTTAAATAAGAGTTACGTAGAATTTCCTAAACCTAAGTCAAGGATTTGTCCATAAGGACAAATTCACTCATAAGAGTGAATTTCAAGCTGGTATAAGGCAGAAACAAAGCAGAGAGTTATTCTTAGGCTGGGACGCTCCTGTTGTTTTTGCATGTGACTGCCCCTGATTACATATGATGATAACTTAACAACCCAGAGGTTAAATATTAGAAGAGATTTCAGCTCACCTTTGTCAGGAACAAGCTTTTTAATCACTAAGCCTGAGCCGATGGGAGCCAAGATCTGTAGCTAATGGCCCTGAAGAGATGATGTTCAGAAACCGAACTAATTAAGTCAGGTTGATCAGGGACGATATGATCAGTGGGAAATTGAGAATATCAGATAACGCCATGATGATGTCACTAGAGGACTGCTGTATTAGAACAATGAGTGGTTTGGGTACACTCAGGTGGCAGGGATACTCAGCGCTCATATTCTTGGCCATTTGTGTTCTGTGTGTGTACAGGCTGTCATTACTGAGGGGTGGCCTAGGGCCATTCCTTCTATACAAAATGATCTCATCACTTTTTGCTACTTTATTTGCCACTTTGCCATGCTGTTTCATTAGATAATTTGATGAGCTATTTAATGTTTTTGAAGCGATGGATCCTGAACTGGTTTGCTAATAAATAAAATATACAAGTGGAGGCTCATAAACTATGGTTTAAGATGGGTACTGCCCCCTGAAGTAGATCAAAACTTAAATAGCTTTTCAGGGAGTCTACTTGCAAGAAAGAGTATTCCCAATTTTACTTGTGGATCAGTAAGTTGGGAAAATTATAGGGAATGTTAAAGTTCCTGATTTTCTGTCATTTCCCATCTGCTGTTTATCAGTATGTTTGTTTGTGGTGGGGGAGGGATGGTGGCAACCTTACCCTTGGAATTTAAAAAGCAGGATATGGAATATTGTTCCATTCTAAGTTATTAGTGGAAATCACATGGCATTGGATGACCCTTAAACACAGTATTTGATTTTCAGGATTTCTAAAAATATCTCTTTTGAAGAGGATGAATGCTCATTGGCTCTCTCTCTGTCTCTCTGTCTCTCTCTTTCTCTGACTCTCTCTGGCTCTCTTTCTGGCTCTCTCTCTCTCTCTCTCTCTCTCTCTCTCTCTCTCTCTCTCTCTCTCTGTGTGTGTGTGTGTGTGTGTGTGTGTGTGTGTGTGTGTGTGAGAAAATAAGGTTTCTGCAGCTCAGAAGTCAGGAATCACAGTCATTGCTCAAATGAAGGTTTCTCAGTGCCAGCCTCCTCCTTGGAAGTGAGCTATTGAAGTGACAATCAAAGGCCCCCGCCTTGGAAGAAGGCTTCCCTAATGCCTTTATATTCTGAAATGTAAATTATGGTTTGCTTGGGCTTCAGCTCCCATCTCTAAGATGTCCTCCTCCCTTTGTTCAGACGAGGTTTTTAGTGCAGCTAAGGCTGCTTCCAACAGGCAAGTACACATGTTAGGAGGGCAGAATGTTGGGCATCTTCAGAGCTAAATATAGAGACATCACTGTTGGCTGCATCTGAGTTCCTCATATATTCTGCGAGCTATGTATGCTCACCACGATACAATAAAGTCTGAGCTGAGGTCACCAGATTCATGTGAATGATTCCTCTTGGAACCACACAATCATAGACAGACATGGGATGCTATCTACTGGAGAGCATCAACTCCTGGAGGGCTCAGCGACTTCTTATAGGAGGCAAATATCGAAAGTCTTTCTGAAAAGCAAAAGAAGACTTGACTGAAAACTTTCCCTCAGAGCATGGGGAAAGAATTTCTCAGTTCATGCACACAGAAATTATGGGGAAACAAAAGCAAACACAGACACTTCTAAATATTCTGTGGTAAGGTGGTCATCTGGAAGATGAAGGGGGATGAGATTTGATTAGTGATTCTTCACTGCAGGAGCCTGAGGAAAATTTTCCTTGATGAGATAGCAAATAATGGGCACCAGAAATTATCTTTGGTAATTGTATTTTGTATTTTGCTTTTCATAAAACCAAACAGTTTGACAAAAACAAGATGGAAGAATAAAGGCATAAATGTAGTCTTCTAGAGGTTCCAGTGGGACTTCCAGGTTCTTTCCCTGAGGAAGATGAAGAATAACTTCATCTTCCCGGGAAAGAAGTAGCAAAAATCTCCCAAGACTTGTCAAAACAGGTAAATGGTACCCATGTGTAATTTCTTGTGTAGATACAAATGAAACAGTAGTAATCTAGAAATCACCACCACCGTCATCCTTGTCATGGTACAAGTCTTCAAGGAACAATTTTTATTATTTTAGATTATTCTAATATAAGCATTTTTGCTTAGAAAGAGATAGAATCCAAAATAGACAGATTCCTCTGAGCTCTGAAAATTTCTCATATTTCAAACAATTGGCATAATTCTGTGATGAAATAAAATGTTCTTATGTAGCTCAAGGTCAAGCCCAGTTAATGTTTTGCTTCATCAAGCAGAACAAGTTATTTAACTTTCAGGGAATCCTGGAGACTCATTTCCCTAAAAACCAATCAATCTTTTTTTGACCACTCTCTTCAAAGAGTCTTCTTTCTAGCTGATCAAAGGTGAGCTGAAGAGATATCCTCCATTAAATGAAGTAGTCAAAGCATCTTCTCTCTCTTAGTGGTATCATTTACCTATTTGGGTTGTGGAATTGGGAAGGAGGACTCAGTTCTTAGGTAGATCAATCAAAGACCCCTTGCCCTTGTCTTGTCATTGCCCTAAAGATTTCTAGGAGTCTTTCCTGAGATGAGCAGAAGAGAAGGGTCTGAGGTAGGTTAGAAACTGCTTAGGCTTTTGCTATGAATTGTGGAGAACAATGTCAAGTACTTGACATTGTTTCAGAATTGCTAGTCGTAAAACAAAGAAAAGGACTTCTGAGAGCCAAGATGGTGGAGTAAGCAATAAATCCCCCTAACTCTCCCTTGTTCACCTCTAAAAAAAACTATAAAACATGTCCCTAAACAAATCCTTGGACAGCAGAACTAGTAAAAAGATGAGGTGAAACAATGTTTTAGTCCAAGAAACTTGATCACCCAAAAAGATCTGTTATTTGGATAAAAGGGAAGCATAGGGCAGGACAGGAAACATGCCAAGAAACCAGCAGCAAAACCCAGCATCCCTCAGACCACCCCCTCAGCACAGCATTAGATCCCTTATGGATCTCAGGGAAATATTAGTGTAGCAGCAGTTTAAGAACCAGTCATATATAACATATATAACATAATCAAGGTTATAAGAGGCAGTGCCCTTTCCACTGGGTAGCAGCTCAAACTGAAAAGAAATGTAAAAAGCAAAAAAAAATGAGCAAAATACAACAAAAAACTTTCTGACTATAGAAAGTTATTATGGTGATCAACACACAAGAAGACAACAAGGTCAAAACACCTACCTGACAAAACTCCAAAGAAAAATAGGAAGTGGTTTCAAGCCCAGAAAGAACTCACGAAAGAGCTCAAAAAGGAACTGAAAAAGCATATAGGAAAAGGAGCCTAAAATTGGGAAAAGAAATGGGAGTGATGCAAAAGAATTATGAAGAAAAGGTGTTAAGAGCTTGGGAAAAGAAAACAATTGTTTAAAAAATTGACCCACTGGAAAAGAAAGTACAAAAGATAACTGAGGAAAACAACTCCTCAAAAATTAAAATTGGGCAACTGGAAGCTAATGTCTCTGTGGGACATCAAAACTCAATCAAACAGATTCAGAAGAATGAAAAAATAAAATAAAATGTAAAATACCTTAGAGGAAAAATCCAGAAAATAGATCCAGGAAATACAAAGTTAGAATCATTGGCACTACCTGGAGGACCTGGATAGCACCTTTCAAGAAATTATTAAGGAAAACTTCCTTTATATCTTGGAACCAGAGGACAAAATAATCATTGGAAGAATCCACTGATCATCTCAGAAGATGGGAGGGAGGCAATGGACACTGCTTGAACTTAACTCTTCAATATTGACTCAAAGAGGAAATAATACACGATTAATTGGATATTGTAATTTATATTACCAAACAGGAAATTTATATTAGTAGATATATTATACAGACCAGACCAGAAGGGGAAGATATTAAGTTAAGGGGGGAGGGGAATTGACAGGAGGAAAAACAGATCATGGAGGAGGTAGATATAAGGAAAACACTGGTGAGAAGGGAAATGGGGAAAGGAAAGAGGCCAACAGGAAGGAAAATAGGACAGAGAAAAATGATAATGAATCCAACTGCTGCTTCCAGTGAAAAATTGATCTTAAGGCCTGAACCTCCATGTGGATACAGGTCCCAGTATATCTGCCCCTGTTACTTTGTCATTTTCCTATTGCCACAAGACTTTGGGATAAGTAGAAATGGTAAAATGTTCTGGTTATATCTTTTGATCCATGCCTAAATTGGGTTCAAATGAGGCAGAATTGCACAAAGTTGTTGGTCTCAGTCTCTCTTCTAGAATCATCACTGTCCAGTGGCAGGGCAGAGTCAAGATGTCTAACCAAGCTCTAAGCATTCCACAGTGCCCATCTCAGCTGCCTTCACGACTGTTGGAACAAATTGCTTTTCATCTACTCATCTCAGCAACAATTAGTGCTGAAGTTCTTGATTATTTTAGGTTAAAGTCAATCCCTCACTTGCTGAAGTTCAACTGAGGAAGAAGTCTTGAATGCTATTGGGCTCCTTTCACGTGGCAAAGTAGTTGGTGCTGATTCTATTCCAGCTGAGATTTACAGGTGAGGGGGCTTCCATAACTCATCCAAAATCTGACTGAAATTTTCTAGGTTATATGGAAAAGGAGTCATCCCCAGGAGTTCAAAGACACCTCCATTGTCCATCTCTGTAAAGGTAAATGGAACAAATCACCCTGTAACAATAAGAGGTCTCTCTCTCTCTTTTACTCATTGATGTCAAGATTCTTGCCAGAATCTTCCATGATAGGTTGATGTTTCACCTGGAAAATGGTCTTCTATCTGATAACCAATGTGGCTTCAGAAAGGCTGGGGCATGATTGGTAATGGTGTTTGCTGCCCAATAACTCCAAGAAAAATGCCAGGAACAGAAAGGACAGTTCACAGTGTTTGTAAATCTGGTCAAGGAATTGATATTGTTCATTGTGAGGGCTTATGGGAAATAATGTCAAAATGTGGTTGCCCAGAAAAGTTCATCAGTATCAATTTCTCAATGGCACGCCGCCTGAGGTTTGGATCATGGACAATGCTCTTGTGCTTTTTCATTCACCAGTGGAGTGAAACAAGGCTGTGTGCTTGCTCCCATGCTTTTTAGGATGATATTTTCAGCCATGTGGCCAAACACCTTCAATGAAGATGAACATATCATCAACATCAGCCATGTCACACATAGAAAAGTCTTCAATTTGGATAGCGTACAAGCCAAAACTAAATGTCAGTGCATGATTTTTTTGTCTGCAGATGATTTTACACTGACTGCAGTCCCTGAAGGTGGATAAATTCTCTGCTACTTATGCTAATTTTGGCGTAACAATTAACAGCAGGAAAACACAGGCTCCATCAGCCAGCACCACACCACCTATATGTGGTACCATAGGTTAAGGCAAATGAAGAACTTTTGAATGCTGTTGATAAGTCCACTTACCTTGGCAATCTACTTCCCAGGGATGTACACATTAATAATGAGATTGACACACACATTACCAGAGCTTGCTCAGTGTTTGGGAAGCTCCAAAGGAAAGTGTGAAAGAGGAGAGATATTAGACTGACTACTAAATCGAAGGTCTACAGAGCCATTGTGCTGGACTCATTGTTGTATGCCTGAGGAACCTGGACAGATTACCAGCACCATGCCAGGAAACAGAACTGTTTCCATTTAAATTATCTTAGGAAGATCTTGAACATCACCTGATGGGATAAGGTACCTGGCCCTGAGGTCTTTTCTCAAACCCTATTGCCAAGAGCTCAACTCTATTAGGCTGATCAACATTGTTCAAATGCCAAATGTATGCTTGCCAAGACCACCATTTTGTGAAGAACTCCCACTGGGCAAGTGGTCACACCATGGTCAAAAAAAAGCAGTACAAGGACACTGCCCCAAATCTCTTTTTTAGAACTTGAGAATTGGCTGTGCAACATGGGAGACACTGGCACCAGACCATCTGGCATGGCGAGCCCTCATCAGAGAAAGTGCTGTGCTCTATAAGCAAAGCAGAATTGAAGTAGCTCAAAAGAAATGTGAAATCTATTGATCAGAGAAATGCAAATTAAGACAACTCTGAGATACCACTACACACCTGTCAGATTGGCTAAAATGACAGGAAAAGATAACGATGAATGTTGGAGGGGTTGTGGGAAAACTGGGACACTGATACATTGTTGGTGGAACTGTGAACGGATCCAACCATTCTGGAGAGCAACTTGGAACTATGCCCAAAAAGTTGTCAAACTGTGCATACCCTTTGACCCAGCAGTGTTTCTACTGGGCCTATATCCCAAAGAGATCTTAGAGGAGGGAAAGGGACCCACATGTGCAAGAATGTTTGTGGCAGCCCTTTTTGTGGTGGCTAGAAACTGGAAACTGAAGGGATGCCCATCAATTGGAGAGTGGCTGAATAAATTATGGTATATGCATGTTATGGAATATTATTGCTCTGTAAGAAATGACCAGCAGGATGATTTCAGAGAGGCCTGGAGAGACTTGCATGAACTGATGCTGAGTGAAACGAGCAGAACCAGGAGATCATCATACACAGCAACAACAGTATTACATGATGATCAATTCTGATGGACATGGCTCTCTGCAACGAAGAATTGTCTCAAACCAGTTCCAGTTGTTCACTGAAGAAAACCATATACACCCAGAGAGAGGGAAATGAAATATGGACTACAACATAACATTTTCATGATCTCTACTGACATTTGTTTGCATTGTGTTGCCTTTCTCTGATTCTTTTTTTTTTTCTTGTAGATAGGATTTTTCTTGCATAACTTCTCAAGCATTTCAACATTATTAGCATGTAGTGGACTTCCTGCCATCTAGGGGAGGGGAGGGGACTGGGGGTAAAATTTGTAATGGAAAGCTTTGTAAAGATCAATGTTGGGGAACTACCCATACATATGTTATACAAATAAAAAGCTTTAACAAAAAAAAAAAAAAAAAAGAAATGTGAAATATGTAAATTAAAGAGTCTGCCCCAAATTTTCCCTTGTGCTAGAGCATTCTGAGCTCATATTAGTCCGATCAACTATGGGTGGATGCACTCTTACTTGATGCCAACAATGATGTCATTTTGGTCCTCCTAGAGAACAAAGGAGAACAACTGATGTGAATGTAATGATGTGAATGGTGCAAGAGGAAATGAGCAGGAAGAGTTCAGGAAAGCTTGAACAGACTTGTATGAACTGATGCAAAATGAACTGAGAAAATAGGCTGGTGCTCTTTGCACTGCACCACCTAGCTGCCCCAATTTATTTTTTTTTACAGCATCTTTGCATGATGATCAATCATGAATGTCTCAGTGCTTCCTAGCAATATGATGATCCAAGACAAGGACAAAAGACTCATGAGGGGAAAGGCTATATCCATCACCAGATAAAGAAGTAATGGACTCTAAATGCACATCAAAGCTTACTTTTTTCACTTTATTCTTTTGTCTATTTTTTCTTGTGTTCAATTTCTTCTTTTATTATTGCAACTAATATGGAAATATCATCTATTTAATAGCATGTGTATAATCTAAGTCAAATTGCCTACCATTTTAAGAATAAGGGAAGCAATAAAGGGAGAAAGAAAAATTGGAACTCAAAAGTCTTGTAAAAATCAATGCTAAAAATTGTCTTCCATGTAATTGGGGGGAAATATTATGTTATTAAAAAATAACAGCAAAGAAATAGAAAACTATTATAGTTTTTCTTTCAGCTTAACCCAAAGGATTAGGATAATCTTTAAAGTACTTTTTGAGACAAGCCAAGTCAATAAAGGTAGATTTTCCATCTACTATGTGTCAGGCACTATGTTCAGTATTAGGGATACCAATATGAAACAGAGGTCCTTTCCTCAAGGAGCTTCCATTCAAGTGGGAAGGCTATAAGCAAAAGGAGGGGGAAAGGTAGAGGGTGATGGCAAGGAAAGGGGCAGGAGCAAGTAGGCAAAGTCTGAGGAGAAGGGAATTGAAAAGAGCACTCTCCTTAAGAAACTTTTACTCCACTCATCTACCCTAAAGGCTCTAGAAACCATTGAAAGAATACAGAGATTTGGTCCAGAGACTGATGATGGGACCCCAGATGGTGTTTTCATTCCTGCCCACTACCAAAAGCCAGAAATGTATGCTGGTTTGTCACACACACACACACACACACACACACACACACACACACACACACACATGCACGTCCCTGCACATGTAAATGCACATCCACACATCCACATTCTCAGAAGAGACACTCCAAGAAAGGTCACAATAATACATCCCAGATCTTGAACTATCCATATACAAAGGTCCACTGGGTTTCCTTGCTCTAAGACTAGCAGGGATCCTGCCTCCAGGAAAACTTTTTTTGATCATAATGTTCAGAACCACAATTCTCTGCTCTTTTGTAAACTAAGATACAGGTTTGCACTGAACATTTTAGAGGGGGACTATAAGTACTTGGGACAAAGGGTCTGTATCTGCTGTGGGACCTGGAGGAGAAGGAACACATGCTAGCTCCCTTGATTTGCCTTTGAGCAACTGTTTCTTCTGGACACAGAATATTCTGCTCAAACATCAGCTTTCTGTGTCTAGTTTGGGAAATCTGAC